>VWZI01017189.1:89970-104960 GCA_013396835.1 Psilopogon haemacephalus | reverse complement strand
GGGACAGCGGCGGGCGGCGAGGCTCCGGGGCCGATGAAGAGAAAGCAGCGGCGGTACCGCACCACCTTCAGCACGTTCCAGCTGGAGGAGCTGGAGCGCGCCTTCCGCAAGTCCCACTACCCCGACGTGTTCACCAGGTAGCGGCCGCCGGCGGGAGGGGGCGGGCGGAGGGCCGGGGTCGGGCCGGGGCGGCGAGCGCCGGTGAGGCAGCATCGCGGCGGCTAACGGTGTGCTGCCCCGCAGAGAGGAGCTGGCCGTGCGCCTGGACCTGACAGAAGCCCGAGTGCAGGTGAGTGCCGGGGCGCGGCGGGGGCTGCCTCCATCCCAGAGCCGCCGGTGCCCGGGGACCGACCCTTCCTCCCTCCTGCCCTCCGCCGCCTCCCCGGGGCTGGGGGCCGAGTTCCTAAACCACCCCAGGAGGTCTTAGAGCAGTTATTGGAAATCTCCCTTCCTCGGCTGAGCAAGCATAGCGGATGGAGGAGGCAGGAGGCCGGGAGTACCGGGTGCCGTCCGTTCCGGGTAGTCCTTTAAGGACGGGAAAGTTGTGCAGTTACCTCATGACGAGGGTGGGGAGGGAGTTGGGGCGGAAAAAGCCGAGCTTAAGAGCCTTCCCGCATTGCACTTCAGCTCGCATTTGCAGCCACCGTTGTGGGTCCAAAGGCAGGTACCGTCTCCGGAGTTTTGAGTTGGGGGGAGGGGGGGGGAAATGATAAACCAGTTGGTTTACAGCAGATGAGAGGTTCTGTGGGACGTCCTAAATTATTTCCCTGGGCTGCGAGAAGCTTGCACTCTTTTCTTGCTCTCACTTAGCTCAGTAAAACAGTCACACTTCACAAGGACTGAGTAAAACAAATAAAAGATTAGCTTGACATTCAGATGACAGTCAGGCACCGTCCAGGAGAATTTTATGGCTTGGCTGGGCTGTAATAATAGCAACAGCCCTAGAATTTCAGCAAAGAGAAACAGACACTAATCATCCTAGCCTCCAGTTTAACGAATAACCCTTGTAGCTTTTCCTGACACTAAGCACTTGTACTTTATCACAGAATCATGTAAGTCTTCTCCAACCAAAGCAATTCTAAGATTGAGTCCAAGTGTTGATCTAACGTCACCATAGCCACTAAACCACGTCCCAAAGCCCAAACTCACCTCTTAAGATGCTTGTTTAGATTCATCTGTTGTATAAGCTAGAAACCCCTTTGTGTACAGAAACTTTTTTTCTTTAAAGTTAACTTCAAACTGTGTGACAACTTTTCAAGTACTTTTAAGCTCAAAATTACAATTATTCTAAATTTAGCTTGTGCTGTGTATCAGATATTGACTGAACCCCTTTTCCAGCACAGCTCTGGGGTAGGCACACTTCTGAAAGACAGACCTGGTGCAGCTGCTGGGTGTGACAGCCCCACTTACACCTGCTGATGACAGGTCCTTGTTTGTATCCACTGTCATTTCCTGAGTCCCTGGATCCCTTTAGCTCATATCTAAAGCTGCAGCTTTTTAGCTTTTTATTTAAATATGTGCCATCTTCAAAAACTGCCTTACCTCATCTGAAAATACATAGGTGGACTTTTCATCTCTCTTTTACAGACTCAGAGGAAATTGCATGCCTCCTCTCTCCCTACCACAATCAATCACCAAAACTTCTAGTCATTGAGATATCCCAATATCTGGCAATCACACATGACATCTACCAGTGGAAAGGACATGGGTGAAATGCTGTTAACTTACCTGTTACTGCCACATTCACTTCAAGGGGTGCTTGCTCTGTAGGCCATTTGACCTGTGCAGTGATAGATGGCAAAGAGGAACTCTTCTCCTAATATTTCCATCTTTTTCAGATGGATCGTTTAGATTAGATGGAGTCAGAAAATAATTAAGAATAGCAGAGTTGCAGTATCCCCAGTGGATGGAGGGACTAGCAGAGAGCTGTTCCTTACACCTCCTTACTCTTTGTCAGATCTTAATGCAAGTCACCTAGGCATGAGTACAGCACAGTTAGGATGAGCTTCAGTGCACAATGCCTCTGTCTCTCTGTGTGTTCTTGTCCTGGTGTCGGTGGGGGACAGCCTGGCCTGAAGAGAAGAGGGTGCACAGGACCAGTTATACAAATGGTGATGTGTTGTACTTAAGCTATCTTAGTTCCCAAATACTTGCCCATAGTTGCTCTGCATAGTGTCTTGTGTGAAATGAAGACTTCCATACCTCTGCCACGGTACCTGGCATGAAAAGTGATATTTTTATTTTCTCAAGTCTAAATCTAGGAAACTCATCTTAGCAAATGCAGCCGGACCATTTCTCCACCGCAGCATGCTTTCAAAGTGAGGTCTGTTTCTTCAGGGAGAACCCTTTGTCGACCAGCTGAAAGGGATACCAGCCACTTCACTGTCCCTCACTCTTGCATTTTGAGTCTTACAGGAAAACAAACAAATAAGAAAAAAATATTGCCTGTGAGCATACACTTGCTTGAGCATCACTTCAAAGAGATTCCCATCACCCAACACGCACTATTTACTTGTATGGAGGAATTACAATGGCAGCAAGAATCTTTGTATTCTTCCTTAGCTTGGGAAAGGAGTTGTCTGAGAGCCTGCAAAATCTTTTCATAATCTGAAGCTCTTAGTAGCATTCACACCTCTTGTTGCCTTCTGCTCCTCATAATTCTTACTGTTAGGATGGGAGAAAAAAAATTTTAAGTTATTTTACTAATGTGAGGACTGAAGCATTACTTGGGTATTTCAGTACCATAAACTGCATTAGCTTACAAATACAACTGATCTAAACAACCTCCTCCTGTTTTTCTGATGACGAGCCTGTACTGAGTTACAGCAGAAACATGGCATAGTCCCATCCCTTTGTCATCTTCTCATCATTAGCTATTGCATCAATTTTATAGGATACATTCTTAAAGAGCATTACAGCAAGAAAGCTATTTTATACACTCAGCTTTTTAAAAGAGTTTAATCTCTTTTGTTGGATGTGTTTGGTGCCAGTAATCACAAAAAACAACCCAGGTAATATTTAATATACAATTCAAGCTCAACGGTTTAAAACTCACCTTTGAGTTTTAAGTAATGTATTTTCTCCAAAGTATTTTACCACTGATGTTACAGTCATACCAGAAAAAATCTCCAGGCTGGCGTAGCAGCTTCTGTTATGTTTAGTTTGGCACTTCAATTCTGTCTGAAAATAGAGTAGTGGCAAATTAAGCCTTTTATTGGAAGCAAAAGAAGATTGCTTAACAAAAGGTTCAAGATGACTAATCTGAATGTTAATGACTATAATGTAAGCATTAAATTTTGGAAGCTGTTTGTCACGTCAGTGTGAGGTATGAGGCATATCTTTGCTCCTTTTATCACTTGCATTGATGAGTTGGTACCAGTAAGGAGCTGAAAGCCAGCTTTTTGTCTAAAGGTAATTATTAAATCTCTGTGCTGGTATTTTCTTTGTGTCTGGCAAATACAGAATCTGAGAAATTACTAAGTTTGGCTGTAAATCCAAAATAACCTGTATCATTTTAAAAGTTCTTTTGCAGTCAAAGTTCAAATGGGCTCATTTTGGGACAGAAAGATAGATTTTGTGTTAGGTTTCTTCAGGAAGAACAGATTGAAGAAAAATGCTAAGATATAGTAAGGCAATTTATCCTTTTACAGCATTTGTTTTATCCTTTTCAGGAAGGGTTTCATCTATGTATCTGCAGTGTAAGACAGTATGTTGTCTTTTTATCTGGGTTTTAGTTTCATAGAAAATACTAACACCTTGGAGCTGATGGTCTTCTCCCAGGAGATCTTAGCTAAGCTCCACTTACAAGTATTTGGGATTTTAAAAATAATCTGATTCAAGTAATCTAATTATTTTTTTCTTACCAGACCCCTGTCATATTGGAAGTTTATGTTTGTCCTAAATCATAAGTAAATTTCAGAAAGTCCTAATTCTGTCCAGGAGGACAGAAGTTGGTCTTTCCAGTGATTTCTTGTTACTTGTGTTGCCTTTCTTTTTTTTTTTTTTTTTTGCTAAATACTGAATCCTGGTTAGTGCATTCAGTTATTACACACAAAATATGCTAGCAAGCACCTCACTGAATTGCAGCAGTAGTTCTACAAGTGAGAATATGGACCACAGCTAAAAGCCTTCTTTCCAAATTTAGATCCAATTCAAAATCTGCCTTCAGTAGCCTCCACTGCAGAGAAGCCGAGAGAACCCGAGCAGCTGAGTACATTTGGATGCTGAGTGTTCAGCCTTGGCAGAATTAGTTTTTAAATATCTTGGATTTAGGTCTTCTCTCTCTTCTTTTAGATCTTTTTATTCTGCTCTCTCCTACTATGCTGGATCTGAAATCTTCTCAGTGAATGCTGAAGAACAACAGTGTGAAGAGTCAGTTTTCTGCTCTGTAGATTGGATTGACTAAAGCCATTGGAAGATGTTTAATGGGCTAAAACAAGGACTAGTCAGGCTCAGAGAGGCAATATACTCAACAGTTTACTACACAAAACCAAAACTAGCCAAAGTCCCTTTAGGAAGAAGCTTGATACCCTGGTTCTAATACTGCTGACTAGATTTTCTGCTTCAGTGTTGGCTTTCACTGCAATTCAGTTAATCACCTTCATGTAACTATATGCTGTGTGCGTTCATGATAGATAAGAATAGCTTCTCATTTTACTTTTGAGTCCTCCATATGAAACTGTGTGGTCCAGCTATCAAGATAAAAAGCACACACTGTATATTTGGTCTAGTTACTCTTACAGTCACAATTAAGTTGCTTCCTGAGGCACCTGTACAGAAACAGCCACCTCTTGAGTGGCTTTGAAATTTAATTTTCAATAAATAGCTTATGAAAGGAAGAATTGTAATTTTTACTAAGTTTAGTAAAAGGTTAGGTTTATATATCACAATGGCTTTAAAATGTATGGGACTATTCAGTTAGAGCTAGAGATTAGTCAAACTTACTCTATTTCTAATTGATTTATTTCTTAATAAACCCTCTAAGGTGTTTATGAATGGGTCTCTAATATTCAAGAAGTGGGTTTTGGTTTAACAGTAAATACTCTGTCTCCTTTATCACTGCATGCAGTAGTATCTGGTAAGACAAACAGCAGAATAAGTTCAGCTAATGCCTTTATAATTTCTTGTTGAAGGTCTGGTTCCAAAACAGAAGGGCAAAGTGGAGGAAACGTGAAAAAAATGAAATTCTGGGGACTGTTCCAGGAATCTCCCTAACGCACCCACTTGGTCTATTTTTGGATGTTCCACTGAGTCATTCTCCCCTCCTAGATCACACGTGGAGGTCAATGCCTCTTTCAACACTGGCTGTGCCATCCATGTCTCCAGCCTTTAATCCTTCAACCTTAGGGCCATTTGGCCTCAGCAGCCTTACCTGGACCTCTCTCTTCAGAAATCCTATTTTAAATCCACATCTTGGAAGGTATAGAATTAAATCTTTTTCCTAAATCTCAAAGCTGTTGAAAAAAATGATGCATTTTATTAGCTGGGTACTCCCATGTTCTCAGTAAACATGCCCCCAGAGATAAAGTTTCTAAAATGAGGTTAGCTCTGTGTAGGATCCCTTGATTAGGAATTGCAAGACTTAAAACTAAGTCATGCTAGTAAAATCTTAACATGTAATTGCTCTTTGAAGAACAATTGTGCATACTGGCTGAAGCCTTGGTCTCATTGAACTCTGGTCTTCACAGAGTTGATTGCTGTAATCTAGGTGGCTCCAGCACCATCCTTATCTCACAGAATGGCACAGATTATACACCATAAAGATCTGACTGCAGACAGGAGAGCTTGTAGGTGATGTGACAGAATAAAGGCATTAGATGTTTCTTCTCAGGAGAACAGAAGCCTGGCTACATATACAAGAATAACACACCTTTAGAGAGAGATTGAAAGAGAGAGATCTTCTTGATTCTTACATGTCCTACTAAAAGCCAGGGCTTTTCCCCTACAAGGTGCTCTGCTGTTAACCCACAGAACACAGCCGCAGCTAACCTCCTGTGCCTTCAGGCAGACGCCTAGAACTCCAGCAATTCATTTCGGCTGAGCCGGCAGACAGCTTTCTGCCAGGCTTTCTTGCCTGGCAACCTGAAATTTACCAGCAAAATGCTGCTGCTGCTCTAATGCACCATAAGATTGGGGAAAAAACAAGCATGTCCTGTGTGTTTGTGCATATAATGGGTGCACAGAGGGAAAGGTATATAAAAGAAGAGAGCACTCTCCTCTTGCTGAAATTACAGCCCATCATAGATTCACATTAACAGACCAATGCTGCTTTTCACATGGAATAAACTTGTCTGAACAAATTGGCGGCTTAAACAGCCACATAAACTGGTCTATTTTATGAGGTAGTTTATTGCTGTCACAGAACAGGCTGATCTGCAGCATCCAAGGTTTGTTTAGAAAGGATTTAACAGTAAGAGTTAAGCAAATGATTGCTGCTCTAGGTATGTGCATGCCACATTTGATCACCTCTCACTTAGTTCAGTTTAAAGTGTTTGGTTTTTTGTTTGGGGTGTGGGTTTTGGTAGTTTGGGTTTGTTTGTTGGTTTGTTTTTTTTTTTAGGGGAAGACACTATACTGCAAAATAAAGCTAAAATAAAATGTACATTTGGAAGAAATTGGAAATGTTGCTATGGTTTTTTTCTGATCCTTTGGGTGGGGGAAGCTGCAACTCAATTGGTACTTTTCTCCAAAGCAATTCTTAATTTGGACAATATTGACTTCTTTTAAACACAGGTTTCTCAATGCTTTAAATCCCCTCATGACAACAGCATCAGTACTAATGAAAGCTCCTGGACCCCCATCAGACCCAGCTCTTACTGCCTTCAGTGATCCAGCAGCTGCTGAAAGAAAAACGTCGAGCATTGCAGCACTAAGACTCAAAGCGAAAGAACATTCAGCACAAATCCCTCAATTAAACCTCATCTCCAGTCTAACAGACACTAACAAAGAACTTTGCTAGATGCTGTCCCACAGACTTCAGCCACAGAGGGCAAAGCAAATGCCTTCTCCAAAAAGTACCTCCTGTTAGAGAGAGACACACTTTACAAAGGACAACATACACAAAAGAGCTGTAGTTCTTCCATCCTCACTAACAGACCGAAGGGAAATAACCCCACTGAAATTGGTTTCCTTCATTGCAGTGTGAAATCAGGTAGTAAATTGGCTTGTATCATGTCTGACTCTACAGAAATAAGAGGCAGGAACTGTCTCATCTTTGTAATTCAGGCTTACACAAATCAGACTCTAGTCCGAAGGCTCAAAATCAGTTTTCTAAGCAGCTCTTAACTCACTTCTCAGGACGAACCCACATGCAGTACTTGAGAGGCAAGAATCAGTACATGGTTATTAACCTTGAGACCATGCTTCATGTTGAAGTGCAAATGCCAGTGAAATCTCCCATTGTAGGCACTCAGCGGGAAGGAGATGGGACTGTTTTCAGCATAGGCTTTTGATTCAGAACTAGGTTTGTTTCAAACTAAATAAAAATAAATTTGCTTTGTGTTCAAGGTGGCAATGTTTTAATAATTCAAGAAGTTTAAGCTTTGTGTATGAAAACCTTGTGGTGAAAGTAGGTTGCAATGTGCAGTAAATGGTGTGCAGTTCTCTTTGTATATACATGTTGGTATGTAGCTCAGTGCTGTAAATATGAGGTTGCTGAAAACTTTTAGCATGACTGGCACATCTTACCAGACTGCTACAATAGCAGGTTACTTGTACATTTCCAGACATTTCATGCCTTAAGTAGATTCAGCATTTAAGTGCCAACTAAATGTTAAGCATTAAATCCTTCCTTGGACTTAAACATTTGAGTAAGTGAAAACAGCTTCCCGATCAGGAGTCTACAGTTCACCAAAGTTCCAGGCTCCCTCTCTGGCCTCAGACAGGTCATTCTAAAGTTTTGGCTGAATTTCCCATCCAAGAAGTGGAACTGAGAACAACTCTCTCATCTGTAGGTCTGATGCTTTAGTGTAAAGTGAGGGTAAGTAGTATCCTCCTCCTGCAGCCTACCTCACAGGGCTGTTGTGAGGACTGATTAAACAAACATGACACTGTGCAAATGTTAGAGTTATACAAGTGCTAATTGTTGCTCAGCGTTTACAAAAGAAAGGCCAACAGCTGACTACACATGAAGATTACCTTTCCCACACCTGTAGCAGTGGTCCAAGCACGCTGTGTTTCTGTGGGCTGATGGGACAACATGGAACTCTTCCATTGATGCAGCCTGGTTCCTCAAACACACACACACTGAAAAGATTTGTGTGTATTTTACAACTCCTTTCTCAAAGCAGTTCTGGAACTACTCAAGTCTATGCAGATGTTTTCAAGGCAACAGTTTTGAGTACAGAACTGCAGGTACCTAATTGCTGCTTCTGTAGACCTCTCTCAGCTTGTACTGAGGTACCTGACAGAAAGCAGTTTGCAGTGTCAGGCATACTGCTTTTTCCATTTCCTCTTGAATACTAACAGTTTGGCTGCTCTTGAGGACTAATATATCACAAGACAAAGGTTTTTTTGGAGTTAATAGACCTCACTGTTAGCTAAGGTAGTAGAAGATAGTAGCATTTTACTGCTGGGAAAAGCAAGCTTTCTACTCAGGGTAGACTAAGCCTGTGGGCCAAGCAGCAGGAGACGTGGAGAACTGATGAAAGCAGGACCTGTCACACAGAAGTTTGTGTAAATAGATGCAAATAACATCTATTTACTTCCATCAGTTCACTCGCATAGCCCAGCCTGCCAACTGGCAGCACAACACAGTATCCACACAAGCACTGAGTTTGTTCCAAATTGACCTTTTAAGTAGGTTAATAGCCTGAAAATTATCATTACACAACACATGTGCTATTCTGCAGAAATTTCTGTGGCACCTCTCCTTGCCATCAGTGCGTCTCTTGCAGTGCAAGGAGATTCTCCAGGAAAGTAGACTGTCATTGGTTTATTTCACACAGCAGAAACTGTCCTGCATTTGCAGTGAAGACCCAGGTATTTTTGTTTGTTTTGTTCCTAGGTAAAGTCACCAGAAGCAGCATGTGAAAAGCAACTGCTGCAGGCTGGTTTAATATGTTGTATGAAACAGCAGGTACTGTGTAATCAAAAAGTCTTCATCATTTCATACAGTCATAGAATGGTTTAGGTTGGAAGAGACCTCAAAGATCATCCAGTTCCAACTCCCCTGTGCCATAGGCAGGGACACCTCCCACTAGAACAGGATGCTCAAGACCTCATCCAGCCTGGCCTTGAACACCTCCAGGGAGGTTGTGAAGAACTTTCTCCTAACATCCCGTTCAAATCTCCCCTCTGCCAGTTTGAACCCATTCCCCCTCGTCCTGTCATTACAAGACCTTGTGAACAGTCCCTCCCCAGCCTTCCTGTAGGCCCCTTTTAGATACAGGGTGGTTGCTATTAGGTCTCCTGGAAGCCTTCTCTTCTGAAAAGTCCCAACTCCCTCAGCCTGTCCTCATAGCAGAGCTGCTGCAGCCCTCTGATCATTTTTGTGGCCCTCCTCTGGACTGTCTCCAGCAGTTCCATGTCCTTCTTGTGCTGGGGGCTGCAGAGCTGCACACAGTACTCCACAGAGGTCTCAGGTATGGAGAGATCAAATTCCCCAATTAAAATTCTCTTGATTTAAGCAGTTACATTAGAAGTAACTCTCATCTACCACCAGACTTCTTCCAACAGGTACATAGAGAAGTAATTTCAGGGACAGCACTTAACACAGAGGCAATTAGCTTCACTCACACTATAGCCTATGCCAGAGCTGGGAAGTGCTACCTGCACCCAGCACACAGCCACTTTGACACCACTTGAGGTTGGCAACTAAACCCTTGCCAAACTTACCTGGTGTTGCTCTTTGTTAATTCTCTTTACAGGAGGGTAGCTTTTCAACAAGACTCTCTCCTCTCCCACTAGAACCACAGCCAAGCACCTACTTGTACCACTCCCCTACCACCACAAACTGTGGCTTTTGCCTCTCCTGGCAATGTTACCCTGTTGCAGGGACAATCTCCTCTTCAGTGTGTCTTTCTGTGTGGCTCTGTGGCTTCAAGCTACTGTGTTCTATTTGATACATGACAGAATTGCAAAGGTAAGTACATTGCCTATTTTGTCACCGATTAGCTAGGAGCTGCCACTCCTGTGCCATTTGGGCAGAAGATGGTGTCATTAGCATCTCCCTTTGGGTACAGGTAGAGAACACAGCTTACTGATGTTTCATCTGGTTTTAGTTTGAAATGCTGAGAGGTTTTCTTTAAGCTGATTTCAATTTTTTTATGAGACCTTCCAAGAAATTCCCCATTCTGCCATGTGAACTGAAAAGCCAACTGTGAGAGCTAATGTTATTATGAAAATAAATAGGCAAGGGCAACACTTGAAATCAGCTTAGGAATCAGAGTGTGTCTATAACCAAAACTCAACAAGCTTTTCATGTTAATTATTACTGTCTCATAATGAACTATCACACCAAGGAAAGAAAGTTTGCTAATTCAGTCTATTTTAAATTTAAATAAAGAAGCTTGATTCCAAGTTATTACGGACATAGTATTAAAATTACATTAAAAGAAATGTCTGGGACCGTTTAATTGAAAGCCCCTCAGGCTAGTTTCATAGCTACACAAGTGCAACACTCTTACCATGAACCAAGCAGGGACTGCCACCTTACTCGTTTTTCTCATGGCAATGAGAAGAGCTGCATCCTACATTCTAAACAGGCCAGCCACTTCACAGAGGATTTCTCACACTGAAGCCTGCAATTATTTCCAGACACTTTATCTTACCTTATACACTAAATTCTTTAGTCCTCACTTAGGCAAAGCCTGCACTGATCTGGATTAAGACTGCAGGATTTGACCCTGTGCCTCTCTTCAATCAAGACGGGTTGCAGCTTAAGTCTCCTCTGGGTAATATCAAGATGGTTTGCTGGCAGAGGTCTCAACTGAAGCAGGCCTGGAGCCCTGGTTGTTTTCTTGGGCTTGTCTGGTTTTCCTGAAAGCAAAAGCGCAGGGGAAGATCCTCAAAGCAGCGCCAGAGATTCGAATACGCTCCCACCCCCATTCACTTTCCCCAGCCCGCTGTGACAAAACCTCAGTCTCCAAATTAAACCTTGTGACACTACCCTCCACATCTCAGTTTTTGGAAATGTTTGGTTGGGAGATTCTGCAGCGTATTGGTATCTCTTCAAGAAATGCTCACAAACAATTCTGTTGGGGTACTCACACTTGGTTATGCTGCCAGGCTCATTCAGCTCACTCTCTGACTCAGGTTCAGTTCTGATAACATAGGATGTTGGGTAAATTTCTGTATTTCCAGTGACATAATATCATCAGAACTTTGCCTACAAAGAAGGACCAATTCTGTTGGGGGAAAAAAGGGAGAATAATAGGCCAGGTGTTTGAAGAAAAGACAAAGAAACAAGCACAGTAGGGTGTGCTGACTCACAAATCTGTATTGAGAAAGAAGTATTCATGAAGAAAATTAATTTAAGAAGTATGTAGTTCAGGTTTTGAGCACATAAGTTCCTTTCAAAAACAGATTAGTGATTAAAAACTTTTTTAGTCTAGCAATCTCTTAAACAATTAGCACAGTAATTGGAAAGGGACTACAAATTCAAATCTAGATGGACATAAAAGAGTTTTCCCATAGGGCTTTGCCTTGGTTTTTGTGGGTAACTGGCATGCACCTGCCTTTAGCTTCAGTGGGGCTGAAATGCTGAAGAAGGCTCTGAATAGGGATACAAATGCCCCAAACAGTAATGCCATACAAATTACTTAATTCATGTAAAGTAGAAGTAATTGTATTGATTATGAATGTGTGAGTGACTCCTTTATTTCAAGTTATATGAGATGTAAACCACCAGCTTGCAATTGGGGTCCTCACTGAAAACTTGCCAACCAGGGAATAGGATGTTACTTCTTCCCCTCATTCTGAACAACATATCTGAACCCACTGCTTCATGGAAACAGAGATCTGGCATCGACCTCAACCAGGTAAATAAGAATTTCTCTGTAAAAATTCCTCTTTCCTCCAGCCAGGTAATAATTCTGCTCCTCTTGTTCATCCCCCAAACAAAGCCTGACATCAAAGGAAGAGGAAGATAAGGAAGAAACATCCCCAAACTTCAGTTGTTTTCCTCCAAGGCAGAATAGTTCTCTTTTTTTTTTTTTTTTCCTATTACCAGGATTTTTAACAACTTGTTCGCTTTCAATTCTGTCATTAAATTCCATGTTTCACATCTAGATAAAGCCCAGACCGCCAAAAGAAAAGAAAATATAAAAGGAATAGAGAAAGAGATCATGCATAATGTATCACCTGGCAATGTAATTATACTTAGCAGCTTCCCGGGACAAAATACACCTGGGGGAAGCATGTGATGGCACACGAGTTACTGCTACTGCACTTACCTGGGCTGTGCAACCACCCAACCCCTGTTCAAGGCCAGGTTGGATCAGGCCTTGAGCCAACTGTTGTAGTGCAGGTGAACCTGCCTATGGTGGGACTGGATGAGCTTTGAGGTCCCTTCCAACCTAAACTATTCAATGAGATGCAGCTGGAGGGCATTTCTCTAGACCTTACATTCAACCACCTCTGTGTCTGTGTGCTGGTTTGAGCTAATTGGAGGATTTGAGTGAGAAATTAGACTATTGGCTGAGAGAGGAAAACACAGGATGGCACTTCACTCACAGCTTTACTGAAAAAGAAAAAAAATGTTGTTTTTAAAGTATTGTACCCAAAACATTAGATATCAAATGGTTTCTGACCGCTCTGGCTGCGGCTGCTCCTCTTGCATGGTCTCCTTTGTCTTTGCCTTGGTAGCTAATTCTCAGTAATTCTACTAACTACCTTCCTGCTACTAACCCCCCCTGGCTGATCTACATCCACTTATCTGCAGCATCGACAGGTGGTGAGATAAGACTGTGGAAGGGGGGAAAAGTGGTAGGGGTGGTTGGTTACCCCTCTTGGGGATTTTGGTCTCTGGGAGGGCTGTGGTGTTTCTGTATTACCTTTTCATTGTATATATCTGTAAATATCTGTTATACCCTGTAAATATTTGCTTGTATATTGTGCATTGCTGTAAATATAAAGCTCCATTTATCAACTTCCAGTGTCCTGAGTCCTAGCCAGGGCTTATATCAAAAGGTGGGGGGGCAGGGAACTGCTTAAACCACTACAGTGTGGCTTATAACAAACCAAGCCCGTTGCAGTCTGTGCCAACCCACACAAAGACATCCCCAGGCACCTCCGCGGCCGTGGTTTGTGCCAGAGCACCACCGGCCCTGGGCTCCATCATCCGGCCCTGGACTCCACCACCAGCCCTGGGCTCCACCACCAGCCCTGGGCTCCACCACCAGCCCTGGGCTCCACCACCGGCCCTGGGCTCCTTCACCGGCCCTGGGCTCCTCCATCGGCCCTGGGCTCCACCACCAGCCCTGGGCTCCTCCACCAGCCCTGGGCTCCTCCACCGCCCCTGGGCTCCTCCACCAGCCCTGGGCTCCTCCACCGCCCCTGGGCTCCTCCACCAGCCCTGGGCTCCACCACCGGCCCTGGGCTCCTCCACCAGCCCTGGGCTCCACCACCGGCCCTGGGCTCCACCACTGGCCCTGGGCTCCACCACCAGCCCTGGGCTCCTCCACCAGCCCTGGGCTCCTCCACCGGCCCTGGGCTCCTCCACCAGCCCTGGGCTCCTCCACCGCCCCTGGGCTCCTTCACCAGCCCTGGGCTCCTCCACCAGCCCTGGGCTGCTCTGTGGCCCCAGGGCAGACTCAGCTCGGATCCTGCCGCCCCCTCTTGCCTGCCCCTCTGTGTGCGGGGCTGTTCCTTCGCCTGTTTGTTCTCCTCACCCTTTGCTGCCCAGCAGCGTTTTGCCCTTTCCCACACACACCTGCCCCGAGGTGTGGCCAGGGGCTCGGCTGTGCCCTGCTGTGAGGCGCCAGGAACCGGCTGGAGCTGGCCGCGTCCAGTGCAGGGCAGCTCCTCAGAGGGTCCTTCCGTGGCTGCCAAGGGCAGCAACCAACGCTTGGAAGGAAGTGTGTGGTACTAGAACTGGCCCAGGGCTGAGGAAGCACCTGACCTGAGCCAAGGCTTTTCCTGCTGCCCACACAGAATCCTTCACTGCCTGGACACTACTGCCAGGTCTGGACACTGTCTTGGACATCCCTCTGGCCTCAAACAGCCCCGAGGGCAGCTGAAGCAGCCACCAGCACTCGGCAGCCACCAGCACTCGGCAGCCACCAGCGCTCGGCAGCCACCAGCACTCGGCAGCCACCAGCGCTGCCAGCCGCCTCCTTCCTTCACCCCAGCCAGCCTGCTCCCCGCTCCTGCTTTACTAAAAACAATTGAGGGTCGCCTCCAAGGGCTGAAGAAGTGCACCCAAGCAGTATGCCGAGGCACAATTCCTGGAAGGAAGGCAATATTCTCAAGCAGCTGCAGCAACGTTCAGTGTGTGCCCAGGCCGACCTCATGGCATTCAACAGGGCCAAGTGTAAGGTCCTGCACCTGGGTGGGAGCAATCCCAAGCACAACTGCAGCCTGGGTGGGGAATGGCTGAGAGCAGCCCTGAGGAACAGGACCTGGGGGTCTGGGCTGGTGCAAAGCTGAAGATGAGGCTGCAGTGTGAGTGCAGCCCAGACAGCAACTGTGTGCTGGGCTGCAGCAAGAGCAGCTGTGGGCAGCAGGGCAAGGGAGGGGATTGTGCCCCTTGGCTCTGCTCTCCTCACACCCCACCTGCAGCACTGTCTGCAGCTCTGCAGCCCCCAGCACAAGCAGCACATGCAAGTGGTGGAGCCAGTGCAGAGGAGGCCACCAAGATGCAGCTGAGAGGGCTGCAGCAGCTCTGCTGTGAGCACAGGCACAGAGAGTTAGGGCTCTGCAGCCTGCAGAAGAGAATCATAGAATCAGTCAGGGTTGGAAGGCACCAAAAGGATCAGCCAGTCCCAACCCCCCTGCCATGCCCAGGGACACCCTACCCTAGAGCAGGCTGCCCACAGCCTCTGCCAGCCTGG
>VWZI01017189.1:70870-89306 GCA_013396835.1 Psilopogon haemacephalus | reverse complement strand
AGAATAAGGAGGTTGTCGTTTGGTCTTTATTGTATTTTAGAAAACCTGCCCTATCAAGCAATGATCTGCAGAAAAACTAGGACAAAATACCTGATGGAGCTGCTGCAGATAAAAACTTAAAGCCTTTGGTGTGAGCAGCACAGTGACATTATTGTGAACTAAAGCAGAAGCAGACAAGACAGCTTGAATTACAGACTCATCTGGTTCAAAAGGGTTGCTTGTAAAATGTATTTAGGTGATCTGCTAAAGAAAAGAATACATTGCATTCTGTAAGTACCCAGTCACAGCTAGAGATTTTGACAAAAGTTGACTTTCACACGCAATTAAACAAAATAATTTCAGTTTTCTAGTTTCATAGAAGCTGATCCACAGCCTGCCCCATCTCCAGGGTTATTTGGTGCTGATAAAAAATCACGGGATTAATGTTTGTGAAAGAAGACAAGAAAGGACAGCATTATTACAGCCTTATTTTCTATATATCCCAAAAGTGAATGTAGGAAGAGAAGTGAAGCAGACTGCAATGTTAATGTATGAGAAGACCCTGGAGACACTCTCATCAGTAAGTTATCAGAACATCTAAGTCTTGCCTCTGTTAGTGCTCTCTCAAACTGAGCTGGTAGAGGAGTTGCTGATGGCAGCAATAAAGTTTTTGATTTCTGTTTTCGCAGTGGTACTGTAAACATTGACCTCCTTTATACACAGCTAAGCTAACAAAGACTGAACAAGTGAGGGAGCTACGTTTGGATGAGAGAGGAGCAGATGGAAGAGATTCAAATTCAGTTCCCAGCTCCACAGCAGGGTTTCTGCTTTGGGACTGTGGCGAGTGCAATACTCTGAGCCCAGCCATGGGTGTAAATAAGTAACCTACCCTGAGCAAAGGGGACAGCAAATGCTAGGGACTTCAAGACACAGCCTTGAAGACAATGGATGAGCAGGTCCAGGCATTACTAGAGCATGCACAAAATTCTCAGTTTTAAAAACTAACCCAACCTGCCCCTCAACTTCTTATTGCATGTTGAAGAGGAGGCAACACACACACGATTGTTACTAATGGCTTACAGAATTTTGCTTTATGAAGGTGCCCTTTAAAGAACAGCTATTCTTGAAATTATTTAAGACTGAAACATGCATCTTTGCTGCTGGAATAGGTGAAGTTATTCACAGCCACAACACTGAAGCATTCAGCAGTTTTGCTTGTGGAAGAACACCTGGACCAGAGAGATAAAAAGTAGGGTAGGCCATTCAGATATCTGTACAAATCCCAGCCCTGCGAGACTTAAACTGAAAGAGTTGGGGCTGTGCAGGCTGGAGAAGAGGAGGCTCCCAGGTCATATTCTTGTGGCCTTCCAGGATCTGAAGGGGGCTACAAAAAGCTGGGAAGGGACTTTTTAGGCTACCAGAGAGTGACAGGACAAAGGGGAATGGAGCAAAGCTGGAGGTGAGGAGGTTCAGATTGGATGTGAGGAGGAAGTTGTTGAGCATGAGAGTGGTGAGAGGCTGGAATGGGTTGCCCCTGCAGGGAGGTGTTTGGGGTCACATCCCTGGAGGTGTTTTTGGCCAGGCTGGCAGAGGCTGTGGGCAGCCTGATCTAGGGTAGGGTGTCCCTGCCTAGAGAGGGCTGTGGTGTGGTGCCTGTCTGGAGGTGCCTGTGTGCTGACTGTAGTAGGCTGTCACCTTATATGGAGCAAAGCTGGTGGTGGGCAGATTCAGATTGGATGTGAGGAGGAAGTTCTTCACCATTAGAGTGGTTGCCCATGGGGTGATTGGGGCCACTTCCCTGGAGGTGTTTTTGGCCAGGCTGGCAGAGGCTGTGGGCAGCCTGATTTAGGGTAGGGTGTCCCTGGGCATAGCAAGGGGGTTGGGGCTGGCTGATCCTTTTGGTCCCTTCCAACCTTGACTGATTCTATGATTCTGTATCTAAGGATAACATGAAAGGAAGCTTTGATTATTGTAGCAAATTTAAAGGCACCCTCAAAATTCCCACAGTTACTACTTAAAAATTAGTTATTCACATGCTGCATTTGCCTAGGTGGTCTCCGCTCACTCTTCATCCTTCCTGGCAATAAAAGAGTTTACTTTTTATGGGCAGTTCGTATAGACTAGTGCTGTTCTAAAAGGAAGATGTCTCTCTAGACTGGTAATCAAGCAAACAAAAGAACAAGACCTGGCTGCAGGTATACCAGTCACCAAAGGCCATGGATCACTTCAGTCAGAGCTCAACCAGCTCCAAGTGTCAGTGAGAAGCACAAGAGAAGATCTAACCATACTGAACAGTCTTTCTGGTCCTATTGATGTGTGCTGTTACCTGCACAGGTTTCAGAGATGTTAATAATTGTGACCATATTTGTAGTAGCCAGAAAGTCGTGAGGGGAGGGAGGTGTTAATTGTCACATTCCCCCAAATTTAGAAGTCGCTATTCCCTGTAAATATCTGTTTTTCTCCTGGAACTGCCCTTGTGCCAGGAGGCTAAGCCATGCTAGACAACCCAGAACATTACCCTTCACTTCCAGAGCTTGCTGGTGGCATTTTGCAGTTCTGTATTCTTGAAGTTTTTAAGTCCATTGCTAATCAATTCCATTATGCCTTGCAAAAAAAAGCATATTTTATAAGTTGCTTTCATAAAGAGAACTGAACTGAAATCAGGGCTGCACAATAACATGAACTGACAAAGGATAATTCCTGTGTTACCTACAGGGGAGAAGGACAGGGGCTGAAACAACCAGAACCTCATTTCTTGTCTCCCCCCTTTAAACTTTAAGAGGTGTTACACACAAGACTTTGCAGTTTGGCAGCTGAAAATATTCTGCTCCTCTGCTGCTATTCAGTATGGAAAGGCCTCATACACAATGCAATAGATTCACAGCAGGTCCTTAGAAAATATTGTACCGTTTAGTACCTCTGAGTAAACAGGGAACTTTAGGAGGAGAGAGATGAACACAACAAGCAATCCAAACAGATTTTAAAATAATTTCACGAATGGTTTCCCTTTCAGTGGGATGAAAAACTCTGGCTACTCTCTAAAACACTCAACGGATAGCTTACTTATTAGACAAAAATTAGTGTCCACCCAACCGTGAAAAAGACAAGCCATTATATGCCATAAGGGAGATCAAACTGACATCAGCTACTGTACATCTTGACACTTACTACATAATCAAAGTAAACTTTGCTATATGGGACTGATCTAATGTACCTGCCAGTTATTGCTGTCTCTGCTCTGATGGGTCCGTGTGTCACCTATATGCAATGGACAAAACAAATAAATAAATTGCAATGTTATCTCTTCAAGCTGCTCACACGGTAAGGGGAGGGTGCTTAGTATTCTGTAATGGAGTTAGGAGTAATTTACTGAAGGATAATTTCTTTTGGACCTAAAGTCTCCTGCCTCCCGTAGAGCAGACAAATAGAACTATCTAACAGGAAATGGGGCATGATAATATTGCTCTTTAAATAGAACTAACAAAATGGAAATACAATAGGCATTACAAAATGTACAGCTAACAGTCATCAAAACCTTTGATGTTTTTATAGCTATTTACTGCAAGAGATTGCATTAGCTGCTCCAGCCCATTTTAATACAAGAAAAGTTTAACACGTTTTTTTAAAGACACTTAAAAAAGAAAAAAAAAAAAAAAAAAGTTAAACCTCTGAAGCAGTACTCTTGGGGATCTGAGGAAAATGAGTATGAGGAGGGAAAGCCACTTGGCTGATGAAGTAACAAAGATACAGCAATCTGCCTTGACAGTGGTGTACGTGATGGACTGCAGCTGTAAGAGCCCTGATGGCTTAGTCAGCCAGCACCTACCCTGCCTGCATCTGAGCAGAGACACTCACCTGGGACTTCAAAGACTAATTCTGCTTCTGACTCTGCCCCTGCAACTCCGCACACCTTAGGCAAAACATCTGATCCTTCCACCACACTTTGCCCTGTCGGCAAAGCAGTCTGCTTAGGGAGCATCGCACGGCTCACCCTGATGCTTCACAGTGCCACCAGGATCCCGAGCCTCGGCACTGCCTCAGCACAGTCCCCTTGGGCCCCCTCTCAACTTGCAGAGCTGATCTTCCCCGGCAAAGCTGCCAGGGGCTGAGTCAGCAGAAGCAGTCAAATCAAGATTCAAGGAATCCGTCTCACAGCAGTGTCACTTCTGTATCATCTCTTCTCTGCTACTCTGTGAAAAGTCACAGGTTTCAGAAAGCAGTAAGCTTATTCAGTTCCTAAAGAGTCACTGTTCAGTTCTTTTACAGCCCTTCCTGGCTTCTTTGCAGGGGGTGCAGTCCATTCCCTGCTGCATAGCCAATAAATGACCCACTCAGGCATTACTGCAGTAGGCACCCTCACTGTAACAGAAGTCATATATGTTTTCCCCCTTCACCTTCTCTTTAAGCCAGACTTTTGGCACAAAACACACCTGGAGGACTGGAAAATTCATCATGACTTCTTGCTCAGAGTGATACTGTCTTTAGATGCCTTCCTCATGAGAGCTTGTCAGCTCTCCTCCAGTTTGCCAAACACAATCCTTCAGCATAGCACACCTCTTCCCCATGCCTGCAGCCCCAAAACTGATAACCAGCATCTTACTGGAAAGTTAACTTTGTTGAGCTGATCTTTTTAGCTAACTTTACCTTTTTTTCCTGCTCAATATATACATAAATTCCTTTTGTTGTATTCATTTTTCATTGCATCACTATACCAAAATCATCTGAGCTTTGACCCCCCTTCTGGCTTTTCTGTCCTGAGCCTGATGGAGAAACATCTCTCTAACCTGAAAAGATAAATTACCCAGGAACAAAATTGGTATTATAGTAGAAGGTGAAATGGCTGCAGCTACACAAATGCAGCTTCACTCTGCATCCTAGGGTCAAGCTGAATCTCCAGCCACCGAGGTGGCTGCTTTATGACAACAATTTCGGGGCACTCTGTGCTGATCTCCTTTCCAGAGCATCTCTTTTGTCCTTCTGCCCGGTGTCACTTCCCTCTCAGGGAGCTTTTCCAGTACAACAAAATACTTATCGATGCTGAACTCTCTGTGAAGTAGGAGAGGTGAGAAGATTCTCTTCAGCGAAAGATGTTTTAAATGTTTCACTTTTCCAAGGAGCTCTGTGAACAGAGGCAAGAAATACCTAACTTCAGCACAAGGAGGCACTGACCCAGAAGCGATTAGCATTAGCGTAAAGCTTTCAGACCTTTTTTTTTTTTTTTTTTTCATCTTATTGATTCTCAGCAGAATAAATCCGTAAATGATAATAGGGCTCAATTTAAATTACCTACAGCAAGTGCTGCTTTTCAGCTCTCGTCAGACAATCATGCTGTTCAATCAGCCCCATTCTGTACCTACCCAGCAAATTAATGTGTATAAAACAGTCGTAACTCAGGCCAGTTTTCAACAAAAGAACCTTTTATCTTTCACGCAACTGTTTTTTATTGACATGCTTTTAATTGAACCTATAATGCTATGTCCATATTCTACCTAATTGGGCGGGGGGGGGAATACATATATCTTTCCAAATCCTGACCGGACCTTTCCCTTTGTGAAGTTCCCAGAAACTTTACCAGCAGAGAGAATGGTGGTCTGGTTAGAAACACTAAAAGGGCATGAGAAGACAGTTCTGAGCACATCACAGCCCAGTCAGGTCTGAAGGAGGATTTCATTAGCAGACTGAATGGGCAGGGCTGGCTCCTCACTCCTTGGAGGCAGTCTGTAAACACTCCTCTTAACAGCAAGCCAGAGGCCACTGCACCATGTGGCGGTGACAGAGAAGCTTCCAGTCTGGAAGAGTTGGTCCTTAACAACTTGTTTCTGTTTCTAAAGGGAACTTCGGTGTGGCTCACTCCCATTACTTGTGCTGCCCACTTCATCAGGAAGTTTACCAGGCAAGTCCCAGGAAAACAGAATACTGATTCCTTAAACAGTGAACTCCTGGGATAAGAGAAGCAGGGATGGTAGGAAACAAAGAATTAAAGGTGAACTCTGGCAAATACCTCTGGGTCAATCAAAAACATTTGCCCAGTGGGATTATCTTTGTGAGGGCAGTGATGCCTGGAGTGGGGGAGAATATTTGCACTCATCTCTGTCATTTTAGCCTGAATAGAATGGTTTAGGTTGGAGGAGATCTCAAAGATCATCCAGTTCTAACCCCTCGCCATAGGCAGGGACACCTCCCACTAGAACAGGTCACTCAAGGCCTCAGTGGTTTAAAGAGAACCAGTGAGGGATTCTGCAGAGATGAAGAAGTACAGGGCCTTTTCATTCCATTTTGACATTGCCAAATCCAGACCTCGCTGTGGGTAGGAAAACCCTAGTGACAACTTCCACAGCCTTTGCAACAAAGCTTCAGGCTAAGACAGCAGCACATACTCTTCTTTAAGAACACACATGCCATACCATGGTTACCAGCAGCAGAGAGCAAATAAACCCAAGGCTAAAATCAACTACTCTGTTGGCATTGATTTTAACGTGGTACAACTCCACCTCAAGGATGTACATTGACAATCAGTCAATTTTATTGCCAGGCTTTCCTGACAGCTCTGCACTGCACTGACACTGTGCATGGGACTCCTATCTAGCATTTCGCTTTAAACCTTCTTCCTGTTCATTAACCAGTCACACCAAGCAAAAATTAGGGTGAGTAACATCAACACAGCCTCTCTCACACACACATACACACAGAGATGCAGCAAGTAGCTGGGAACACAGGGACAGGCAGGTTCTTTAGCAGAAGACAAATGCTCCTCCTGATCAATGCACACAAAAGAAACCTGTAGTGTAAGTAATTCAGCTGTGCTTCCTGCTGTACCGACAGGCCTGCCTGGCATTCAGATGAGCAGCTGAAGTGTGCTAACCACTGCTCCCACTCAGTGCAGCAGCTCTCTACACCCAGCGACCTTCTCTTCCTCTTTCTTCACTTTCCCTTTCTCAGTAAGTTTGTCAGGCACTGCAATTAAAAGTCTGTGAGCATTAGCAGAGTTCAAGTGAATGGATGTTTAAGCACTCTGGGGAAGTATTTTTTTTTAAAGTGTACTGAGATTTATTTGCCATTTCACTAATTCAAATAAATCAAGTTAAGATCACAGGCCAGACTGCCTAGTGTCAGCTTTCTGGAAACCCTCCCATTCAAAAAAAAAAAAAAAATAGGCAAATAAAATGGGTAAGTTCATTTGTCCTTTGCCTTTTGCCTGGGAGCAGAGCTGACATTGATGCTGTGGTGAAAGACATGAGTATTTAACTACTTGAAGAAATTCGCGTTACCACCGTGTCCTTTTAAATTGCTACACTTATGTCCGCCACATAAGTTGCTACTAGCAACTGTAAAATACCCCCAAATTCCTTCTATTACTGCCTTGAACGTAGCAGTGCTTTATTGCACTAAATTCTTTGGAATTTTCTTCACTCGGTAGCTGAAATAAAATTAAAGAGCTGCCCCTGAAAAAGAACTCTTCCTTCCAAAGTGTATAGATCACTCGCTGCAGAAAACACACTTTAAAAGCTAATGTAGCTGACAAGCAATCTCCCACTTTTATCTCATGAAGTAAAACAAGTCCTTGTGAGAATACTGACTTGCCCCTTAAACTACACTTTCCAGCTTTTAAGCTAAATAAAAGCAGACTGCTAAAAGTCCTTCGACTCATTTTGGTTTCTCTGCAGCATGGGAAAATTCCTCTGTGCCTGCCAACATCATCATCATTGGCATTTTTTTGGTTTTGGGGTTTTTGGTTTTTTTTTTTTATTATTATTTTGCATACCACTTTTCCAAATTTGTATCACCAAAAAGACCTAAACGAGCAGGGTTTCGATGCTACATATTTATACATGAAGCAAGCACTTTATCTAGGACAGATCAAACTCTTTAAGATAAGCTGCCATTAAATATTATCATAGAATCAGTCAGGGTTGGAAGGGACCACAAGGATCAGCCAGTTCCAACCCCCCTGCCATGCCCAGGGACACCCTACCCTAGAGCAGGCTGCCCACAGCCTCTGCCAGCCTGGCCAAAAACACCTCCAGAGATGTGGCCCCAAACACTTCCCTGCAGGGGCAACCCATTCCAGGCTCTCACTACTCTCACGCTGAGTAAGTTCCTCCTCATGTCCCAACTGAATCTCCCCACCTCCAGCTTTGCTCCATTCCCCCTAGTCCTGTCACTCCCTGATAGCCTAAAAAGTCCCTCCCCAGCTTTCTTGTAGCCCCCTTCAGATGCAGGAAGGCCACAAGAAGGTCCCCTGGGAGCCTCATCTTCTCCAGCCTGCACAGCCCCAACTCTTTCAGGCTGTGCTCACAGCAGAGGTGCTGCAGCCCTCTCAGCATCCTCGGGGCCCTTCTCTGCACACCTCCAGCATCTCCACATCCCTCTTGTCCTAGGGGCTCCAGCACTGGAGCCAGTAACGCTTCTCTAAGAATGAGCAAGTCCACCCCATGTTTAAAACAAAATAATCTTAATTTCTGATTTCCTAAATAGCAATCATGCCTAACAGTCATGTTGGGTGGATCGAGTTTCCATTCTGTTAAACATCACAGTGCTGAAATCTCAAATGAAAGACCTGTGCCTGAAACACAACACAACAACAATATGGCTCAAGTACAAGAAAAACCAGCAACATGCTCTCATTTACCACAGTCTTTACACAGGAGCATTAATTCATAGAATCATAGAATCATAGAATGGTTTAGGTTGAAAGAGACCTCAAAGATCATCCAGTTCCAACCCCCTGTGCCATAGGCAGGGACACTTCCCACTAGATCAGGTCGCTCAAGACCTCATCCAGCCTGGACTTGAACACATCCAGGGAGGGAGCAGCCACAACCTCCCTGGGCAACCTGTTCCAGTGCTTCACCACCGTCACTGTGAAGAATTTCTTCCTAACATCCTGTTCAAATCTCCCCTCCGCCAATTTGAACCCATTCCCCATTCCACAACTTGAATGAAGAAGGCCCAACCTGCTAGTACTGCAGCACAAAAGAGGGGATATATGACCAAGCCAGGAAGGCTGGAGGGTCCTGCTTCCCTCTCAGTCTGTGGCAGAAGCCTGGTTAGCTCACAGCATCCTCAGTCTTCCCCTCTAAGATAGGGCCAATAACACCTCTCAGCCTTGCAGGATAAAGCATAGGATCAACCAGCTTTGGGGCAGAAGCATTTTGGTGTATGCCACATAGACATCTGTAGCCCTATTTATCTAACAGAAGATAAGCAGAAGCTTCAGAGGATGGAGTTCTTGCACTGACACCATTAAGAAATGCTTCTCCCTCTGCCAGTCTGTGTCTAAAAATAGTCTCAAATTTTCCATTCGTCAAGTTTCTAGTTGGTAGCCCTGCTCCAGCACAAAGGTAGAATCCCTTCTGCATGTTCCACCAGGCTCCAATATCAGTATTTTTTAAATGTCATTTTAGTCAGTGAAGCAACAGCTCTTTAATAAATGACCACGGGAAAAGAAGAAGGCAACAGTGATTAGAGGAGGCAAAGCCAGCTCTGAAAGGGCAGGAAGATGTTCACATCAGGTGTACCCAGCTAGCAGTTCTTATCAATTTGGAAGATGTGCTTCCCCCATCAATGCCAGTACACTGCACAAAAGAAATGCAATTAAATGTGCCTTCAGCAATGGTCTGAAATGCTGCCCAAATGAGGCTTTCAGGGCTGACTTGAAAGCATGGAGTTAAGCAGGGACCAAAATACCTTTTTTTCTTCCCCAAACACTCTTACCTAGACCACCTCCAAAAATATATTTAAAACAAAACAACACAACTGACTTCAGTTGCTTCTTAACTTATTTTTCTTATTAACTTATTTTTCTGGCAGTACTGAAAAAAAATCTGCCCAGTTACTAGATTGTCCTGCTCCAGTTCCTCTTTTCTTGTCGTACCAGAACAGGTCCTAGATGTCTATCTTGTTCTGCTTGCAAAAAAACTCTCTTTTTCTACTGGAAGGGAGGACCTAGATTCAGTTCAGTCATTACATCAGTTTTTCTAATGCATTCCAGGTCTCTGGAGACAGGTGGTTCAGGATGGAGAGAGATAAATATAGCTGCTTCTCCATGGAGCATTCTGTTGCCTCGGGTTTCCAAATCCAAATTAAGCAGTTAATGATTTATGTATACACTGAGCATTAGCATCTTTGTGCCACGTTAGTCTTCAGATCACAAGTGGCTCTAAAGAGGCTTTAGTCAAACAAATGAACACTGGGTTGAATGATTCAGCTTACTTCATGTCAACAGTTCCAGCATGTTCACATTGATCATCACTAAACTGCACAGAGGCAAGCAGCCTCAGTTGTAAAGAGAAAACCCAAAGCTGCCAGAGAAGCAGAGAAGCCCTTGGTTCTTTTTTTTAATATTCAAGTTTTACCACGCTGTGATGCCTTTCTCCAGACATATTATCCAAGGTTGCAGGCATTCACTGTAGGAAGTGGCTTTATTAAAGTTTCACTGATGCCATTATGAAATTGCAGGACTGTCTCTTCCTTTCAACATAAATTTCAACTTCCATGGTCTCACAAAATGCTGAACACAGCCCTAAAGAGAGGTCAGTTTGATTTGTGAGTGCATGCAAGGGGATTTTTTATTTTTATTGTGTTTTGTTTTGTTTTTTAAGTGATTTCCTGGTGCAGACATCTAACTGAGAAGGTACTGAGAAGGCAATACAGGGCAGGTGTCAATTCTTCACATTCTCTAAACCTTCTGGTTCTACATATTGCTCTTTAAACCAGACTTGCCTCTGAATGTTGTTGGGTTGGGTTTTTTTTGCTTTCTCAGACCTGGTGCTCAACACGATTCCTTTTATCACTGTAGCAACAGGCACAGATCAGCAAGAAAACAACTTTGGAGAAGATAGCATCTCACTGTGTCCGTGTTTGCAACTTAACCTTTTTCAACCTTCAGTTACAGAGGTGGCTTGCTCCTCATAGCTCAGGTTTTGTTTTGCTAAGAACATCTCTCTAGAGTCCCGAACAAAATCAACAATCTCTGTCTAGCAAGTAATTACTTTTTTCCTTTTTTTAATTTTTTTTCCCCCTTTCAGCACTGCCCTACATTATGCAGCCTGTTATTTCATCTTGGCACTTCCTACATGTCAGAAAACATGAATTATACTGTAACTTCTGCTTGCTCTACTGCACGGTAGAAAAACAGCTCAAGTATAGAATGTTTCCATTATATTTTATATTAAATATTGAAATAGCTGAGTAATATTTTATTATGTTTCTATTGTAAGTGATAGACTCATTAGAGATGTTTATTGAGGGTATAAAGATATTTTCCCAGTACTGAAATAATCATCAGTACTAAGTAATCAGGGCACATTTACCCCAGCAAAGCCTTTTTGGACTTCTGTCACAAAACACAATATCCAATTATTATAGCAGCAATCATCCAAGCCTAGGTTTTATTTAACTGGGACACCTTTACAATATTCTGCACTCTTACCGTCCCCTTCCTTCTCCAGGCACACCCACAGTGGCACTTCTGTTAATCTGAAGCATGGTACAAGTGTGACTCACCCTCACCTTACAGTCTCTGGGTAATGAGCCCAGGTCCCGGGGTTAAGACTGCAGTGCTGTGATGCTGACTGCAGAATCATAGAATCATAGAATGGTTTAGGTTGGAAGAGACCTCAAAGATCATCCAGTTCCAACCCCCCTGTGCCATAGGCAGGGACAACTGCCACTAGATCAGGTCGCTCAAGACCTCATCCAGCCTGGCTTTGAACCCCTCCAGGGAGGGAGCAGCCACAACCTCCCTGGGCAACCTGTGCCAGTGCCTCGCCACCCTCACTGTGAAGAACTTCCTCCTAACATCCCGTTCAAATCTCCCCTCTGCCAGTTTGAACCCACTCCCCCTCGTCCTGTCATTACAAGACCTTGTCAATAGTCTCTCCCCAGCCTTCCTGTAGCCCCCTTCAGATACTGGAAGGTTGCTATAAGGTCTCCTGGAAGCCTTCTCTTCTCCAGGCTGAAAAGCCCCAACTCTCTCAGCCTGTCCTCATAGCAGAGCTGCTGCAGCCCTCTGATCATCTTTGTGGCCCTCCTCTGGACTCTCTCCAACACTTCCATGTCCTTCCTGTGCTGGGGGCTCCAAAACTGCACACAGTAGAAGAAAGAAGTCTGAAGAAAGCAGCTTTGCTTTCAACACAACAGCTTCATGGCAAAGAGGGCTAAGAACACAGAGAGAGACAACTACCATGACATGAGCCATAAAACATTATGCACCTTCCTTCCAGACCTAGTGCTTTGTTTGCTGGAGCAGGGAGGCAGGTCCTCACCATCAGGGCATTGCTCACGAAGGGCTGCTATTAAAATAAAATTTAAAATCCTCTTCTTGACCAATTCAATTCTTAGCAAAGAACAGTACAGCTCTTTTTAGACTTTTTTTTTTCTCTTGGAGGAGAGTGCTACAAAGGTTTACAGTTTCTTAAAGCAATTAGTAGATGTTTCCTTAGAGACAGCGACCATCGCTTTCCATAAACAATCTTTAGCAGTGCATTTAGATGAGCATCTGTGGTGGTTTAAGCAGTTACCTGCCCCCCCCCCCATCTTTTATAAACCCTGGCTAGGACTCAGAAAACACTGGAAGTTAATGAGTGAAGATTTATATTTACAGCAATGCACAATATACAAGCAGATATTTACAAAGTATAACAGATATTTACAGATATATACAGTGAAAAGGTAATACAGAAACACCACAGCCCTCCCAGAGACCCAAATCCCCAAGACAGGGGTAACCAACTACCCCCTACCACCTTTCCCCCCTTCCCCAGTCTTATCTCACCACCTGTTGATGCTGCAGATAAGCTGAAGTAGATCAGCCAGGGGGGTTAGCAGCAGGAAAGTAATTAGTAGGATTACTGAGAATTAGCTACCAAGGCAAAGACAAAAGGAGACCATGCAAAGAGAAGCAGCCGCAGCCAGAGCAGTCAGAAACTGTTTGATATCTAATGTTTTGGGTACCACACTTTAAAAACCATTAAGATGGAGTAGCTCTCCTTGTGGCTCTTGCACCGTTTCTTGTCGCCCTTTTTCTGGGTCTTGGTCACAGCGTTCTTGGAGCCAACAGTCTAATTTCTCACTCAAATCCTCCAATTAGTTCAAACCAGCACAGCATCCTACGAGCATCCAGCTAGGGATGATGTGGTAACACAGCAAAGCCAGGCCTTCTGGTAAGGAGGGTTGTGTTCACTCTGCACAACGTAAAGCAACGTTGTCTCAAGCCTGGAGTGAAGAGTACTTGGTAACTTCCAGAGATGGCCTTTAAAGTGGAAATTGAGAAGACACCAGAATACTACTGATTATCTGCAGTAGGGGAGGGTGGGGGTGGACTGGGTTACCTTTAGGGGTCCCTCCCAACACAAAGCATTCTACCAGCCTGTGATTTTTTTTCAAGGTTAAATCAGTTTTGTTTTGCAGAGGCTTGCCCGAGTAGAGCAATCACGTTTCAAGGAAGGGAATGGTTTCCCAATTAATTTCTACTTTAGGGAAAGTGACATCACAAGCCCTTTAACAACAGCACTATTCAGCTGTCTTCCCAGTCCCACATTGACAACAAGGCAATTCTCCCAATGCAGAGAAGATAAATGGACTTAATGCCACTAAGCAAACATGACATTTTTGTTGTGCTGTGATCACAGATGAGTCACTAAGTAAAATGATTAATCACAAATCGATGTAACCAGGCTCATTTAAAGATGATTCTCCCTTCGCAAAGCAGGTAGAAGCTCTAAATTTATAGGCTAATGCGTTTATTCTAGCTGTTGCAGTCTCGTTATTGGTCTTAAGCATCAGAGGCTGCAGGAAATTTGCCTGCAATTAAGCTAAAGCGATGACCTCCTTCTACACATTTTGGCACTTTTTTATCTGACAGTCTGCTGTGCAAATATATAAATGACTTGAAGCATTACACAGAAATTACAGCTAATGCAGTATTAAGGAGAAAAAAAAAACCAAAAAAAAAAAAAAAAAAAAAAAAAAAAACAAAAAACCCCAAAAACCAGGCATACCCCAGAATTTTAATACATGTGCCAATGAGGCATCCAGAACATAAATGACGCTCGTTTTATCAGTCTGCAAATGGGTTTATCAGGCCACAAATGGGTTTGTACCGAGACTTTAGCCCGCTTCATTTTCGGTCGACTAACATCTGTAACTTCTACAAACAGTTTTATGAGCTAAATTGTTTCAGGAGGAAGTGCTTGGGCTTGTTGGGAGACGTGTTTGTATGCCGTACGCACCCTGCGAGTGCTTCCCATTTGGCAAATAAATTCGCCTTATTTAAATATGAAGCAGGGGGGGGAAAAAAAATAAACATTTCTCTCAAACTTCATGAAAGCTTGCTGGCACCATGATTTAATAAAGTTAACTACTCACACAGGCTCATGTGCAGATCTTTGTCTGCCTACCTATTCTGTCATTATAACTTGTTTCTGGAGTGATCACCTCCAGCCTCCAAAGGGTCGAGCTTCTTGGCCTGTTTCAATTTGTTTTAGAATCATAGAATGGTTTAGGTTGGAAGAGACCTCAAAGATCATCCAGTTCCAACCCCCCTGTGCCATAGGCAGGGACACCTCCCACTAGATCAGGTCGCTCAAGACCTCATCCAGCCTGGCCTTGAACACATCCAGGGAGGAAGCAGCCACAACCTCCCTGGGCAACCTGTTCCAGTGTCTCACCACCCTCACTGTGAAGAACTTCCTCCTAACATCCCGTTCAAATCTCCCCTTCACCAATTTAAAATCCATTCCCCCTCGTCCTGTCATCACAAGACCTTGTGAACAGTCCCTCCCCAGCCCTCCTGTAGGCCCCCTTCAGATACTGGAAGGTTGCTCTAAGATCTCCTGAAAGCCTTCACTTCTCCAGGCTGAAAAGTCCCAACTCCCTCAGCCTGTCCTCATAGCAGAACTGCTGCAGCCCTCTGAGCATCTTCGTGGCCCTCCTCTGGACTGGGTCCAACACTTCCATGTCCTTCCTCTGCTGGGGGCTCCAGAATTGCACACAGTGCTGCAGGTGGGGTGTGAGGAGAGCAGAGCCAAGGGGCACAATCCCCTCCCTTGCCCTGCTGCCCACAGCTGCTCTTGCTGCAGCCCAGCACACAGTTGCTGTCTGGGCTGCACTCACACTGCAGCCTCATCTTCAGCTTTGCACCAGCCCAGACCCCCAGGTCCTGTTCCTCAGAGCTGCTCTCCAGCCACTCGCCACACAGCCTGCAGTTGTACTTGGAATTGCACCCACCCAGGTGCAGGACCTTACACTTGGCCTTGTTAAATTTCATGAGGTTGTCCTGGACACAGCTCTGCAGCCTCCAAAGGGTCATCTTACAGAGCAAAAACACTGCGCTAGTCTTAGGCATGGTAAGCCCTGGATCCCTGTGCTACTGGACAGGGACTATTCAGAGCTGTCTGAATATCAAACATGATCTAAAGATCATTAAATAAATACATCACCTTTTGAGGACAGGCTGAGGGAGTTGGGACTTTTCAGCCTGGAGAAGAGAAGGCTTCGAGGAGACCTTATAGCAACCTTCCAGTATCTGAAGGAAGCCTACAGGAAGGCTGGGGAGGGACTGTTCACAAGGTCTTGCAATGACAGGACGAGGGGGAATGGGTTCAAACTGGTAGAGGGGATATTTGAACGGGATGTTAGGAAGAAATTCTTCACAGTGAGACACTGGAATAGGTTACCCAGGGAGGTTGTGGCTCTTCCCTCCCTGGAGGTGTTCAAGGTCAGGCTGGATGAGGTCTTGAGCATCCTGATCTAGTGGGAGGTGTTCCTGCCTATGGCACAGGGGGGTTGGAACTGGATGATCTTTGAGGTCTCTTCCAACCTGAACCATTCTATGATTCTATGATCAACTGTAGTGTTCAATTACACTTTCAGAAAGGAATCATTGGTTAAATATAATCAACTGATGACTGCATGGTGAAAGTCACAGCACCATCATTCACAAGTCTGTAGACCCTCCTAACACACACACACACACACACACACACAAACACACACAATGGTTTTGCTCTGTTCAGAATCACAGTGCCATCCAGATAACATGAGGTTTATAGTGATGCTGCAGTTAGATTCTCCACAATGTATCCGTGTCAAGGAGGGGATGTGGTGGCAAGGCCCTCAAGCCAGTGTTGTTCTGGCAGAGCAGAGAGCAGCTGCCAAGTAGAACCCAAGAGTTGTAAGGTCCCAAGGCAAAATAGCCTCTAGCAAGTAAATGTCAAGCAGCTCACACTGCTCTTGGCAGAAAGAAGCAGCCACATGCATGTGCTCATCAAGCCCAGGATTTCACAGGTAATAGGCCAATGTTAGTTGTCCCAACACTGAACAAACAGCAGCCCTGGATGCTGTGAAGGTGAGCACGGCTGGGTGGTAGCATTTGCATGATGATGCTTCTGTACAAGAACTTAGCACTGAGGCAATATTGCTTTTTCCTGTGGGAGCGTGGCCAGTGCAAGGACCAGCCACACTGCCTCCAGAAAGCTGCCTCAGACCACCCTGCCACCAGCCAGCATGTCTGAGGCCTGCCAACGGTGGTTTTCCAGCTGAATGTCAGCAAGGATGTCTCTAACTATAGCAATGTAGCAATTTTAAGCCAAAGACCTTACGAGCCATACGCTGAGCAAAGATTTGCCTAAATAAGTATTTCACTTGATGACTATAGAATCCTAGAATGGTTTAGGTTGGAAGAGACCTCAAAGCTCATCCAGTTCCAACCCCCTGTGCCATAGGCAGGGACACCTCCCACTAGATCAGGACGCTCAAGACCTCATCCAGCCTGGCCTTGAACACCTCCAGGGAGGAAGCAGCCACAACCTCCCTGGGCAACCTGTGCCAGTGTCTCACCACCCTCACTGTGAAGAATTTCTTCCTAACATCCCGTTCAAATCTCCCCTCTGCCAGTTTGAACCCATTCCCCCTCGTCCTGGCATTACAAGACCTTGTGAACAAGTCCTTGTGAACAGTTCCTGTAGGCCCCCTTCAGATACTGGAAGGTTGCTATAAGGTCTCCTGGAAGCCTTCTCTTCTCCAGGCTGAAAAGCCCCAACTCCCTCAGCCTGTCCTCATAGCAGAGCTGCTGCAGCCCTCTGATCATCTTCGTGGCCCTCCTCTGGACTCTCTCCAGCAGTTCCATGTCCTTCTTGTGCTGGGGGCTCCAGAACTGCACACAGTACTCCAGGTGGGTTCTGAGGAGAGCAGAGTAAAGGGGGAGAATCCCCTCCCTTGCCCTGCTGGTAATGCTTCTCTTAATGCAGCCCAGCACACAGTTGGCTGTCTGAGCCACATGTGCACACTGTTGGCTCATGTTGAGCTAGAACTTGCATCTGCTTTTGCACTTTGCTTTTATTGACACCTCCTGGCAGAGATAGAAGAGGATGAGTCACTAGCACACTGCACAATCACATGAGTGCTCAAAGCCTTCCCAGCCCTGCACAGGACCATTAAAAGCTTGACTTCCAGAACATGAGATTCCAGGGAGCACTCCTCATATTCTCTGCACTTACTACATGTGTCCGCAGGCTGTTTTAAAAGTGAGCAACAATTGTCAGACAAGCAGAGATAAGAAGAAAAAAAAAATACAACTACAGAACAACTGCTGTTGACACAATATTTTCCTTTCCTCCAAAGGAAGCCTCAAAGCCCAGTTCAGAAGTTATTGCTCCATAAAAACCCCAGGTAGTCAAGCTACACCTTCTCTCTGCCTCCCTGGTACAGACAGGTATCTACATTAGGAGATTTCACACATTAAAAGTTGACTGCTTGTTTTCTATCACCACCTACTATTTTAAACTGCAAAATTGTCAGCCCACGCTGAGGAAGGCTCAACCTGAAGCAGACCAGAACAGTTAAAGCAGCCGCACAGTTTGCATATGAAAGGTAACACTAAAGAGGAACATGCTTCCATCCTCCAGCTTCAGCAAACAGCACAGGGCAGGAATTAACAACCGCCACAAACAGAAGCAGGAATTTTTTTTTTCCCCGGAGTCACTGGAAACGGTCTTGTTGTAGAGCTAACTTCTAAGGAACAAATTTCTCCTCCAAGAAGAACATAAGAGAGGCAAAGTCCCCTGGTTTTGTGTGTGTGTGTTTTTTTGTTTGTTTGCTTGGGGGGGGGGGTTGCTGTTTTGGGTTTTTTTTGGGTTGTTGGGTTTTTTGGGGTTTTTTTGTTTTGTTTTGTTTTGCTGTTTTGGATTGGGTTTTTTTTTTGATAAGACGGAAGAGAATAAAGGCAAAGTGCAGCGCAGCAGCGCAGCAGCGCAGCAGCTGCGCTCCCGAAGGCGAGGAGACTAAGGCCCGAAGGTGACTACAGTGCTCCCTCTAGTGGCAGCATTCCTGTATAGACACACCTGTTAAAACCACAGCAAGCTGCTGGTCAGGCTACATCTCAGCCACAGCAGTAAACCTTCTTTCTCGGAGAAACTTTGGAGCAATGCAGCAGGTACTTCAACTGAAGCAGCAAAAA
>VWZI01017189.1:23345-70841 GCA_013396835.1 Psilopogon haemacephalus | reverse complement strand
AAAGACTTTGCAGCCAAGATGAGTTACCACACTGCAACCTCAGGAATGCAGCCTGCGTTATGAGGTTTTACACCAGCGGTGTTGCCATATTCAAGTTGCTGCAGCATGTGAAAGAGGAGACTGTGCTGGCGTGAACTAATTGGGGGATCTGAATGAGAAATTAGACTATAGGCTGAGAAAGGAAAACACTGATGGTGCTACTGCACTCATAGCTTCACTGAAGAAAATTAAAATGTTTAAGAGTTGTAACCCAAATATAGATAAGTCAGACTGCTTTGGGCTGTGGCTGCTCTTGCACGGCTCTTTTTTTCCTGGCTTTTGTAGCTGGATCTGAATAATTTCACTAACTTCTTTCCTGCTGCTAATCCCCCCTGGCCCATCTACCTTTGCCTATCTGCTGCATAAACAGATGGTGAGATAAGACTGGGGAGGGGGAAGGTGGTAGGGGTGGTTAGAGACCCCCTCTTAGGGATTTTGATCTCTGGTAGGGCTGTGGTGTTCCTGTATTACCTTTTTACCATGTAAATATCTGTTATACATTGTAAATATCTGCTTGTATATTGTGCAAAGCTGTAAATATAAAGCTTCATTTATTAACTTCCAGCCGACTGAGTCCTAGACTGGGTTATTTCAAAGTGTGTGTGTGGGGTGGGGGAGGGGGGGGAACTGCTGAACCACCACAGAGATGCAATGAGGTGAGGTCTCAGAATAGAAATGTAGATTTGAATTTAAATTCTACCTCAGCATCAGAGAGACCACTTGCAAGAGATAAAGAAAAAAAAAAAAAAAACACAAAAAAAACCCCCAAACTTACCATACTTGGGAGCACAAAGGAGCTCAGGAAATCAAATCTTAACTATTTCTGTACTGGGAAATATTTAGTCCAAGCATACAGTTCTAGCCAGCAGTAAGAGGCCTGAGGACAGCAAGGTCATGGCCAATGGCATCCTCCCCCATCAGTTTAGTAAAGGAAGTTCATCCATTTGTCTTGTCAGTGTGGAAACTCTGCTTAAGCTTGTGCCCAGACAATGTTTGGCTGTCAAATGAGACTTCTGCATTGCAGTGAAACTTGATACACTTGAGAGAGAAATGAAAAAACGTTTAAGGCAGGATAAGAGATCCAGGCCATGCAGTGTTCAGCTGTGACATAACATCACCTGACAGATGAGCAGCTGCTTGCCAGGAAGTGCCAACGACTCAGCTAACAACTCTTACTTCAGTGATGAACTGCAGCACTTCTGGGAAAGTTCAGCAGTAGAAAGCTGAGCAGATGAGCTCCCCAAAATCCTGCGATTCAGAAAGCACAAGCAACAACTTCCCAACAGCTTCTAGGTGCTATCCAGAGAGAGGCAAGTCCTTCTTACAACCAACCACCACAACAGGTCGAGCTTCTTGGCCTGTTTCAATTTGTTTTAGAATCATAGAATGGTTTAGGTTGGAAGAGACCTCAAAGCTCATCCAGTTCCAACCCCCCTGTGCCATAGGCAGGGACACCTCCCACTAGATCAGGTCGCTCAAGACCTCATCCAGCCTGGCCTTGAACACCTCCAGGGAGGAAGCAGCCACAACCTCCCTGGGCAACCTGTTCCAGTGTCTCACCACCCTCACTGTGAAGAACTTCCTCCTAACATCCCATTCAAATCTCCCCTTCACCAATTTGAAATCCATTCCCTCTCGTCCTGTCATTACAAGACCTTGTGAACAGTCCCTCCCCAGCCCTCCTGTAGGCCCCCTTCAGATACTGGAAGGTTGCTCTAAGGTCTCCTGAAAGCCTTCTCTTCTCCAGGATGAAAANCATGTCCTTCCTGTGCTGGGGGCTGCAGAGCTGCAGACAGTGCTGCAGGTGGGGTGTGAGGAGAGCAGAGCCAAGGGGCACAATCCCCTCCCTTGCCCTGCTGCCCACAGCTGCTCTTGCTGCAGCCCAGCACACAGTTGCTGTCTGGGCTGCACTCACACTGCAGCCTCATCTTCAGCTTTGCACCAGCCCAGACCCCCAGGTCCTGTTCCTCAGAGCTGCTCTCCAGCCACTCGCCACCCAGCCTGGAGTTGTGCTTGGTACTGCACCTACCCAGGTGCAGGACCTTACACTTGGCCTTGTTAAATTTCATGAGGTTGTCCTGGGCACAGCTCTGCAGCCTGTGCAGGTCTCTCTGGATGGATCCCTGTCCTCTGGCAAGTGACTGTGCCACACAGCTTGGTGCCAGCTGCACACTTGCTGAGGCTGCAATGATTCCTCTGCCCATGGCACTGACAAAGATGTTAAACAGCACTGGTGCCAGCACTGACCCCTGAGGGACACCACTTGGCACTGGTCTGCAGGTAGACAGTGTGCCCTTGATCACTACTCTCTGCATGCGACCATCCAGCCAATTCCTTATCCAACCCAGCCAATTCCTTTGCTACAAAACACTGCATTATCACTTACCTTTGGGTGAAAATAGGCAAAAACACAAGCAGATTGCAAAGGCAAAGCACTACAAGAGCAATAGCTTCTGCAGTTATATTCTGCAGCCTCCCAGCTGCAGACTGTGTAACTCTGTTCTGAACAGACTTGCTGTGATAAGCAGTGGGTCTACCCTCATCTGTCCTCCATCCCTTGGTCTCTACACAAACAGGCCAGGATGGCAACAGTTGCCCATTTTTAACTTCTGTGAGTGAGTGATGACAACCAGCTTGATGAGCCTTACCTGGCATAGCAAGGCAGTTTAGGCCACTGACTTTCTGAACATCCACATGCCACCTATTTTCTCAAGTTTGCAGGATTTTTTCTGCTGCCTTCCAAGCAGAAAAAGGACTTTCATAATACTACACTTCAAACTTCAGTGCTGCTGAGGGCAAACTTGGTTTAGAGATATCAGACTACAGAGACTGGCAAGTCTGTAGCCTGCTCAAAGGCTGTGTCATGGGTTGAGCTGCATCCACTGCTGATGCTCAATACCATGCTGCCCATCATGCCAGCTTCAAAATCAAAGTGCTGGCCACAGCAAAGTACCACGGAGCTTGAAGTTCAGGCTGAACACAGGAGGTTTCCTGTTCTGGTTGCTGTTTCTGGTTTCAGAGTGTTGGTCTTTTCTGCTGGGCAGGCTGTGGGTTTTGGGGTGGGAGAGGTTGCTGCTGCTGCTGCTTCTGCATTTTGCTGCACTTCTCTGCAAACAGACTAAGTTCATTGTGCATTGTGTCAGCTCATTTCCACCAAAGCTCTTTATCTCGAACCTGTGCTGGTCTGAACTAATGGGAGAATTTGAGTGAGAAATTAGACTATTGGCTGAGAGAGGAAAACACAGGATGGCATTGCACCCAGAGCTTTACTGAGAAAGAAAAAAAAATTGTTTTAAAAGAAGTATAACCCAAACATAGATAGTACAGAAGGCTTCAGGCTGCTCTGGGCTGTGGTTGCTCCTTGCATGGTTCCTTTGTCTCTGTCTTTTGTAGCTGATTTTTAATAATTCTACTAACTTCTTTCCTACTACTAATCCCCCCTGGCCGATCTACCTCAGCTTATCTGCAGCATCAACAGGTGGTGAGATAAGACTGGGGAAGGGGGGAAAGGTGGTAGGGGGTGGTTGGTTACCCCTCCTGGGGATTTTGGTCTCTGGGAGGGCTGTGGTGTTTCTGTATTACCTTTTTACTGTATATATATCTGTAAATATCTGTTATACCTTGTCAATACCTGCTTGTATATTGTGCATTGCTGTAAATATAAAGCTTCATTTATCAACTTTCAGTGTTCCGAGTCCTAGCCAGGGTTTATTTCAAAAGGTAGGGAACTGCTACACCACCACAGAACCAGAGGTTTTTTGTATCCCATCTCTGTATAGGGAGAGGACCTTGTGAGAGTGGGCTGTTAACTCAGGACACACATTGCCCTGGCCATGCCCTCACTGCTGCTGCACATTTTGATGTGCCTCACTGTAACTTTTGGTATTGTCAGCTGTAGCAAATCAGATCTGGATTCACAACAGTGACACAGGTGCCTGCATGCTGACTGGAGTAGGCTGTCACCTTATATGGAGCAAAGCTGGTGGTGGGCAGATTCAGATTGGATGTGAGGAGAAAGTTCTTCACCATTAGAGTGGTGAGGCCATGGAACGGGTTGCTGGGGCCACTTCCCTGGAGGTGTTTAAGGCAAGGCTGGCAGAGGCTGTGGGCAGCCTGATCTAGGGTAGGGTGTCCCTGCCATGGCAGGGGGGGTTGGCACTAGATGATCCTTTTGGTTCCTTCCAACCCTGACTGATTCTATGATTCTATAAATCCTCTCGGGGACTTACATCACAGGACAGTTTGGTGGCTATGGTCACTGAAAGTGACAGCAGAGTAAGATTCAGAATTATCACTGGTAACAAAAGTGATCAGCCTTCCTCTGCCCACAGCTATAACACATATAGCACATATTAAAAAAAGGTTCTCTGGCATAAAAATCAAAGCTAAAGACAGGCAGGTTTCAGTACAGGTTCTTGGGTTACAGCGTTCACAACAAATAACTGTTTTCTTACAGAACAAATCTGATCAGATTTTGTGGATATAAGCCATACTAGTTGGGGCAGGAAAGATCTGCTTTCAGCCACAAAAAACAGTTACAACTCTTACATTGTACTTTCTGCCTAGATAGTGAGCCTGCAAGCCCCACACACAGCCCCCCTGCTCCAAAGAAGATACCACAGTGCCATCAGAATATCTTTGCTGTCGTCAATTTTAATTTCAACCTGTACAGAACTACTTTCAAATACAGTGAAAGCTTTAAGTCAACGGCATCAGTCACCAGCATCTCAGCTTTCAGTAAATCCTTCACAACTTCAGAAAGATCTCTATAAACATTGTGTAGATACAGAATGTACAGAGGACAGTTTTCTATACAAAAGTGCATTTTAGCAATACAATTAGCAGAGAACCTGGGGTAGGAGGGATTAAAAAAAAAAGGGAAAAAAAAATCAATTTAAACAGTACCATATACTCTAATCTACATGCCCATCTCCAACAACCCAAAACCAACAAAATTAAAACCCCACAACCTCCCACTTTCCCCTTCCTTTGGTTATATTCAAGGCTTCAACATTACAATTATTGTTCTCTCGGATTGAAGAATTTATTTTTATCTTGGAAACGTTTTTAAATTAGCCCCACGAGAGAGAATGTAAGCATAATTAATCAGTTAAAAGGACAAGTTTTGAATATTACTGGGATTTGCCCTTGGCAAATTAATAAACTAACTCTGTCACAGCTGAAATGGGAAATTGCACCTCCACTTTTCTTTGCTCAAGAAGTGCAGGATCTGTTAGGTAAGGAACACGAAACCAACTAACCTAACAACATTTCCCAGGAAAATCTGGTTTATAAGAATGAGCTTCAAAAGCCCCTGAAACAGTCAGGTTTATTAATATTTATAGACCAATGCATCAACTGATCCCAAAGCTGAAAGAGTGCGAGGAGAAAAGAGATGGCTGCAGGCCACTCAGTGTAGCTGAAGAGCAAATATTGCTACTGTTATGTGTCTCTATATCTTATATGCGCTCTGATGTAAATGCATAGGCATGCGTTCAAGCAGGGTGGTTGGCTTGGGTTTTACCCCAGAGAATGAGCTTTACAAAATGAGAACTCCAAGTTAAGCCAAGGAAAGTCTTGCAAACACTCTTCTTGCTGTTCTTAGTAAGCACCCCATACTGAGCATAGCATAACCACCTTTTAATCATTTCCCAGATAAAGAAAAATAGCTATTATCTTAACAGACAAAGGATGGCCTTAGATACACACCAAAAATCAGATTTTTTTTTTTTAGGCAGCCGGCTTGCTTGCTCGTATTTAAAATCATTTTAGAAAAGAATGTTCTCTATTGTTTACAGTCCTATTGCAATCAGACTTTCAGTGCTCCTTCTAAGCCTTGTTAGAGGAAAAAGTTACCACGGAAGCAAACCGTTAACGTTACAGAGTGTAAAGTTGATCACATTCATGTTACAGTGGGTACAAAGCACCTGGATACCCAGCTTCAATCCACCGAGTCATACAGCTATCAGCTTTGCCCTCTTTGTCTCCATCTTCTTTGAATAAAACACAGATTTTATTCCCTCTTGAAAAAGCACTAGTGAGAATGCATGATTTTTAGGAGTCTCTTACTATTCTTTTGTCGATCTGTAGCTACCTTCCTGTAAAACGTGGCAGCCAGAATAGCCAACACTCAAATCAGTAAGACCATGTCTAACCAAAATTTCAACAGTTTGACCAGTGCCATGGGTATCCAATGCAAATTCATAGAATTATTTAGGTTGGAAAAGACCTTTAAGATCATTGAGTCCAACTACTAACCCAGCACTGCCAAGTCCAGCACTAAACCATATCCAGTTTAAATACCTCCAGGGATGGTGGCTCCAATACTTTCCTGGGTAAGCATGCAGCATATTGCAAGGAAAAGACAAGAATCTGACAAAAACATCTCCTCCTCCATGGACTAAGTGTGTGACTAGAACCAAGAAAGATTGTAAAAAGTGAGAAAAAAATCACAGACGTTAGAACTTCAACTCCACAGCTACTTCAGGCCTGATTCTGTGAGATGCCAAGTGCTTGGCAAAGACAGCGCTCAGGTAAGCAAGATGTTATTCTGTGTTTTTACCAGACTACTCAGAGTTTCATATTCTTAAGTATCCTGGGACTGTAAGATTACAGAGCTACAAACTATTACCACAAAATCCCTGGAAATCCATTCTCTTCTATTGTTGAACTGTCACACAAGTGACTGAAGTACCCAGCTGCTACTGCAGCACCCAGGACCTCTTCATCCAACGTAACAGATGAGCAACTGGACCCATCTAATCACCTGGATTAATTTATAATTACATGCTCACACTAAGATCTCTGGAGGCCAGGAGGCAGATTACCTAAAATAACAGCACCTCATAAAAATGGGAGTTCTCTCTCAGCAGTGCCTGAGGGATCAGAAACTGCTGAAACAGAATGAAGTTAACACACTTCCACGTTTCACCGTGATGAGGTATTGCACCTTTCTTACAATTCCCTTTGTATTCTCAATTCCTTACATTATTAGGTGTATATCTTTCTTTAGGAAAAGAAAAACAAACAAACAAACAAAAAAGCCAAACATTTCAAAGTTACTGCAGAACATGAAGGTTGTACTGAACCTTGAAACATTTCGTGATGAATTCACCCATCACAGTCATGGTAAGTTGCAAGGGTTCAACAACTGCACCCTGAAATCAATTAATTTCTGCCACCATCAAAGGTATTCAAAAGAAGCTCCAGATTTAAGTTAATCTAAATTCTCAATGGCTTCTATACTGTTAAGAAGATTTTGGTATGGTTACTACAGGAGGAAGGGAGGTATCAACCTGCTATATTACAAGCAAATATTGACTGGTAACAGTCACTTCTGATTAGTAGCCAAATGGGACAGCTAACACTCGACTTTAAAATGACATCACATGGGTTTTAATCAGTTGGTGGCCAAGTCTGGGTACCTACTGCCCAACAGTATTAAGAGTGACTAAGTTCACACATACTAGTTTGACTATGGGCCTTGTTTATTACAACCAAAACCCTTTCAGAGGGCATTATTCAGATATTTTACTGGTCAAGTTATTTTGAGGCTAAGAGGAATGTCACTCCTGAAAGAAAAATACTTCAGCTGTCAGAGTTAACAAGTCTGTGCAGGGCATGCAAAATGAAAGTGAACAGTCCTGCATAAAGCTCATCATGCAATGCTGCTACACCCTCCAGAAACAGGCTCCTGTGGTCACACTAAACTGCCAAACTCCCTAATTCACAAAGCCAAAATGGAACTAATGAAGGATCAAGATGATGAAAAATTACTTCCTAAACTCAGAACTTGAAAATACTTCAATAATATTTTAAGGTTCATATTGAAATTTAGGAGTATCCTTTTTATCTCAGACGAAGGGAGAGGGAGGTCTGTAAGAAGTAGTTCCAAGATAAAGGCAAAAGTCACCTTATAGAATGTCAGAATGAGGAAAGATGAAAACTACTTTTTCTTCATCACCTGAAAAATCACAATTTTATCTCATTTTCTTAGCAAGAGAACTTTCAAAAGCAGACAGACATAAAAAATGAGAATTGTGAAATGCATAGTGGTGCAACAACCCTCACAGAAGACACACCCTCAGCTAAACATACCATTAAAAGCACAGCTGCATTCACCAAGTTCTCCTGCCAACAACATGAATCTATTTAGATATGCCTCCGGGAAAAAAAAGCCACCAAAGTTGTGTGCCACTTGTCTGCACTTCTGTTTCCAGTAGCATTTTACACTGTTTTAAGGAGTGTCCTAACAACTAAATTGCAGATTAGTGTACTTTCTATGCATAAAGATGCTTATATTTGCATCTTGTCATAGCAAGAGTAGGGATGCATTGGTCAACCATTAGTAGCAATGATATATGAGATACTGAGCTCCACAAAAACTTTCTGAAGAACATCCTTGCAAGTTGTTTTTCCTAATTTTTAACTGCTTCCTAAAAAACTAAATGATTAGGCATTATTTGTTTTACAGATTTCCAGCTTCCTGTTTTCAGAGTTAAACCACAAATTGTAGAACAGGATTTCTCACAGGACTTTGATTTTGTATGATGCAAGAGTGAGACGGATGAAAGCCCTAAGGAACTAAAGATTCTTCTCCTCATGCTGAAGAATCTTCCTCAGAATAGAAAAGGAAGACAGAATGAGCCAAGTGTAATATTAACTCTAAGTTGGAAAACAAAACAAAAAAGCTGAAGCACAGTGATGCATGCTTAGTGTCATCCAAAAGCACCCCTAGACTTATGTCTTGCAAGTAAGGTAGAATGTTAGCCAACTTCAAATGTCCTTAAAACCATATCCATTCAGCAGCTTTTCAGAAGACAGTTACATTTCTGAAGTCTTTGATTCAAAAAGCCAAAGTTACTCAACACTTAGACCTTCTTACCAAAATTACATTTGAGAAAAGATCTCTTAACACCAATTGAAATTTGGTCAAGAAATATATGTAAACAATAAGGGTAGTACATTTAAGGCTTAGAAAGAACACTGACAAAATCACCCCTGTCACATTAAAACATCCACATCTCCTTCATGGTCCTCCTCAGTCACTTTTAAAGAGAGCACTTCTTCATTAAGAAATAATCCACTCAGTCTTTCCTTACGAGCCTGCCTTTGCTCTTTCAGCTGTCTTTTGCGTAAGGCCTTTTGCTGTAGTTTCCGTTGCTTGGAACGTTTCTGTCAAAATACAAAAAGAGATCCCAAAAAAAAATGAGGTTTTGTTCTGTAGATTAGAAATCATCCTTACAACTGATGACTATAAATTAACCCCTGTCTGACTGAGAAATAACTACAGTGGATTCTCAGAGGTGATCCAAAATCGTATCTAACATCACAACATTTGAGTTATGCAGCACGGTACCACCCTGTGATGCTGCACAGCTGAGTCTTTGATCAGAAGATTCCTTCTTGCAGGGGAAATGTTAAGTTTCACAATTACAACCTGAGATGCTGAAGAACAAGCAGCAACTACTCCTCTCCTCCAAACCTGAAACTGAAATTAAGGAGACAGGACAAATGCCACAGTACCACTATAACTGCGACATGCTTCAGCAGGCACCAAGTAACTATCACAAAGGAGCTTGGAATCAATACTGCTGAATCAATGTCATTGAAGTATTGTTCAACTTTATCGGCAACAGGATGATCCTTTTATAGTGTTTAGCTTGTCAGCTAAGACAACCTGCCTAATTCTGATTGGTAACATGAGTTCTGCAGGGCGCTGTCCATCCTAACCAGAAGCATACTAATTGATTGGTATAATTAAGCACAATCCCATTCATTAATATTCATGACAACCTGTTATTCCTAACCAGATGTTTCCCTATCTCTTACTCCCGTGGGAGGCAGCTGCTATGTTATGGGAGCCAGAGGCCTGTAGCAGGCAGCCCTCTTTGACCATGAGAGCCAAGGCCAAATTTATCTCACGATCCCACCAGTAACCTCACAAGGCATGTTGGAAGAATAAACTGAAGAAGATTCAAAAAGCCTGATGAATCTTCTGGGTCTTCACTATCCAGAAATTATGCTTAGATTTGCTTGATCAGTCTTGAATTTTTTTGGTGAAACTGTTGTGTTCATTGCAAGATTAACAGCCTCCCCCTCACTCACCTTATTCTAAACAAAAGTAATGAGAGGATCTATTTTATACCAACATCAGCCTTTCACTTAGAAGTGAAGTGAAGTGATGGGAGGAGCACAGTTTGAATTCTTTACGTCAGAGGAAACAGTCAGCACGGGTTAGGCTAGGCAAATTCAGCAGATCCTCAGTGACTAACCATGCTCCTTCAGTAACACCCCAGTAAAGACCACATAAGCAGCCTTAAGAAGTTATCTTCATAAACTTGTAGATAATTAGAAACTTTACTTTTGAATCCCGGATTCTTTCCGCAGCACTCGTGGACAAATTACTATCGCTGTGCGCTCGACTCATGTTGGCACTTGAGTTTGAGGCCGAGTTAGCAACACTGGAGCCACTGCTGCTTGCTGAGCTGACCATGCTGGCACTGCTGCTGCTGGCACTGGCACCACTCACACCACTGGTACTTGCACAACTGTAGCTACTCCTCTTCCAGCTCTCCCTTGCTGACCGCTGACGAGGTCCATGTTCCTTGATATAGTTTCTCACCTTTTAGAATAAAGGCAGCACAATTATTAAGAGAGAGCCTGGAGAAGAGAAGGCTTCGAGGAGACCTTATAGTAACCTTCCAGTATCTGAAGGGGGCCTACAGGAAGGCTGGGGAGGGACTGTTCACAAGGTCTTGTAATGACAGGACGAGGGGGAATGGGTTCAAACTGGCAGAGGGGAGATTTAAACAGGATGTTAGGAGGAAGTTCTTCATAGTGAGGGCGGTGAGGCACTGGCACAGGTTGCAAGAGGAGGTTGTGGCTGCTCCCTCCCTGGAGGTGTTCAAGGCCAGGCTGGATGAGTTCTTGAACGACCTGATCTAGTGGGAGGTGTCCCTGCCTATGGTGGGGGGTTGGAACTGGATGATCTTTGAGGTCTCTTCCAACCTAAACCATTCTATGATTCTATGATTAAGCCCTGAAAAACACTGCACTGAGATACTTCTTTTCATGGAAAAAACACCACATTTCTATTAGTAACAATCAGAGTTATTGGATCATTTCAGCTAATCATAGAACCAGCCAGGTTGGAAGAGACCTCCAAGCTCATCCAGTCCAACCTATCACCCGGCCCTAGCCAATCAACCAGACCATGGCACTAAGTGCCCCATCCAGCCTTTTCTTGAACACCTCCAGGGATGGCACTTCCAACAGCTCCTTGAGCAGCCCATTCCAATGCCATGTGAAGCATATGCATGGTTGCAGACCTTTGAGCTAAAGCTCCTAGCTCCTGGAGCTTCCATCAGAAACTTTCTTGCTAGAGCTGGAACTTTGTCCTTCAGCATAGAATTATAGAATCAAAAAGGTTGGAAGCGACCTCCAAGCTCATCCAGTCCAACCTAGCACCCAGCCCCAGCCAATAAACCAGACCATGGCACTAAGTGTCCCATCCAGGCTTTTGTGGAACACCTCCAGGGATGGAGACTCCATCAAGTCCCTGGGCAGCCCATGCCAATGCTAATTACTCTCCCTGGGAAGAACTCCCTCCTAACATCCAGCCTATACCTCCCCTGGCACAACTTGAGACTGTGTCCCCTTGTTCTGTTGCTGGTTGCCTGGGAGAAGAGCCCAATTCCACCTGGCTACAACCTCCCTTCAGGTAGTTGTAAAGAGCAATAAGGTCACCCCTGAGCCTCCTCTTCTCCAGGCTAAACAAAGCCCAGTCCTTTAAAACATCTTGCTGCAGCAAGGTTTATACTCAGTGAGCATTTAAGACCCTCATATAGTTGATGGTCATGATATGGACTATACTTTGTCAAAAGCAGTACTGGGCACACTGTGTAACTTGTGACACACAAGTCAGCTTCAGCTTAGCACACACACTAAGAATATATAACCTCAGTCTTTCACACAAAAGTTTAATAAATACAATATGATCTTGAACTCTGTTTTCTCTTGTTGACAATACTGTGCTCCAGTGAATCCCCTTCTACATAAGGATTGTATATAAAAATTCACCACAGCACTTAAAGAGATTTTGCAAGACACCAGGTGCTGAAACCCCGAAGCCAAATGCAGGAACCTTAACTCACCTGTTTCAGTTTTTCGTCTGTGAGACAGTTCAATTCAATAATGAATTCACTATCTGTAGGTGAGATCTGTGCAGCAGGATCAATTATTTTAATAATATCAAGCTGCTCTCGAAGGCCCATCTCGGTGCTGACTTTGCGACTCAAATATTCAATATATTCAACCTGGGATCCAGAGAGAGGCAAGTCAGTTTACAGTATTATTGACCCAAAATAAGTCTATCCTAAGAACAGAAAGTGAGCAAATATTGTATTTCCTATGATTCTAGCACCATCAAATACTCTCAGAAACTCAAGCTGCTAACCTGAGTACACAATTAACTGCCTATTACAGATGTGAAGGACAAGAATAAGTTAATTTCAGGACTCAAGCAGTACTGCATTACAGCAACCAATGTGTCTGTTAAGACATGGTGCTTACTCAAAGGCCTTCTGTATATTACACTTCTCCCACAGGAAAACAGTCAACTGCACCTGTTCATCGTTTGTCATTGCACTCCAGGGAAGTTCATCGAGATTCCTGTGCTTGTTTTTCTTTTTCGGAAGCAGACAGGGAGAACTTGGAATGCTAGGGATAACATCAGAAAGTACATCGCTCCCACTCGCGATGTCGCTGCCAGGCAACTTGTAGTATGCAAGAGAGAGAACAGAGCCTTACAACACAGCAGACAGATTTTAAATCATTCCAACACTATTAACAAATCAAAACATCCCATCAAATTAGCAAAGCAGCTCTCATCTGCGTACTCAAACAACTTCTTAATGAGTACTCATAGCCCTGCAGTACTTCTCTGAACCTTCCAAGACCCAGCAATTGCAGCAAAACTCCCTTCACGCCATTCTCTATACCCCCACAATCTTCTTTTTTAGAAATTTGCATTTAAGAAAACAGCAGAATGCAGATGTGGCATTTCAAGCATTTCCCTCCTCCGCCTGTGCAAATTGTCTATTAGAACCCAAAGCTGAATCTAAAGTTCCTATTTTAAAGCACTCGTTTAAGGAAAACCATTTCAAAGCAGGTTTGTAATTTACACCACACCCCATAATCATGCAAGACAGTTCAATTAAAATCACTGTCATATTCCTGGAAGCAACGGCAGAACTTTAGCTAAGCTTCATTTATACAGCTGACATGTAATTTGCAAATGCACCTCCAGTTAAAGCATGACAGCTGGATTACTCATGCAGATTCTGCCAGATAACACCATCAAGAGCTACAAAAGTGTCTTTCTGAAAATCTACAAGTCCAATCAAGTATGTCTCCTAAGAAACACTTGTTTTACAAAACAAAGAAAAATTAAAACACAGCTAGTTACTAACCAAGCAGGCTGTCAGCAAACTAAGGCACGGGAAATTGCCTCTTTTCAAAACCGCCACTGAGTTTTATAAGGCTATTAAAATTTCACAAGTCGGTTAAGCTCTGAATCTTTGTGATCCAGTCTGAGTTGTTCCTACAGAAACTGCACTAGTAACTTCTGTGATACAACTTACAGAGGGATAAGCACTTAGACTAAATAAGTAAGAAATGCAGAGCTGATCTCAGGCCACGTTATCTTAAATTCGTTTGCATCGTCTGGAACAAATTTGTGCTTTCCTGAAATCGATGTTTTCAGTCCTTATCCTGCACTTAGAAAACTGTAAGTGTTTTGACTAAGCTTTATGGCAAAACTTAGAAGCATTCCTCAGCATATTCTGAAGCACCATGTTCCCTATTTCAAAGCTATTTATATGTTCACAGTTGACTTAAGTCTGCAGTATTAAAAAAAAAAAAAATCAATTTAAGTCCATAATGTATAAAACGATTTGCATATCCCAACCAAAAAACTGCTGAACACAGACAACTACCACAAACCAGAGATACCTGCCCAGGACTGCATCCAACAGGAGCTGATTCACTTTCTCTCTTTTCCCATCCTGGTGAGACAAAGTGAGCTCTGTACTCTTATTGGCACAGAAAAAAACCCACAGAAATAGGATATGGGAGGAACTTGAACGCTTCACCTAGGTGCCAGATCCATTCCAAAGAAAGATTTAATTCAACCACAACACCGGAAGCAGACGTCTGTAGCCAGATTTCATTAGCAGGGCAGAGCCTCAGTACAAAGGATGTAAAGACATGGCTACAAGATAAACGTTGCTCACTAAAACCAAGCTACCATAATACGTAAGCATCTCTTTGAAGAGCTGACCTCCAGTCTCTCCTCCAGATTAAGAATGCTGGGACAAAATGGAACAAAGCATCTTCGTTATCTGTATCTCCTCTCACTTCGAGCAGTTAGACAGAAACAAAGGCGGAGGACTTTTTGAACTGAAGCTAAACCCAGCACTTCACAGCCTATCCAAAATAGAGTGGAACTAATTTACCTGCCATTCAAACTCACTGTCAGACCAATCCCAGTATGTGCTGATAGAAGAAGAGACATCGCTGCAGACACTACCCTCGGGGAACAAATCGAAAGAGGTGAACTCCTGGTCATCCAGTAGAGAGAAACAGTCATCTTGATCACCCACTGAAACCGAGGAGAACAGCTCCTCACTACACTCTGAGCTGGCCACACTCGTTCCACAAGACGTCAAGTTCCACCTGCAAAACGGGACAAAACAAGTAGAAAGCAGCAAACAGATTGGCATCACGTGTCTCAAAAAAAAAATCTTTTAAGCCTCATAAAACTGTCTGCTTTGCTTGGTGATGGTTTTATTGAAATAAGTTTAAATTATTGAAATAAGTTAAAATAAGTTAAATTGAAGTACAATATTTTAAAGTATTTTTTTAAAGCCCATGAACAAAACTAAAGGGAATTCACCATTAAAAATGGCAAAGCAAAAACCCATGCACAGTTAGCATAATTACATCTTTAATAAACTAACAATTTCCACCCCAGAGCCATGAAGCCTCTAGTGTGTAAACTGTCTTTTGGCGGGGTGAGGGGTGGGAGTTGGTTTTTTTTTTTTTTAACTATGCAGAACAAAGATTTTGTTTTCCCGTGTTGGGATATCTAAACTTCCATGTAAATTGAAACGAGCAAAAATAAGTAGTAAACCAGGACAAGAAGCAGTCAAAAACAAATTCTAGGTCGGCAATCTCACTCAAATCAAGGCTTAAAAAGGAAACACATTATTAACATATCCAAGACTCCATTATTCACCACTTTCAACTATGAATGCCAAAAATACTGGACATGCAGTTGGAATGACAGTGCAAGATGGGAAAGTGATCAGTATGAAAATGCTACCAAGCCAAAACGAAACATTTTCCCCTTCTAATTTAACTTTAAAAGCCAGTTAATGCTGTTGCTAAAGGAAAGCAACTGATGAGTTCACAGAACTAGTTTTTTACTGTAATAAGAGGAAGCCAGAATTTAACAAGCTCATGAAATCCCTGTCTGGAATTATTTTACATCTTGGTGAAAAGTAGGTCGAGACAACTATGAGTCAGCACAGCACTGCAACATGGCCAAAACAAGTTGAAAAGAGCTTCTAAAATTCACCACACAAACCCACACGATCAGCTCCTGGTCCCATCAGCCTATCCACTTCAGGCTGGCTAATGAGAACATTCCTATGTCCAAGTGTCAAAGCTGAGCAGTGTCACCACCCAGAATGGCTGGTCCTCAGTGGCATTAAACTTAAGTTGAATACATGGTTGGCTGAAATTGTGATGGACTCACTCCCACGTCTATTTGGCCAGCAGTGATTTTATTCGATGTTAAAGACACTTCAAAACAGTTTTTCTAGCTGATTTAGATCACAGGATATCAGGAGTCCGAAGAGATCCAAAGGGATCATCGAGTCCAACGCCCCTGCCACAGCAGGACCAGACAATCTAGCTCAGGTCACACAGCAACACATCCAGACAGGCCTGGAAAGGCTCCAGACAAGAGACTCGACAAACTCTCTGGGCAATCTGTGCCAGTGCTCTGGGACCCCTACAGTAAAGCAGTTCCCACTTGTGTTGAGCCGGAACCTCTTGTGCTGCAATTTACACCCATTGCTGCTTGTCCTATCCCAGGGAGCAAGTGAGCAGAGCCTGTGCCTCCCTCCTGACCCTCAGCTATTTATAAACATTGATTAAATCCCCTCAGTCTTCTCTTCTCCAGACTAAGCAGCCCCAGATCCCATCAGGCAGTGCTCCAGTCCCCTAATCATCCTCATAGCCCTCTGCTGGACCCCGGTCTCTCTCAAACTTGAGAGCCCAAAACTGGAGGCAGCATTCAAGATGAGGTCTCAGCAGGGCAAAGTAGAGGGGGAAGAGAACTTCCCTTGAACCTCCCAGATGTTGCCCTCTCCTCTGCATCGCTTATAAACATACAATGTTTTAGTGGTACAGAAGGGGAGCGTGGTGACACAGGATGCTTCTGAATATCACTAGTTTCTGTATTCAAGAAAGAGTGATGAAAGCCAAGATAAAAGCAGATAAAGTTTCCAGCCCACCAAAACACAGGATGAGGCATGGGGTCTCTATCACCAACTCCACACATGCTCCAGATATGCAGTACCACTGCAGACACAGGGAGTCAAGCCCTTGCCTTCTCATACTAGAGGCCCTGCTGGACTTACAGAACCACAGAATGGTTTAGGTTGGAAGGGACCTCAAAGTTCCAACTCCCCTGTGCCATAGGCAGGGACACCTCCCACTAGAATAGGTTGCCCAAAGCCTCATCCAACCTGGCCTTGAACATCTCCAGGGAGGGAGCAGCCACAATACCCCTGGGCAACCTGTGCCAGTGTCTCACCACCCTCACAGCAAACAACTTCCTCCAAGCATCCCGTTTAAATCTCCCTTTTTCTAGGAGATCTTAAATCTCCCCATTACCCTCGTCCTGTCATAACAAGACCTTGTCAATAGTCCCTCTCCAGCCCTTCTGTAGGCCCCTTTCAGATACTGGAAGGCTACTCTAAGGTCTCCTCGAATCCTTCTCTTCTCCAGGCTGAAGAGCCCCAAATCTCTCAACATTAACAAGAAGTAGGAAGCACATTAAAATTACTTATAAGCTTTAAGAGTGGAAAGTCTTATGCAAGCACCATGGATTGAGCTGTGCATTTACAATGGCTTCATCAACACAAGGCAGGACATGCCCTTGCTCAAAGAAGTGAAATACTCTCTCAAGATGCTAGGGTTAGAAATTTGCATTTGTAAAATGTGCAAGCCCGACTAACACTTGGGAAGTGAAAGGCATTACAGAGAGAAACATAGGGGATTAAATGCAGGTGTGGTGAATACCACACATTTAGCTTACAGATATGCTACAAACACATCTTGCTATTCATATCACCAGTCAATCTTAAGATATAAGAACTAGATCATGCAAATGTGTAGTGTTTGATCAAAGCTCTTTGTGTTAAATCATTTAAGAATCTATAGCTGAGAGCTTACCCTTGTGAATTACTGCTTTAAAATGCAATTTCCACTATCTCGTACAAATGTAAATGAGTAAGATTAACTTACTCTTCGCTGTTCATTATGGCGTAGCAGAAACAGTAATAACCCGTGAAAGTATCTTGCAGCTCTGGAAGATTTTTTAAGTCCTAAAATTATCCTGCACGTATGTTCAATCTATCAAACTTTTCTCAAAAATGAAAAAAAAAAAAAAACACAACACTATTGCTATATTCGAGTTTAGAACTATGCATAAATAGCAACAGAATTAGGTTCTCGGGTAAGTAGGACTATGCTTTTGATTTCCTAACTACAAAGCTCAACTATAATCTTGTTGTAGAGCTGCATTTGCATTTTGGGAGCAGACCTTTCTGACGAATTACAGACGGAATAAGTTGTCCTTAATTAGTAGCATGGGATGGCAATGGTTCTGCAGGAATCAGCGCAGTGGCCGAGCCGCCTGACTCGCTCTGAGCCTCCTCAGGTTGGCTTCTGGTCACGCAAGGCCTGCTTTTGACTGTAATAAACGCACAGCTCTCGAGATGCCCTCCTTACAGCGCCCAAGAAGCGTGTTTTAAGGAACTCGGAACGGAACAAGCACGTTCTAACAAACGCCCAACCTCACGCTACCAACTACAATATTATTAGCCTACACCGGACTTAAGCCCACCGCCCCCACGGCAAGCGGAGCCTAAGAAGCGGCGTGCGAGGGGGCTAGGCGGGCCGGCCGGAGCCAGGACACAGTCATACCCAGCTCGCATCAGGCAGGAGCGGGCTCCAGCAGCCGACACCCCGCCTCTGCCTCAGAAGCAGCCCGGCAAGGGGCAGCAGCCTCTGGCCGCCTCAGCCCCGAGCCGCCCGCCCCAGCCCCCTCATCACGACCGAACCGCCGCGGCCCAGTCGACTCGGCCGGCCGTGGGCAGCTGCCGGGGGATCTCAGAGAGCCGCGGGCGAACCTGTTGGAGTGGAAGCGGTGCAGCGGGTCGGTACGGTGGCAGGAGGAGAGCTGGCAGCCGAAGTCGCTGACGTCCAGGCAGCCTTCCTCGCTCAGGCTCAAGCTGCCGCCCCGCGGCGGGTGCTGGTGCGAGAGCAGCGGGCACGGCTCCTCGGGAGCCAGAAACTTCTCGTACGGCTCCTCGGTCATGGTAGCGAGGACAAGAAGGGGTCCGGTGCAGCCCGGCGGCGGGAAGGAGGCGGCGAACGCCTCACGCACGCAGCGACCAAGCCACGAAGGCCGCCATGAGCGGCCGGTCCCGGGACGCGCTTCGGGCTGGCGGCCGGCGCGACCAGCTCCTTCCGGCGCCGGCCCTTCGCTCCGGCCCGCTACAGCGCCCCCTGCCGCGGCGGAGGGCCCACGGGTGCCCGCCCCGGTGCGGGGCGGTGCATCGGCGCTGCGATGGCGGCGGCGGGTAAGGGTCCTGCGGTCATCTACGGGCACGCCGAGAGCGGCGGCGGCCGCGACGGCGGCTTCCTGGGCCCGCGAGTGCCAGCCGAGGTGGAGGCCATGGCTCGTGGCGTGCAGGAGTTGGGCAAGGAGACTTTTCGGCGGCTTCTCAAAGGTAGGACCCGAGCGTGGCCTGCTCTCGACCTACCACCCCGTCCCGGGGCTCCCCGCCCTGCTCCTTGCTCCCCTCACCGCAGAGGAACGGGAAGGATTTCCTGAGCAGATCTGAAAGGCAAGCTGGTTCCTCAGCTAAGATGGAGATCCTCTTGGGAGGGCTGGAGGGTCTGCGCCCCGCCGCCTTGCGCGAACAGGGCTGCAGCTTTCCCGGGACGCTTCCCGTTACTTCTCCCTGCCGGCAGCTACAGCTGAGGGCTTCCTACCGGTGCCAGCTTCGCTTTACTGCTGTTCGGAAATTCTGTGAAATCCCTGAGAACGAAGCACGGACTTTTGCGGCTGTGGATGGCTCCTAATACACAGTGAGCGCTGTTAAAAATCATTCTTCCCATCTCTCCATCCCGAGTCAGTGGGCAGGGCGCTGCCAGACTGTAGGGCATGTGAAAGAGACCCCTGGGACACTTTCACAACGTGCGGGAGAATAAAGGAATTTCGGAGTGCAGCTCTGAAGTCGAGGCTCTGCCTGTTTGATTTTTCTTGCTCCCTGTGGCAAGGCATCTGGGTCGAGGCAACCCCAATCACCAATCCAGGCTGCAAGCCCTGAGGAGAGGGACTTGGGGGTGCTGGTGGAGGAGAAGCTGAAGATGAGGCAGCAGTGTGCACTTGCAGGGCAGAAAGGCAAGCAGAGGCTGGGCTGCAGCAGGAGCAGTGTGGGCAGCAGGGCCAGGGAGGGGATTCTGCCCCTCTGCTGTGCTCTGCTGAGAGCCCACCTGGAGTAGTGCATCCAGTGCTGGAGCCCCTGGGACAAGAGGGATGTGGAGATGCTGGAGGTGTGCAGAGAAGGGCCCTGAGGATGCTGAGAGGGCTGCAGCAGCTCTGCTGTGAGCACAGCCTGAAAGAGTTGGGGCTGTGCAGGCTGGAGAAGATGAGGCTCCTAGGGGACCTTCTTGTGGCCTTCCAGCATCTGAAAGGGGCTACAGAAAAGCTGGGGAGGGACTTTTTAGGCTCTCAGGTAGTGACAGGACTAGGGGGAATGAGGCAAAGCTGGAGGTGGGGAGATTCAGACTGGATATGAGGAGGAAGTTGTTGAGCCTGAGAGTGGTGAGAGCCTGGAATGGGTTGCCCAGGGAGGAGGCTGGGGCCAGATCCCTGGAGGTGTTTAAGGCCAGGCTGGATGAGGCTCTGTCCCCCACAGCATGGGGGTTGGAACTGGATGATTCTTTGGTTCCTTCCAACCCAGACTGATTCTGTGATTCTATAAGGCAAGACAAGTTAAATTTTCTGGATGTGCCTTAGAACACGAAGATCAATTACTCAGTTGGGTACATTGTTGTATGCAGAGTGACCACACAATAATCAGAGAAGAATTGATGAGCAGAGCAAAGGTACAGCATATTTGTGGCCAGCTGAGAGGAGAGACCAACTGCTGCTCAGTGTGGCATGCTGCTGCAATCCTTGCACACACATTCTCTCAGCTAACTTTCTTTCAGGCACTTTCTTCCTGATTGGTGCCACTAAGGACACAAGGCATCTGGTAGCTGGTCTGTCTCTAAAACTGCTGCTGCATAGTGTGAGAAATGGAGCAATGTATACAGGCTTTCCTTGCAATAACTAAAAGTAATAAAGCAGCATAGAGGCGGCAGCATTTGGGACAAAAGTAAGTACAGGTCTGTCGTGGTTTAAGCAGTTCCCTGCCCCCCCACCTTTTTATAAACCCCGGCTAGGACTCAAAAACACTGGAAGTTGATAAATGAAGCTTTATATTTACAGCAATGCACAATATACAAGCAGGTATTTACAAGGTATAACAGATATTTACAGATATATACAGTGAAAAGGTAATAGAGAAACACCACAGCCCTCCCAGAGACCCAAATCTCCAAGAGAGGGGTAACCAACCACCCCCTACCACCTTTCCCCAGTCTTATCTCACCACCTGTTGATGCTGCAGATAGGCAGAGGTAGGTCAGCCAGGGGGGTTAGTAGTAGGAAGAAGTTAGTAGTTTTATTGAGAATTAGCTACCAAGGCAAAGAGAAAGGAGACCATGCAAGAGAACCAGCCACAGCCAGAGCGGTCAGAAACAGTCTGATATCTAGTGTTTTAGGAATAGTTCTTAAAAACAACTTTTTTTTCTTTCTCAGTAAAGCTCTGGGTGCAGTGCCATCCTGTGTTTTCCTCTCTCAGCCAATAGTCTAATTTCTCACTCAAATTCTCCAGTTAGCTCAAACCAGCACAAGGTGTTGCACCGGATTTGCTGTCTAGCGCAGCGGCAACGAAGATGAAAAAGTTGTATCGGTGCCAGGAACCCTGACGGTCTGCCGAGCCCCGTGGAGTTATCTGAGTGCGGTGTTCGCCGGGGTTAATTGCGGTGTCAGTTCCGTTTAGGTGTGCAATAAGTGGTTCCTGCTCTAGGGGGCGCAAGCAGCCCTTCCAAACCACCTGAAGCCAGGGCAGGTAACCCTGCCGCTGGCCGCCCCCTGCCCGTGTGCCCCAGAGCCGATGGAGGCAGCCTGCAGATGCTGCGGGTCTGGCAGCAATCTCCAGCTGTCTTGTGCTCATGCTGATCTGTGCTTTACCGCTTTTTTCCTTTGAAGGTTTAGTAGCTTTTGAAGACATGATTATAGAATCAGTCAGGGTTGGAAGGGACCACAAGGATCAGCCAGTTCCAACCCCCCTGCCATGCCCAGGGACACCCTACCCTAGAGCAGGCTGCCCACAGCCTCTGCCAGCCTGGCCAAAAACACCTCCAGGGATCTGGCCCCAAACACCTCCCTGCAGGGGCAACCCATTCCAGCCTCTCACCACTCTCATGCTGAGGAACTTCCTCCTAACATCCAGTCTGAATCTCCCCACCTCCAGCTTTGATCCATTCCCCCTAGTCCTGTCACTCCCTGATAGCCTAAAAAGTTCCTCCCCAGCTTTCTTGTAGGCCCCCTTCAGATCCTGGAAGGCCACCAGAAGGTCCCCTGGGAGCCTCCTCTTCTCCAGCCTGCACAGCCCCAACTTTTTCAGTCTGTCCTCACAGCAGAGCTGCTGCAGCCCTCTGAGCATCCTCCTGGCCCTTCTCTGGACAATGAATTTCAACAGTGTATCTAAATTGCTCTGGCACCTGCACCAAGTTTGTTTTTTGATGCTGCTGCTTTGACTTTATTGCTAAATAATAATACTAAAAATATGCCTGCTCAGTTTACAATGTTAAAACTGCATTATCTCATGGTCATTCAGCCAGTGTTATTGCAGGCTGTGCTAAATTGCTAGCCTGAGATTGCAGGCATCTTCTAGGAGCAAATGACCCAGCAGTGAGATTTTTTTGCTGGTTTGTTTTTTTTTTTTTTCTTCCCTCAGATTTGCTGTTGGACATGTTGGTACTGCTGATATTTCAGAGTTTCCAGAGCTATACTGAGTTTTTAAAAATGTCTTGTATTCTAGGGTATTCAGGTTATAAAAGATGATGTGGATTTTTAACCAGCTGTTAGAATTGGGCAACAGAAAGAAGACCTACATTAGCATCAAAGCTCTCTAGTTAAAAACTAAAAGCAACCTTTGCTTTGAAGAAATAGATCAAAGCTGTATTTAAGTAGGTAAGTAGACAGCAACCTGTTCACTGCTCTGTGCATGATCTAGTAGACAGGCCTCAGTGCTGATCTGTACTTGGCCTTTCCAGCAGAGTCATCTCGAAGTCAGTCCCATTGCATAGAGAAGAGCCTTTACCAAGCAGCATGGAAAGGTTGACACCAGCACCTTGCCCATCCTGGCCACTCTGTATGAAATCTGCCATGCAGGTAGTGCCAGACAGATTCACTCAGCTCTATGAATTATTCAAGACTTGCCACTGATTTTGCTGTGCAAAATGTGAATGCATTTTAAAGCATTTAAATGCTTTAAAATGTGAAAAGCAAAGAGAATTTATCCACAATTAGAAGACAGTGGAAGTCACCTCATACTAAAAGGCAGGCAGGAACACTGGCAGTTTGACTAAAACTTATTTCTTTGTTTTCTTGTTTTTTTTTTTTCCCAAATATTAGTATCAAGCTAATTCCTTGTTTCTGGTTTTCAGTGACACCTGTTGGACACTTTCATATTTTATTCACAACACTAATATGGCTCATTATAAATGACTAACCTAATGCCCGAGACCTGCAATGGGACTGTGTCAGTAATCTCTTCTTGATCCACAGTGGAGCTTCCTGTGGCTCCAGCAGTCCACCCAGGCTGATCACAGTGCAAGACAGAGGCTGACACGACAGCAGAGTTTTACATAAGCCAGTGTGTGTGTGGAAAAAGGAAGAATAACTGAAGGATGAAGATTGAGATAAAACTCCCACTAGTTATTAGTGTTTAATGTTGCCACATGGGTTAACAGACATTTCCTTTAAAGATTACATGATTAGTGGTTGTGCAAACTACCAGACTTGAAGGTTTAGTTTAGTCTCTTTGCTCATTTATTTCTTAGTCTCTGCTGACATTGCACGGGAAATTAATTATGTAAAACATTGGAGAACAGTGTTGAATTGTTTGCTTTCTGAATCCTCTCTTATCCTGTGTCTCAGAAGTGTAATTAAGCTGTAAGCAGGCTTCTGATGCGAACAAATTTATCGATGGAAGCTCAAGCTGCATTTGTACTCAGGAGCCATGAATTATTTTCTTTTTTTTTTGCATTATCCCAGTGGAATATATGTCAGCAGTGAAAACATCTTCAATTTTACAGTGCAAAAGCATAATCAACTAAAGTTCTGTTGGTAAAGTGTCATGAGACTGACCTGTGGTGTTGGGTGGTCAGGTGTGTTTACAGAAACCTGAAGTGATGGTTTCATTCACATCAGGAGAAATGTCTAGATTAACTCCAGTAAATTCATAAACATGCTTAATGTTAATGATCACAGTCTCCAGATCTTCCTGGTTTTGAAGGGATCTTGCTTTGCTTTCTTCTTCACAGTCACTGTTAATGCATTGGAAGGAAAAGACTGCAAAGAATCTGTCAAGCTGATAGCAGAAAGCTCGAATCTCTCAGAAGAGCAACTTGCTTTCCTCATTTCTGGCATGTATACCCTTCTCCGAGAAGCCCTGAGACTCCCCTTAGCAACTTTCAAACAAGAAGTAAGTTGTGGGAGTACTTGGAGTCCTGATAAGTGCATCATGCATGAGTTACTACCTGAACCCTATTTGCCAGGGTTAGGACACACACATGAAAACGTTGCTCCAAGTTAAAGAGGGTGGAAGAAACAGTTCAAAATCCAGAGGTTATTATTTTACTGGTTGGGTTGATTTGCAGTGAGCTTTTTGGAAGAGTGTTTAAGCTTTGGGAAAGAAATTCTATGTCTTTTTCTGCTTCAGCATCTCTTTTTTTACTGAGCATGTTTGTTTTCACTCTTAAACTCACACCACCCCCCCCCAAAGTAACCTTTGCAAAGTGTTATTTCACTGGCATCAACTCTCCCTCTTTCCCTGTGAGTTCATACATCCTGCTCCTTTTGTCCACATTCGGAATTTGTTGTATTTGTTTGCCTGCCTTTCTTCATACTCTTGCCACAGAGGAAGAAAGGTCTTGTGTCCCAAACAGCATAGTGGAAGTTGGGAGAAAGCACTGCTTCTGCTTATGCTGGGATGCTCTGTATGACTATGTCTACATCTGCCACATTCCCAACCTGCATCCCTTCTCTGTGGCTCTTTGTTTCCCTTTTTCATGTTACCTTACCTTACGTTGTCTCCCTTCTCATTTTATTTTTATCTGAGTGAACCACTTCTGGGCTTCCAGCACAGCTGCCTTGTTTAAGATACTGTTTTCATGTTTACCCAGGAAACAGAGTGAACTGTGCTGTTAGTATTCAGAGCTTATCTTTTGCCACTTCCTGCCTGTTGTCACAGTTTAAATAAGTTACTGCAAGACACGACTGAGAATAAGGGCATGGAATTACACTGAAAGAAGCGTGTTATGGATAGCTACCTAACAGAAATGGCAGGGAACTTATTTTCAGAAATAAAGGCTTCCAAGAGATTTAGGCTTTTAAAATTAGTTTCTCACAACCTGATTGACCACTTCAAAAAAATTCTTCTCCATGTGTGACCTGCCATTTCAAAACTGATGGCACTCCAGACTAAAACCCCTGGGGAAAGATACCAAGCAAGTAACTACTACTAATCTCTTAGGTAAGAAATGACCTTGCAAAGCCACACATTCTGTAAAATTTCACCTTCCTTGTCTTTCTAGGTTTTTAAGGAAGACCTAAAGGAGCTCAGGTATGCCTGTTTATGCCTGGTTTTAATTTCTTTTTCTTCATAGCATTTATGTAACTGCTTCCCCACATCAACTTTTTTGCACAACAAAGTTGGTATAAAAAATTTACCTGTAAATAACACATCTGTTGCCAAACGTCATGTGAAGCCACAGGGGGAAAAACAGGTGTTGTGTAAGACTTGATGTAGCACGGAGCATGAGCAGTACATTTCACATGCTGGGGAGATGGGTCCAATTTAATCTGTAATGAAGGTTATGCAAATGTGAGTGACCTCTCTGCCATCCCCACCTTGCCCTGCAGTAGTTTTTAACGCGTTTGGTAAGGCAGTGGTAACATTTCAGAAGCTGAGAAACTGCCCTAGTTTTTGGCTGCTTTGAAAGGCCGGCGGTATAATGCTCATGAAATCCTGCCATCCTGTTCAGCTATGATCTCTCCTGCCCATTAGCCAAGAAAGCAGAATGTTTGTCACAGCCTTAGTCGAAATCTGTATCAGTATGTTCAGAGTATCTCTGAATAGAAATTCATATCCTAAAAGCCAGACATCAGATGCTCATAACTTTCATCGTTCTTTCCATATTTCTGTAGCCAGTAGCAATGTGAGTAGCAGCAGTTGAGCTTTTCTTCTGTAGAGAAGCCTCTGCACCAAGACTTAATTATTTTAAAATGCTAAATTCCTGTAACTTTTACCATTCTGATTGCTGTCTGGGAGAAACAGATACATTTCTGAGTCTATTTTTTTTTTTCCATCCTTATTTGTCTATTAACCTTCCCACTTGGCTTTTTTCCTCAGACTCTGTTCTGCAGAGTCATAAGCATAATTTAGTTTATGAGCAACTTCAGGCAAATTAAAGGTGCAGATTTAGACATGTAATCAGTGAAAGGTGTAATTTGGGCCATGATGAAAAGTGCCTTGCTAGCTGATACAATTTCATCTGCAGCTCAGTGCTGGAGTTTGGCCTGCCTTTTGTCTTGTGAGCTGCTTCCTCTGCCCTCATGGAATTCACACCCAGGTTAAAGTAGGTCAGTAAGAAACTGATTTTGACCTAGTGGGAGTTGGTGGTTTGTTTGTTTTTTTGAGGTGCACACGGAATGTGTTCAGTGTGATGAATAAGGAATAATGAAGAGCGGTAAAAGCTCCATGCAAAGTTCTCTAGGAGTGGATGAATATTCCTTTGCTGAGCAGTGGAGAAAGTTGGTGTGCACGGGTAGGCTGGCTGTGTATGCTGGCTCTTCCCAGACATTCAGGCTCCCAGGCCCCTGGCCTTGTCATTTGACCATGCTTTAGTGCCTTACACTGGGTTTTCAGTCTGGAAGAGCTTTTTATATCTTGATAAATATTTTTATCTTGCTCTGATATAGCAGCAATAGTTCAGGTAGATGCATCTGCATTGCTTGCAGACTCGTGATTTATGTCCTACTTGTTGCTGCTATGCTCCCATGATTCTCACATTATTGAGACTCTTCCTCACTTCCACCTCTGACAGTCTTATTTCCTGTGAGTAGCTCTCTTCACCTTGTGGCTAGACTTTTAGAAGACTACATAGTTTATTCTCCTCTCAAGCTATGATACTTAGTAAATTTGATAGCACCTTTAGCATCTTTGGTTCCTATAGGAAATGTAATTTTCTACCTTCCACGATGCACTTGGGTTTGGAGAGGAAACACCTGCTCATTTTTAAGGCACCTACTAATTACATTCACTCAGTCTTCTGCAGTGCGTCCTGTGGGTCATGCTGTGACCATGTGCCTGAAGCACACGTGTAATTGGTTGAACAGCAGTCTCCTGGCATTTTTGGCACCCAGGGTTGGGGCAAGTATTTTGGATTTCAGGTAGAAAAAATAGCTCATTTTCCTTTTTCTCTTGTGCCTTCTAAAAGTTTTGAGCTCTGAGCCAGTTTACCTTTCTTTTCACCTTTCTTGCATTCGATTTTCTTTTCTTTAGTGATGCTGAAGATTCCTGGTGATGCATCTGGTCTTGGCTTCTAGTTTTAGTAGAGAGAGAGAGGATGGGAAACATGCCCACTTCTGATTAATTAGATCAGGACTCCTGGTTTCACAGGGTTTCAATTTTTGACCCGACTGGCTGAGCCAGTGAGAATAAATTCACTCTGAATTGTGGGTACTATTTGCTCCCTCCCCACTCAGGTTGTTTGATAACTTTATGGCTCAGGCCAGTACTATAGAATTGAGACATCTTCATCACTTCCCTTGCTCTTTGAGTCCTTTCTTCAGAATCTTCCTTTGAAAACTGGTTGCCATCTGTAGGTCAGGCCTGAGCCATGCCCTGTCTGGTGCCTGATCTACTCAGTATGTGACTGGCCTCATGTAAGCTGCATGAGCCAGGAACAGAATTTTCAGCATAATCATTAACTGCACAGCAAAAATAATGCAAGCTCAAAGGTAGTGTTAATGCTTCTGGTTTAGTAGCATTTGCTCTTGAAGTCAAGCAAGTATTATGGTGGGTACAATACTCATATTGCAACCCCCTGCTTCCAGCTCTTCTTTTAACCCCAATTTTGCCGTTAAGAAGTCAAGCTCTAATAACTGCTGTGTCATCTTCCCGCTGTGTGAGTTGATGAGTTGGGTTTTTTTCTCCCCCATCATTACACACTGCAAACCCTTTAGGACACATAACTTCCTTGTTTGCTTTGATTTCTTTTTTTTTTCCCCTTTGATGTACTTATCTCAAGCCACTGGTAAGTAATGTCTCTGGGCACCAATTCATGTTGAGCACAGGGTTTAACTGTAGAAGCAGCAGCTTCTCCCTCTTGTCCAACCTGCCTCTCAGCAGGAGATCACCATCCCTGTGGCAAAGGCAGCTGAATGGATAGGGTTTGCTCTGCAGCCTTTGCAGCTTATGACCCGATAAATTGAACTGAGAATCAACAGCAGCTTGTTTGTAAGGCATCCACAGTGTAGGAGGAAAGGCAAAGTAGTGGAGCAGCATAGGGTGGATGGAGTGAGTCAACCAGTTCTCATGGTCCCCGTCAAAGTTGTGCTCCCTGAAGGTGTTCAAGGCCAGGTTGGATGAGACTTTGAGCGACCTGTTCTAATGGGAGGTGTCCCTGCCTATGATGGGGGCTTGGAACTGGATGAGCTTTGAGGTCTTTTCCAACCTAAGCCATTCTATGATTGTCCTCCCCCCATTAGATATGCTCCTTTTTGTAAGTTATCTTAGCTATAGGTGCCTCTGTTTTAACTTTTGAGGTCACAATCCATTCTGTCTTCATTTTATTATACTTAGGTGAAAGTGAACATAATGGTGTAGGTTTGGAATCTCTGAAAGCATGCATTGCTGGTCTGCCATCTGCACTTGGCAGGGCCACCAGTAAAACTTATCCCAGCTTGACTGAGAGAAGTTAAGCAAATAGAGTGTTCTTTTGAAACCCACTCTTGCCATTCTAGGTAGAACAGGAAGGTGTAATAGAGTTTTTAGGGTTCTTGATATAAAAATATCAGCTGTCCTTCTGAGAGCCTAGGCTGAATCAAGACTGAGGTACTTACATAAGAGCCAACAGCAGTTTTAAGCAGTGGAAGATGGCAAATGTTGACACATTTTTTCTTCTTTTTGTAGCTAAGGCTCTATGGTTGTGGTTACAAAAAAAAAAACTTAACTGTTTTGTATTGCTCTTCTCTTTAAGGATACCAGAAGATTTCATTGTGGACTTTTCCAGTGTAGTCTTTGGTAACAGGTCAGTATCTTCATGTATTGTGTATTGTGCAACCAGGAGGGTTGAACAGAGCTCTGATGACAAAAATCCCAGGCCTCTTGAAGGAACAGCAAAAGAAAAGACTTGTCCCATTGTTTTGATTCCACATAACATGAATCACAGAATCAGTCAGGGTTGGACAGGACCATAAGGATCATCCAGTTCCAACCCCCCTGCCATGCCCAGGGACACCCTACCCTAGATCAGGCTGCCCACAGCCTCTGCCAGCCTGGCTTTTAAACACTTACAGAGATCTGACCCCAAACACCTTCCTGGGCAACCCATTCCAGCCTCTCACCACTCTCATGATCAACAACTTCCTCCTCACATCCAATCCGAATCTCCCCACCTCCAGCTTTGCCTCATTCCCCCTAGTCCTGTCACTACCTGAGAACCTAAAAAGTTCCTCCCCAGCTTTTTTTTCATAGCCCCTTTCAGATCCTGGAAGGCCACAAGAAGGTCACCTGGGAGCCTCCTCTTCTCCAAACTGAACAGCCCCACTCTTTAAGTCTCTCCTCATATCAGAGGTGCTGCAGCCCTCTGAACATCCTCATGGCCCTTCTCTGCCCACCTCCAGCATCTCCACATCCCTCTTGTCCCAGGGGCCCCAGAACTGGATGCAGTACTTCAGATGGGGTCTCACCAAGGCAGAGCAGAGGGGAAGAATCACCTCCCTGGCCCTGCTGGCCACACACATGATGCCCATTGCGCATGGCTACATATGCAGTGAGCAGCTTTTATCACTCCTCTCTTTCTGTAACGTTGCATAGACTCTGTAAGGTGCATCAATATGTTTAAGGACAGGCTGCATGAGGCTCTGGCCAGCCTGACCTAGTGTAGGGTGTCCCTACCCATGGCAGGGGGATTGGAATGGGCTGATCCTTGTGGTCCCTTCCAACCCTGACTGATTCTATGATTCTATGAGTACCTACCAATGAAACATGCCTTTTTGTCATCATTTTTGCAAGATAGAGTAAAAGGGAAATATTTCATCTGCTGAGGAGCAAGCTACATATGCCCTCTACATGCTCTGGTTCATTGAAGGTTTCTCAGGTAGCTTTTCATCAAGTCTCAATGTAGAGTTGAATTGGGTGAGCTGATGACACATTAGGTATCAAGTGCACTGCTAGCTGCAGTTCTTTCTCTAACCAGTGTACCTCAGTAGCTCCAGAGGAAGTGCTAGGTCAAGAACTTTCTGCATGGCCTATCTCTTTTGTCCATTCTAGAGATTCCTTTTTTTTCTGTGTGGTTCTCTGCTCAACCTTATTTAGATTTTTCTGCATCTAGAAATTGCTGGAACTTTTTGGGCATGCCAAACTTTCCTTCCTGAAACTTGAGGTCACTCAGCACATAGCATCACTAAGCCAGTGCTGCTCCAGATATTCCACTTGGAATCCCGATAATCATAGTTGTGGTATTTCAGTTACCCTCACAAGGGCCTGAATGCTGCTACCAAAGTTAAAAATATTTTTCATTTCCTTGGTTAAAATCTTGGCTTTAAGCTAAAGGTTCTTGGAGTAAAAATAAATTTAGCCTTCTCATCTTTTCATTGCTCTTCTGTTTGAATTATAGGTGTTAAGAATGCAAAATTCACGGTTGCAAAGTGGAAATATTGTTTGCAGTGGAGAAAAGAGATAAATTTAGCTGTCATTTGAAGCATGCATGATTGTCTGTTTTCTCCTGTGAAATCACGATGCTGGAAAATTTAGCTTTTTCTCCTTTTGAAAGCTGTGATTATCCAGCGTAGTCTTGCTCTGTGTTTTGAGATCAGAGAAGAACACCTCAGGTTTGATTTCTAGACAGATCTGCTTTTATAATCTTAAATGTAACACTGAATCATACATATGCTCATTGAGTTGTAAATATATCTGATTGTGATGGTAAGAGAAGTATTAGCATATGATCAGAAATTCAGGATGGGCTAGATAACCCAGAAAAATCCATTTTTAATACTTTTCCTGCCACCTTATCCTATTTTTGCAATTTTCTTCATTAAACAACAGCTCTGAAGTACTGGAAATTTGACAGTTGAATTTCTGTGTCCCCATGATTCCATCAAGCTATGTAGACTGAAAGGAAATAAAATCTTGTCACATTGACACCATCAGATAATTGTATGAAATTGAAACTTTTTAAGGGAAAGGATAAGTCAAACTTCCTCCTCTCTGAATGTAACAAACATTTTGCCTTTTTAAAAATAGTGTTGTTCCTACCAGCAGGGTGCATTCTGTGTGCCATTTGTCAGCATTCCATACATAACAGTTTATTCATTCTCCCCCTTCAATGGTCTTGTTATGTACAGAAGGAATCATCCAGAGTTTGTCTTTAGTTTTGGTATTGTTAGGTCAGCTGCTGCTTCAAATTCCCTTCCATTTTTGAGTGCTCTTTCCATTCCATCCCTTGGCAAATGATGTTCTCATCACCAGGTGTATCATCCTTTCCACAGACAATGTGGATGGTCTCTAGCTCACCCAAGGGTGCTTTCCTTGTTCTAACTTCTGCCTTCTGTACTGTGTCTGACAGTACATTGCAGCTGTTGGCACAGAGTGCTTACAAAATGTAATCATAGTCCGTAGGTTTTGGATATAAGATCCACTGATTCTTTTCTGCTCCGTTTTGCTAGTCCTCAGAAATTTCTGGCTTGATTAATGACCTTTATAATTACTGTATGTATGTTGGCTACTATGTGCATTCTGTCGTCCTTACAGTTCCAGCTGCAATCTGGTCCAAGCTGGGAAAGTGCTGACAAAAGTTTTAACTGAGCTATAAAAGCCACAGAGTCTTTCTGAGGGAATGGCACTGAAGTGCAGTCTTGACCAGAACTAAAGCTTTGTGGTTTGGCCACAGAAACACCCTGGCTTAACAACATTCAGCTGCTTCGCCTCAGTTTGGCCATTGCTGACCTTTCCCACTGCTGCTAACTAGAACATCTTCCTGGCTTTTCTTTCCTCTCCCCAAATGCTGGTGCTGCACTGAATGGACTATCTTCCATTGATGGCAGTCAGTGTGTCTTAAGGAAGCAGTAGCAGCGTGGCTATTTTTAGGCATTCCCCAAATTAAGCAGTACTCTGGCAGCAGCTCACCACCGAGGCAAGGGCCTGTTCTTAGGTTTAATCCTGCTAATGACCATTCCAGACTCCAGCTTCTCATGGTTGCACCCAGCTGTGGTGACCTACTTCCTATGCAGTAGTCGACAGTGAGTAAGAACCAGCTGATCTATTTTCTTCTGCTCATTCCTCTACTCTACTCTTAGAAATGTGTGTCACTTCTGATACCACCCAACACTTCCCCCCACCAAAAAAAAATATATATACACTCTTTCTTACACTGCCTTTGTGTAAGAGTATTGGAGGATCTCATCCTGTCAGTCCTCTGTACCTTATCAAATCATTAACCTTTCTGGGCAGTTTCTAAAGGCACACCAGAATGTTACTTGCACACCAGGATCTGAGTAGGGATGTTAGACTACCATTCCTGCAGTCCTTGATTCGTTCAGAGAGGATTCTTTTCTGATGTAAAGTCTGTAATTAGATTATGTCTAGCACCATGGATAAAGGAGGTAGCATTTCTTATCCTGCCCTTCGCGGGAGTACTGGAGTAGCTTTGAGATGTACTGTAAATAACTCCCAGGGACATGGAGTGCTTAGCAAAATAAAAATAAAATTTAAAATATGGTGACATGAAGTCCAGATTAGCTCCTGAATGGACCAGCTGAGTGACCCCATTCTGAAGATATTTCTGCACACATTTCTAAAAATGGGTGGTTTCTTACGTTTTTGTAGCAGATTTGGCTTGTTTACATACCCACAGCTTAAGATGCTGTTAAAATTTTAAAGATTGTCAACCATCTGAAGTTTAATAGCTGTCAACTGTATTTCCTTGCAGAAACAAACTGAGGCTTGATCAACCTGATTCTTCCTGCTCTGTGAGGAATAAATGAAGTCCTCGGCTTCTGTAGTGGTTTAGCAGTTCCCTGTCCCCCCATCTTTTGATATAAACCCCGGGCAGGACTCAGAAAAAAACTGGAAGTTGATAAATAAAGCTTTATATTTACAGCTTTGCACAATATACAAGCAGATATTGACAAGGTATAACAGATATTTACAGATATATACAATGAAAAGGTAATACAGAAACACCACAGCCCTCTCAGAGATCAAAATCCCCAAGAGGGGTAACCAACCACCCCCTACCACCTTTCCCCCCTTCCCCAGTCTTATCTCACCACCTGTTGATGCTGCAGATAAGCTGAGGTAGATCAGCCAGGGGGTTAGTGGTAGAAAAGAAATTAGTAAAATTACTGAGAATTAGCTACCAAGGCAGAGAGACAAAAGAACCATGCAAGAGAAGCAGCCCAGCAAGGTCTGAAACCATCTGCACTATCTATGTTTGGATTACACTTTCTTAAAACATTTTTTTTTCTTTCTCAGTAAAGCTCTGGGTGCAGTGCCATCCTGTGTTTTCCTCTCTCAGCCAATAGTCTAATTTCTCACTCAAATTCTCCAATTAGTTCAAACCAGCACAGCTTCTTACACATTAGACTAGACAAAAATCTGGGCCCGGCGATGAACATTATGCAAGGAACTTCAGTGTTTCTAAATTACATTGGATTAGCAAGAACTACTGTGTGACTTTTGTTTTTTTTAAAGTGTGCTTCAAAGTACACTCTGATATTAATTCTATTTTGAAACATTGCTGCTTGCTAGTACTAGCTGCTTTCTGCTGAAGGAGCACGGTGACCTTACTCCAGTGCCTCTTTTGCTGAAGTCATCTGCCTCATTCCTGCTTGCTTCTTCAGGCAGCTCCAACAGGAATGCACAGATATGTTTGCAGATGGCTTTTAGTTCCTCACAGTTACATATAATTGAAATGATAAACATGCCAGCCTTCTTGATGCCTTTATAGTGACATCAGTTCACTGGCATTACACAGAATCACTTGGTTTCTTTTGGGTTTTTTTGGCCATGGACCATAGCTAAGCATAGGAAAAGTGGGCAATCTGACCACAACTGTCTCAAGTACATACATCTACCATCACTTAGAGAGGTCTGAATGAGGATTTAAGAGAGAAATGTGTTTTGGACAGGTTTGTTCTGAGAAATCTTGTTTTCTCTTGTGCTGGTTTGAACTAACAGGAGGATTTGAATGAGAAATTAGACTATAGGCTGAGAGAGGAAAACACTGAGGATGCTACTTCACTCATAGCTTTACTTAGAAAGAAAAAAAAAATTGTTTAAGAGTTGTTACCCAAACATAGATAAGTCAGATGGTTTGAGACTGCTTCAGACTGCTTTGGGCTGTGGCTGCTTTTGCATGGATCTTTTCTCCCTGACTCTCGTAGCTGAATCTGAATAATTTTACTAATTTCTTTCCTGCTGCTAATCTTCCTGGCCCTTCTACCTTTGCCTATCTGCTGCATAAACAGATGGTGAAGTAAGATTGGGGAAGGTGGTAGGGGTGATTAGAATCTCCTCTTGGGGATTCTCATCTCTGGGAGGGCTGTGTTGTTTCTGTATTACCTTTTTACTGTATATATCTGTAAATATCTCTTATACATTGTAAATATCTGCTTGTATATTGTGCAAAGCTGTAAATATAAGCTTCATTTATTAACTTCCAGCCGACTGAGTCCTAGACTGGGTTATTTCAAAGTGTGGGGGGTGCAGATAACTGCCAAACCACCACCTCTCTTTACATTGTTGTCCCTTCCATGAATTTGCACTTAGTCTCCCACTTCTGATTCACTCTATAGGCGCCCTGATTCCGAAGGCATGGCTCTGACACGAGGAAGCAGACTGCCAACTATCCAGGACTTCAGGTGGAGAGTGGACGTAGCTATATCCACAAGGTATAAAGAGAGAATCCTGGGTGACCCTGGCAATTATTTTGCCCAAGATTAAACTGATATTTTGCGGTGCTTAAAAAAGTTATTGGTGTTAAAATGTATCTTGCTGTTAGGAGCTGTTGTGTAGCACGAAACAGCAAGATGCAGAAGGGACTTTCTGAACAGCATAGAAGTCCATTTACATACAGGTTACTGCTGTTAACATGGACCTGCCAGCAGGCTGCTGCCTTCGTCTGCTGATACTTTCTCCGCTCCTTATTTGTTAGGATCTCCAAAACTTCTGTCTAGAAACATTTTACTCAAAGTTTGAGCCTCTCTTTCAATATTTTAAAACTTAATGGAGTTGATCATACAATCAGTCAGGGTTAGAAGGGACCACAAGGATCATCAGCCTGGAGAAGGCTTCAAGGAGACCTTATTAGTAACCTTCCAGTATCTGAAGGGGGCCTACAGGAGGGCTGGGGAGGGACTGTTCACAAGGTCTTGTAATGACAGGACGAGGGGGAATGGGTTCAAACTGGCAGAGGGGAGATTTGAACGGGATGTTAGGAGGAAGTTCTTCACAGTGAGGGTGGCGAGACACTGGAACAAGTTGCCCAGGGAAGTTGTGGCTGCTCCCTCCCTGGATGTGTTCAAGGCCAGGCTGGATGAGGTCTTGAGCGACCTGATCTAGTGGGAGGTGTCCCTGCCTATGGCACAGGGGGGTTGGAACTGGATGATCTTTAAGGTCTCTTCCAACCTAAACCATTCTATGATTCTATGATTGTAGTTTCAACCCCCCTGCCATGGGCAGGGACACCCTACCCTAGATTAGGCTGGACAGAGCCTAATCTACATACATCTCCACAGGTCCTCAGATATGATGGAATAAATTAAATGGATTGAGCTGCACACAGCCAGCCAAGCCCTCAGTTTCACTGATGCAGGGGAGGGAAAGCATCTATCCAACCTCTCAAGTAGACCATAATTTTTATGTTGCACATGTTAAATAAAGACTTACCATCACCTGTACAGTGTGCTCTGGGTTCTGCAAGGAGAGGCTTCAGAACAGCACCTTTACACTGCCACAGTTAGGGGTTTCATCACTGATCTCCTTCCCGGTTTATTTCACAAAAGAAAGCAGAGGCCTTTGTGGCCATCCTAGCTGTAGGTGCAGTGAAGAGCTTCTTGCCATATCCCACATGTAAGCACCACACACGTATTGCTATGCAGAAAAAGATCTGTACCTGTAAGAGAGCAAAACACACAGCTAAACATCCTCAGGCACGATGCTTTCAAGCTGCAGGCAAATCCTGTGATTTATTTTCCAAACAACAGAGGGGCAGTACATTGTGCTTTTCTGTTTGCTTCCTCTTCTTTTCCTTTCCAGTCAGCTACCCCCCCGGGATTTTCTTGTTTATCATCCAGCAACAGCCTGTGTGAAGAGATATGGCTTCTGGCTGTAATGCCTCTCAGCACCTGAGCAGGCTTTGGCAACATCAGGTGATGGAAGCTGCACAAGAATGACTCATTTCCCCTGTTTGGATCATCAAATAAAATATTAGCCCACAAGTTTAGGATGAAGGCTGGAAAAGCCCAAGTCTCCAAAAGAGATCATAGAATCATAGAATGGTTTAGGTTGGAAGAGACCTCAAAGATCATCCAGTTCCAACCCCCCTGTGCCATAGGCAGGGACACCTCCCACTAGAACAGGTTGCTCCTCATCCAACCTTGCCCTCCAGGGAGGGAGCAGCCACAACCTCCCTGGGCAACCCGTTCCAGTGTCTCACCACCCTCACTGTGAAGAACTTCCTGTAACATCCTGTTTAAATCTCTCCTCCACCAGTTTGAACCCATTCCCCCTTATCCTGTCATAACCTTGTCAATAGCCCCTTCTCAGCCCTCCTGTAGGCCCCCTTCAGATACTGGAAGGTTGCTATAAGGTCTCCTCAAAGCCTTCTCTTCTTCAGGCTGAAAAGCCCCAACTCTTTCAGCCCGTCCTCATAGCAGACCTGGTCCAGCCCTCTGATCATCTTTGTGGCAGTTGAAAGTATGAGGAGATGGAAAGGATAATGCAACACATTAAATGGCACAAGAAAACTGTGTGTTATTACCAGCAGTACTTGATCAGCTCTTATTCCTGGATTAGTTCCACTAAACTGCTTATAATGTCAAATTAAAATGCTCCTACACTTGCAGTTACTAAAGTATTTTAAAAGTGTTTAGTCTCAATACTGAGGTAAATTGGATGGGACACTTTTATGCTCATGAGTTTCCAGCCAGGTACAAGACTCTGTGATTGGAATTACTCAATGTTCTCTGCAAAGCTTACAGGAACATCTTAAATTGTTGTGGTACAATGTACTTGTCACACTGCTGATGTCTGTTATTGTAATACTAACAATGTCAATAATTTCAGTTCACTGGCCCGTGCACTTCAGCCATCCATCCTAATGATGATGAAGCTTTCGGATGGGACAGCTCATCGCTTTGAAGTAAGTCTGATTGACACAGTAACAAAAAAGAAGCCACTTGAAGTTCATTTTAGAAAGCTGAATTACTATTCAAAACACTAAATCTTTTGTAAATCACGTGTTGTCATTGGTTGGTTTACTCACAGAATGGTTGAGGTTGGAAGGGACCTCAAAGCTCGTCTAGTTCCAACCCCCCACCATAGGCAGGGACACCTCCCACTAGAACAGGTTGCTCAAGGCCTAATTTGCTTTGGAATCCTTCGTCTTTGCTGTAGCCACATACATTACACGACAAAACACCAACCAAAATCATCTCATACCTCGTTCCTACACACATTTTGCTGAAACCTCACTTGTTAGATGAGTTACTGAAAAGCACTGTTGCATAATACATGGGGTTGTTGTCAGCTTTAACCTTCAGACCTAATGGTGGCTTTTAAGAGCAGAAAAATTACTCGGGGTAGTTTATATAATGCATGATACACTTCTAAACCTCCTACATCTGGTAGAGGCTGCTCTCATTTCCTTCTGTGGCAGAGGTAATTTTTTTGTTCAGTACAGTTCTTGCTGCTAGAAAGAAAAAAACCTCTTGGCTTTTTACCTCAGAATTAGTGGCAGCATTTATGACACCGTATGTGAAGGCATGCCAGAAGATGGCATAAACTCTTCCGTGTTTTTAACCTTTGGAAAGGAATGTTGTTCTATTAATAACATGACTGGTTGTGCATGCAGGAATTCAGCACACAGCAGGCATTGTTACATTGAACTCTAAAGGTTTTGGCTTCAGTTCATGTGCTCGTAGTAGTCTGGAGGAAGCACCAATGCCCTGTGCAGAGGAAGGAGATGGACTGGTTTTACTGTTGCAGTGCCTCACCAGGCAGCAGCAGTTGAGGGAGGCACAACCTCTCTGCTGTCTTGCAAAGTGCTGAGGCTGTCACTTCACAGGAAATCGAATTCAACCCTCTGTTGACAGTCCAGCTCAGAGCATCCCATACACACTGAGGTGGGACTTGATGCTATGGACTTAAGATTAACCCTTTTCAGTGGGTTGTTTCACTTGTGAGAATAAAAACTAGTATATTTTCTTTGCTGGTCAGATTCGGGGCTTTATTTCCTGACATTTAATGTCAAGTCTTGCTCTTGGTGACATTGCTCCTGGTTGCTTTGGTTTGTGTTTAGGTTTTTTGTTGAAAGTCTGTGGCAGACCCTTTGCTGTTCTGCACTAAAGATGTGTTGGTGTGCCTGGTCAGCACATATAGAAGTGCAAATATCTGGTAGCAAACAATGTGCTTCTCTTAGAATCAGCTTCCTGCTGCTTAGATCTCAATGGCAAAGATCTGGCTGTAAGCATGATTTCTGTATCTGATGAATGCTCTTCCTGCTGTTAGTAGTTCTTTGGGATAAACCTGTGGCTTGGTTAAAGGTACCACATACAAGCATAGTCTTCAGCTCTCCAGTTTCCTTCTGTTCAGATGCATTCAGAGTGTCTTGGTAATTTGCAGGGCTTACATAAGGTGGTAAATCCAGAGGATCATAGAATCGGTCAGGGTTGGAAGGGACCACAAGGATCAGCCAGTTCCAACCCCCCTGCCATGCCCAGGGACACCCTACCCTAGAGCAGGCTGCCCACAGCCTCTGCCAGCCTGGCCAAAAACACCTCCAGGGATCTGGCCCCAAACACCTCCCTGCAGGGGCAACCCATTCCAGCCTCTCACCACTCTCATGCTCAACAACTTCCTCCTCACATCCAGGCTGAATCTCCCCACCTTCAGCTTTCCTCCATTCCCCCTAGTCCTTGCACTGTCTGAGAACCTAAGAAGTCCCTCCCCAGCTCTTTTGTAGGTCCCCTTCAGATCCTGGAAGGCCACAAGAAGGTCACCTGGGAGCCTCCTCTTCTCCAGGCTGAACAGCCCCAACTCTTTTAAAAAGTCTGCCCTCGTAGCAGAAGTGCTAAGGATATTCTGTTACAAATGGTTTCAAGTTGTGTATGCCACAGGGAGAGGCTGCACTCTTCAGTCTCTTGGGTTTGGCTCGGTTTGGTATTTTAATCTCAGTGTGACTTCTGACAATGGAGATTTTATAAAAAGCAATGGGAATTGCAGCATTTTGAGCCTTGTGTATATGTCAGAAGTGAAAAGGACATGATGCCTTTTTATGTAATTGTGATGCATATGGAAAATGCAAATCAGATGTTGGTATAATTGATATCTGCGCTACAGTAGGCAGCAGGATGACGAGGAACTCTGTCAGAAGAACTGTGTGTCTGCACTCCAGTCCAAGAAATAGAGTGAATTAGGCAGTGCCCTGCAGAGCAGCCTGGGACTAGCACACACATTTGTGCATGGCCCTGTCAGTCTGTGTCACCCAGCCTGTGCCTGTGCTCAGATGTGGTTGTGCCCTAACAGATAATAGACTTCCATTCATGTGACTTCTTGGGCTTGAAGTTCCAGAGGACAGTCCATTAGTCTCCTGCAGTCAAAAATGTTTTGTATATTGTGATAGTTGGGCAGTTCCCCCCCCACACACACACTTTAGGCTCAGCCAGCTGGAAGTTAATAAATGAAGCTTTGTATTTACAGCTTTGCACAATATACAAGCAGATATTTGCAATATATTACAGATATATACAGTGAAAATGTAATAAAGAAACACCACAGCCCTCACAGAGATCAGAGTCCCCAAGAGGTCTTCCCAACCATCCTACCAGTTTCCCCCCACTATCCAGTCTTATCCCTGTATCTGTCTAACTTGCCAGGCAAGTGAGGAAGATTGGCCAGGGGGGATAGAAGCAGGAATTGATTAGTTGGGTTACACAGATTCAGCTAGAAGCCAGGGAGAGAGATCAGCAGCCAGAGCGACCCAAGCAGCTATCTATGTTTTGGGTTCTTACTTTTGTACATCTCAGCAAACCTGTGAATGGAGTAGACATAATTTTGTTTTCCTTTCTCAGCCTATAATCTAATTTCTCATTAAAACCCTCCAATTAGCCTCAAACCAGCACATGTACCTAGCAAAAACCTTTTGCATTCCAAGTATAGACAGTGCCCAGGCATTTTTGCTCTGGAGGTTGCTGCCAACTGTCTTGCTGGAGGCTTGATTCCTTTCTCCAGCAAGCTTAGACAAGCAGAATATCTGGAATTTGTTGCTTGAGAATCCTGTAGGATCCATGACCTTCCAGATGTCATCATCTTTCCTTCCAATCCATGACTCTTACTTCATCACAGCAGCCATCAGTTTACATTCTGGAGTACTTCCTTACTCGCATCAGGCAGTACAGGACATGTACTACGTAAATGTTAGTTCTAGATTTTCTCACTCTCTCTTTTTCACCCAGGTGATGTAGTTGAATTAACTGAATTTTACTAACCTCAGATCCTTGAAGGAAGGAAGGAAGGGAGGAAGGAAAGGAAGGGAGGAAGGGGAGGAAGGGAAGGAAGTGAGGAAGGGAAGGAAGGGAGGAAGGGAAGTAGGGGATGAAGGAAAGGAGGGGAGGAAGGGAAGGAAGGGAGGAAGGGGAGGAGGGGAGGAAGGAAAGGAAGGGAGGAAGGAAAGGAAGGGAGGAAGGAAAAGAAAGGAGGAAGCACAGGAAGGGAGGGAGGAAGGAAGGAAGGGAGGGAGGAATTTGAAGAGGGATTTGGCTCATGCTGTGGAATGTTCCCTATCCATAGGCATGCCCTAGTCGAGGTAGCTAAGATGTTTCAGGTGTTCTAACTGGAATATTCTGTTTCAGGTGCCAGTTGCAAAGTTTCAAGAACTGAGATACAACGTTGCCCTCATCCTGAAGGAAATGAATGATTTGGAGAAAAGGAGCATACTGAAGATCCAGGACTGAACACTTTGAATGTGGGGGCTTGTAGGATAGACCTGAGGGTGTGTTTTGCCACTGGCAAAGCAGGGGACCATCACCACTCTGCCTGTCTGAACTGCAGCATAGAGTTTAGGATGTCTGCTGTAAATATTTTTTTCAAGTGTTAATAGCACAAGCTCTTTTCCTAAGACTTAAGAAAAACAAGAATATCTTTTAAAAAATATAATGCAGTTTGTGAGTGTTTTTGCATGATTCATCAAAACATTTTTTTTTTAAATAATGTAAGAGTCATTTATTTCTGATTATGAGTCATCACTAATTAGTTCTGAAAGCCTGCTACTGGAAGCCCTGTCAATGTGTGCCGTAAGAAAGCTCTGCAGCATCTCAGAAAATAAAATTTAAAAACCACTCCTGTGCTCTAGTATGACAAATGTGAACTTGAGTTTTACATAAGTAAAATTGCTCTCTGCTGTCTCACTGAGTGACTAAGGTCAAGCTACAGAAAGGAAGGTTTGTGGATTAAGTAAGAAATATTGACTAAATCTCCAGAACTGATTTGTAGAAGTGGGAAAGTGTAATCTAAGTTTCTATCTGCATGACCTAAGCAGCAGTTATCTTCCAGCTGCCTATCTAGAAATGCATTTCCTATATGTTTAATGTGAATGGAATCCTCTGACATGACTGAGCAGACACCTTTGGCACTGTGATGACAGCAGAGAGCAGGAGGCAGTAACCTGGCAGACCATTGCAGCTCTTGACTTACTAATAGTGCAAGTCAGACTCCAGGATGAAAGCCAAAGGTAGGAGGATACCCAAGCTCCTGGGTTGAGAGTTAAGCACAGTCTGAATTTCCCAGGAAGGCTGGGGAGGGATTGTTCACAAGGTCTTGTTAGGACAGGACAAGGAGGAATGGGTTTAAACTGGCAGAGGAGAGACTGAAACTTGATGTTAGGAGGAAGTTCTTCACAGTGAGGGTGGTGAGATACTGGAACAGGTTGCCCAGGGAGGTTGTGGCTGCTCCCTCCCTGGAGGTGTTCAAGGCCAGGTTGCATGAGGCCTTGAGTGACCTGTTCTAGTGGGAGGTGTCCCTGCCTGTGGCACAGGGGGGTCGGAACAGGATGATCTTTGAGGTCCCTTCCAACCTAAACCATTCTATGAATTGGTCAGGCTGAAGTTCCCTGAATTGGTCAGGCACTTGGACTAGGTGATCGTTGTAGGTTCCTTCCAACTGAAATACTCTATTCTAAGTTAGTTCTTTGCCCCATGAGTAAACCTTGGAAGGTCTCCCTTAACTTGAAGCATGTTTTAAGTCTCATTTAAATGACATAGGACTACAAGGATATTCCAAAGAGTTTTGCCAAGAAGGGATGCATTCCTCAGTCATTGCCTGATTGAGCCTTCCCCCAGCAGCAAAGGTATGGAGGCTGTGAGGAATAGCCCGAAGACAGCACAGGTTATGGACTAGAACTGTGGAATTTACCTGGCTGTCAAAGGTAGTTTAGAAAGCAGGTCCCACCCCCATTGGCTTATTCTAGTTGCTTTCAGGGTTTCTACTTCAGCAGCATCACCCATACTTCTCTCTCACTTTTTGCAATTGTAGAATTTGCCTTTCTCTTTCCCACGCCCCGCAGAAACTACTGAAATTAAAATCGTGGATTCAGGAAGCCTTTTACACCCCCACAGATGTTTGTGTAGGAAAGGATGACTTGGCTCTTCAGTTTAAGAATCACAACAGGCACAAAAAGACTTCATTGTCATACTTTGTAAGGCAAGACTTCTTTGACAGCTGTCCATACCAGTCTAAAATCTAGCTGAATACCTGTAGCTTTTATAACCTGTGCAAGGATGTCCTGTAGTTTCAAACAAACCCTTCAGCCACGATTTCCAGACTGTTCAAAAGCTTCATGTTCCCTTTGCTGCATTAGGCTACTTAGCAATAACTTCCAGGTTTGATCCATACTCCGTTCAGGTCACGCCAAAGCATATAAAGAGGAATTGGCTCCTATAACTTCAAGTGGACCACAGATTGCATTAAAGTGATGTTTTCTTTATGGTTTGCTCATCTTCTTTCTGGAATTGCATTATCATAAGCTGTGAAACAGAACATATGTTCTTGTGTTCCTTGCTGTTACCTTTCCCTTCTGAATGTTTAGGTTTGTGTGGTTTGAAACTGGAGAACTATCTCAGCTGAGACGGTTAAGCGAAGTCTTCTCAGACAGACAGAAGACTGCATGGGTGTAAAATGACCTATTGCTAAAGGCATTTGCAAAGTATTTTTATTACTGGTCAGAGTAGAAGAATCCATAAATAGCTTTACCTTCTCAGTTGTTCTGTAACAGCAATCACCCACGTTCTTCAGAAATGCAAAGGCTTCCTGACTTCCTTCTGCTCTCTGCAAGCCATGATGGACCTCTTAGCCTCAGGTTTGTCTTGCCTCACATGAAGCAGGAGTTTGCTGCAACTGGAGGTGTACCATGCACACTGAGAGGCACTTAAGCACATGACACTGTCATTCCTCTGTACTTAAGAATTAATTTGGGCTTTCCTTCTGAGCAATTAGCTTCCCAGTAAAACAGCAGCTGTCACCCAAATGGCTGGTGAGAGTGGCTAGCAGGTAGGTCCTCGGTTATGATAAAATGCAAGCCCTCAAGTTACTATTTATTTCCCAGAATTTCTTGTTGAAATATGTGCTAAATATTTGCTCAGCTCTGTAACGTCTTCTCACTTCACAATTAAAATATTCTGGAGTTTTAATTCCACTGGGTTCCTGACTTTCCCTTTCATTCCAATACCGAACAAAAATAACGTAGGAATCTGGGTATGTTTGAACAAGTAGGTTTTTACCCAGCTCACTCGAGGTCTGCCTGTGCTTCAGGGATGCACTGTGAATGCCCTTGAATGGGGTGCTCACTTTGTCAGTCCTGAGGTCCTGTCAAGCTGATCACTAGTCAGTCATCAGTTAGGAAGGTAGGAGATTGCATAGGAAGGACACAGGGTTTGGTTGGGTTTTTTTTTCTTACTACACACTGTTCACACACCAATAGACCTTTCACCGATTCTATTGGGAGTTTTCCCTGAAAAACAAACCCCAGTGACCCAGCTGATTTCTCATTGATGGTGCCATACGTTTCTGGCATTTATTTAAACTGGATCATGTAGCTGTGTCTCAATTCTAGCATTTTTGTCACCGTGGCATATGCCAAACATTTCTCCATTATGCCCTTTCTTTCATTTCCTTTCTAGTATATGGAATGTTTTGCCTTTTCTTTCAAGATTAATGTGTCAGAACATGATTAAAATAGAACTTCAACTCGATTGTTTTTCAGTGTAAATCATATGTGTATAATAGCAGAGGTGCCTAGTGGGTGCAGGAGTATTCACAGTAGGCAGAATGCAAAAGGAGAGTTAAAGATAGTTGCCAGAAGTCATTCAGAGATTGCGCAGCAAAATAGCACAGAAGAAATTGAACATCTTCACTTTCTGTTCTTTAGCCCTAAGTTAGCACAGCTCCGAGCCCTCCCTTGTGGTTTTCCTTTTAAACTGGCTCAGCTGCATGGGTCACCAGTCCAAACCTTGCTTTGCCTGTGGATGATTACAGTGTGCACAAAGCACTTCAACATAAAAAGCCCTCTGTGGCAGTATTTGCAGTGAGACTTTTCACATCCCTGCCTCCACCAGAGGGGAGCTTTCTCAGCATGACTACCAGGTTGGAATTTCACGTTTGGGTTAGTTGTGTTGGAGAGAGGTGTGTTGTTTGTTTCTGTGGTCCCAAAGTGTAAGGGAAATCGTAGCTCCAGCAGAAGGCTGAAGACTGTTGTCATGCTCTCATACCACCTGTTATGCCAGCCCTTAGCTGCTGGAGGAAGATCAGGATTGTGCTCATCCTCATTAAAAGGAAGAAATTAAACCTCCCTTTGTAGAAAAATCACGCAACGGAGATGTGCTTTTGCAAAGTGAGTCACCTCCTGGTTTAACTTCTGTTTAAGTGAAGGATAAATCCATTCTTGATCTCAGGAACAATGCAGGTAGGTAGGTAGGGGGTTGCATTTTTCTTACTTTTTGCCCCTTTTGTTTTTTTTTTCTCTAATCAAGTACACTTCATGACCCACTGCTCCATGAATATATGTATGAATGTATGAAAACATGCTTCCAGGATGCGTTATATAAAACCACCCCAGCATATCTAGATTATGTATATTCAATTTGCACAGCTGCTTTTGCTGAAACAGTCTTCGCAGAACCAGACCCGATGTCAGAATCAAATATTTTGTAGTTGTTTGACTTCCAGTGAAGAGTAAATTAGTATCTCAGCTTTAAAACCCTTTGCTGTTAGCTGTGGTACAGCTGGCTCTGTACCTGTCACACCCCACAGAGTATGAACACTTAGCAAACACCTCGCACACCAGCAGGAAGGGGCAGAGGCAGAGCCAGCTGGTTTCTTCCCTAATAAGTCACAGAGTCGTTGCCCACAAGCCACCCGTGATAAGGCATTAACTGCTTTCCAGCTTTGGTTCTTCCACTAGAGGAGCAGTTCGTAACCACAGCTGCCTTTTGTCTCCTGAAATGGTTCAGTCAGGTCCTTGTCCCCTTAAAACAATTCCCAGAAGTAGATTTCACAGTGCTTTTGTAAGACTCTCCCGGTCCCAAGCGACCAGACTGTCACCCAGCCCTGCGGTTGCTCTCATAGGCTCTAGACAGAAGCTGTGCAAGCTCCTTTCAGAGCACAAACACCCGTCACATTTTCTATGACAATCTATTTCCATTCCCTATTTTGAATTAACGTGCTGCTAAAAAGCTTCCCTTTATACCATGACTTATCTCTTTAAGTGTCTGCTATGTAACTATGTAAATACTGCTGGCGTACTCTGATGGAGAGATTGTCATTGCATTGCTACTGGTAACCAGTGGTTATGTCACTTTCCCTCGCTCGAGCAGGCTTTGACTCATAGTGGTTTTCAGGACAATGGTTATAAAATAACACAGCGAGGGGTTGCCGAGACTATAGTTTTGCAACAGAGACAAATGTCGAACTCAAGGCTACAAGAAAGCTTCTTTCCCCCCCTCCTTATTTTCCTGATAGGGATTTTGTTCTTTTGCGTTATGAGCTGTTCTTGCATGGAAGTTTGGAAAACAAGAAATAGGTGGTAGCTGGGGAAAACCCCTCTACTTCTGAGCACAAACACCAGCTCTTGCTAATTTAATTGCTCTGCAGCATTGCTCAACGGACATGTTAACTGTTTCAGCTGCCCAGCCCTCCTTTGATGCCGAGCTGCGCTACACTTTGCATTAAGTGACGGCGGAGTTACTGAAACCAGCAGTTATTCGATTCATCTTTTTCTGATTAAAAGACTTCCCTGGGGAAAAGCGTGAACTTCGTTAATAAGCATTTTCTGAAATACGTACTTAAGAGCCCTAGAGACAGCAGCCAAATTTCTGGCAGGTACCAAACATCATGGGAATCAAAGAGAAGTGGAAGATCTGATGGCCAGCTTCTGTTTCCAGGTGTAACCCCACTTTGTTTAGGATTAAGGATTGGCTATGCCTGGAGACAAACATCACAAAACAAGCCCCCATTATTCAAGTTAGGACCTAGAGTCTAAATGGCTTTGTTTTTACTTTTTTTTCAACTTGCATCTAAGTTTGTCTGAACTTTATAAAGTATCTGCTCGGGGGAAAAAAAAAGTCTATAAAGATCTCTTTACTTCTCCTTCCTTCCACCCTCTCTGCTGTCCATCCAGACCCCTTCCCTCAAGACATGCTCACTCTGCAGCAGTGTAAGCCGTGGGGACAGACCCACCTGGTTCTTTTTTTCGTATGCCAAACCCAGGAGTGACTTCGGCTTCTCAGTGGTGAGTGGTGCCGCAACTGTAAGAGGCTCAAACGGAACTTCTAAGCGCAGTGTAACCAGGTTGGCCGATGGGAAAAGGTTCCCAGCTGGTTGACTTCACCCGGAGCACTAAGCTAAACCCTGCCCGCGGACAAACGCAGCCCGGCTCGGGCTGCCAAAGACGAGAAGAGCCGATTGCGGCTGTGCAGAACACCTACCGGAGCGGGCAGCAACAAGGTGCAGTGCCGGGACGGAGCCGCTTCCGCGCCTGACCAGACTCTCACACCAGCCCGGCCCGGCGTGGCCTGCCCGCTACTGACAGGGCACCCCCCGGCATCCCTTCCCCGGGAGAGGCGAGGCTCGCCCTTTTGGCGGGGACAGCAGCGGCTTACTAAACAGCCTCAGGGCGCCGCACCCCGAGTCCCGAGCGGGGGCCGGTGGCGGGCTGGGGGCCGGTGGCGGGCTGGGGGCCGGCGGCGGGCCGGGGGCC
>VWZI01017189.1:0-22925 GCA_013396835.1 Psilopogon haemacephalus | reverse complement strand
GGGCGGCTGCACGAAGCCTTGCCGCTCTACCAGCTGGCGTCCCGTCACCAGCAGCTGCGGGCGGAGCAGCTGGAGAAGCTGGTGGAGTGCTTGGCGCAGAGCGTCCGGATCAAAGAGGGGCTGCCCGCCGCCGGGAGCGGCCCCCCGCAGCTCCGCGAGTGGGACGTCTTTAGGTGCCGCAAGTGCCAGGGCTTCCTCTTCGAGCCCGTTTCGTTGCCTTGCGGACACACGTTCTGCAAAAAGTGCCTGGAGAGGGATCGGGCGGCCGAGTCCCGTTGCGTCCTGTGCAGGGAGGAGGGCAGCGCGACGGCTGGGCAGCTCCTGCGGGTCAATGTCATCCTCAGCAACCTGCTGGCCAAGTGGTTCCCCTGCCAAGTGAAGGCTTCTCAGCTCCGGCACGAAGGGAACCTCTTGTACAAAGAGAAGAAGCTACAAGCCGCCTTGCAGAAGTACAACGAAGCCGTCAGCCTAGGTAACTGCTCCCCCTCCCCGACGGCCGCCCCCGGGTGCGCTCTCCGACGGATGTCGCTCTCTGAGCAGCGAGTGGGGACGACGAGTTTCTACCAGCCGGGGCTTGCCGGGGGTACTAGGCGCGTTTCATCCTGCCGAGCACAGGGCTGGGCTGGGGGGCCGCGATCCTGCCTGCCGCCGGCTCCCTTCGGTGGGCAGCCGCCTCTTGAGCCGTGTCCCCGGTGGGTGGCAGGGGAGTCCGCCAGGGAGCCCCGAGCAGGGCCAGGGGCTCTTCGGGTCGCTGTGAAACTGGGTCAGGAGAGCAGCGGTTGCGTAAGTCGGAGCCTGCGGTCCGGCCGGGCTCTCCCCCGGCCGCCGCCGTTGTGTAACCGGCGGAGCCCGGAGGGAGCGGCCCTCCTCACCCGGGGCATCCCGCCGCTCCCGGGAAGAGCTCCCTGCGGAGGGAGGTGCGGAGGTCCCTGGCGAGCTCCGCGGGGTGCAGGGAGCGCGAAGGCGGCGGTGGGGGCGCGAGTACGGGATCGGGGCGGCTCCGGCTCCTCTTGCCCCGCCGCTGTGAGCGCTCGCAGGAAGAACTCGGGCTGCAGGCGGTGCCGTCTGCTTTGAGGAAAAGCAGCGAGCAAAAAGTGAATGCGAGAAGTGTTAGGGCAAGAGTCTAGGTGAATGCGAGCGTATCCCAAACACGAACTTACAGCCTCGACTTGGGCGCATCCTGTCCTGATGCTACAGCGCGCAGTGTGCACCGACAGCGCTTCCCCTGCACAGCTGGAGCCTTACCCGACTCTCGGAGCTGTCATCTGTTTTCCCGTGCAGAGTTATGGCAGATTCCTGCGGAAAAGTTTGATGCTGAAAATTTTGAAACTGCTCCCTGCAGTATGGCAGCGTTCCTCCTGCCACCGTGAGTGTCTCCTGTGTGAAACACGCAGGAGACATCAAACACATCAACCATCTGATCCTCAGCCAGAGCTGGGAGCTTCTTATGTGAGCATCTCAGCATTTATTTATGCAATGTTCCCTGCAGTTACATAATACATAGCTGGCGTTTTGTCTGCAAGTTTCCCGACGAGGCTTCCAGATTTCATTTAGTAGGTAGCTAATAAAAAAGCAGTCTTTCTGTGGGTTTGTAGAACTCGAAAGCAGCAACGTGTGCATGTCCTTTTCTTAAATGTGGGAGAAGTAGAATAAGATATAAAGCTTATGTAGCTAACTTAATTTGCCTCCATCAACCAGTTTTTCTGTTTCCTGCAGCTCCAAATGACCACTTGCTATACAGCAACCGGTCCCAGATTAACTCTACTCTCAAAGCTTGTGAAGATGCATTGCATGATGCAGAAACAGCATGCAGACTGCAGCCATACTGGTTGAAAGTAAGTTCTGATTCCAGATGTGCCTTGCTTGAAACCCCAATATTCCTTGAATAGAAAACTGGTAGAATGGTCAGGCATGAATTTTGAGGGAGGCTTTAAATACTCTAACTTCTTAGACTCCTCTAACTTAACAGGTGTTTAACCATGAGTTTTCTGGAGTGAAGGAAGAGAGTGATAATCCTCGAGGATGAGCTAAGTCTGTTGTCTTTGACCTGGATGAATCTCAAGTTCACGAACTGTCTCTGAAAAACATGCTGTGCTTATATCGTTCACTAAGGGTGTAATGATTATTTCAGGAGGTTAATGTAGGGGAAGTAAAACTCTCCAAGATTAGGTGGCCTCAGGTATGAGCTTGCTTGAGTTGGAGAGTATCCCAGTTCTGCCTGTAAGAGTTTTCAGTGTGTTTATAAACCCAGACAGTGGTGGTGTTTAGGTATAAGATGGTTACTGTGATCCTCCCTGCCTAACCTTTTCTTCTCCGGAAAGATCTTTTGTAATTTCACCTTGATTTTTATTGTATGTTGTCGTGAACAGCTGCAGCTATGGATGTGTTTCATTGCAGGGTCACCTAAGGAAAGGGCAAGCATTAGCTAATCTGGGAAAAACAGAAGAAGCTTTAAGAGAGTTTCTATTCTGCCTTGCTCTAGATACTGGGAACAAGACAGCCAAGTGTGAGGCACAAAAGGTGAGTTCCATAAATCATCTGTAACTGTGTTATTGTTTTCAGTGGCCTTTTATGGAAAGGGATAAGAATTTTTCTTCTCTTTTCCCCTCACTTATTACAAAGAGCTAGATGTGACACAGATCCAAACATGTTCAAATCTGAGTTGTGTGTGTTGCTTATTTGGAGAGAGGGAGGTAGCAGGAAAGCACACTCAGCAGGCACTATGTGCAAATAGTTACTCATGGTGTTAGCATCAGCAAATTTGAAGTAAAACCAAATTGTTAATAACTGCTGCCTCCAGGCTATTGTGATTCCCTATAGTCACATTTCTAATCTGGTTCCTATCCTGGCAATGGATTGGCAATGACAGTGCAGAGGAGGATTTGCTATTGAATGTTGTATCGGGACGCTGGCAGCACACAACACGCAGCATCCATCAAACTCCACTTGGGAGCAGCAGCTCTCTTCCAGTCGTGCTGTGCCGAGTGTCTGTGTGAAGCAGGCGTGACAGGAAGAAATCAACAACCGAGGAGCTGCTTTACAATAGTTTCGAAAGGTTGCTAATAATTAATGCTAAATAAGCAACAAAATAGATTTGCAGTGAGGCTTCTCTCTATAGAAGCCCAAGATGCAGCTTGTGGATTCTTAAGTGTCTCTTGTGAGGACAGCCTGATTTTGCACACTCCTCGGTCCCTGGTTGCCTGTGAATCAGTGGTTGATGTTTGACCTTTTTATTTGCTGTTGCTGTCATTACTAAAAGGCTCTGCACTGCAGTGACAGCTTATGGTGATAAAAATGTAACAGTTCCGTTTTCATTGCACTGAATTTTGTTGTATGGCAATGCGTTCACGCTTTGCCCCATCGTGGATGGGATGAGAACTTAAGGGTTTCTGTGTGCTTGTAAGCCATGAGGCTTTCTAAAAGCACAGCTAAATCCTTACAGTTAAAGCACTGTTCATGAAGGTAACAGAATAACCTGGGTGGTCATAGTACAGTCAGTTCTTAGCTCATATTTTGTGTGGCTGAGAGATTAATTTCTTGTGATTTATTGTCGTTCTTTCGTTTTTTTTTTTTTTTTCCCTCTGGTTGTGTTTTCTTTTCCCCAGAGGGTTCCATGCAGTCTTTAACTGTCACTGAGTCATGATTTGTTCTCATAGTCATGCTGGGAGACTTCCTGTGTGCTAGAGCAAAAGGAGCAGGAACAAACAGATACGTTTCTAATTCCTGACTCTAAATAGCCATAGTTAGTCGAGATCACTAATTTCTGAGCAGTGGGGTTCTGAGTAAAACTAGGCTGCTTAGGGCTGAGAGAATTACACACGCACTCATCAGACACAGAGTTCATCTGTGATGTAATATTCTACTGGGTCATTTCCAAGGCTGTTTGCATAACAATGACGTGCTACGTTTTGCCGAATTCTTTGGGTGCAGCTGTGATGTTTGGCTTGTATTAATTGCCTGCCCGTGTTGGTTTTGGCATCGTGTGATCCTATGGAATCCTTTCTTTTTTTTTTTTCTTTTTTTTTTTTTTTTTGGCTTCTTAGGTGTCACAGGCATCAGCAGGGTCACCTCAGTAGTATGTAGAAATGAGTTTTTGAAGCGCAGCTCTTCCCTTCAGCTCCGTTTCTCTCCTCAAATGACCATCTGATAAGCTGTGCTATACAAAGTGGCTACAAGCTGCTTACTTGAAAACAGCCTCCCTTATTTTTCTGATGGCACATGAAGAAGCAGCTTTCTTCTGCTGCCTACGTTTTTTTTGTATTGTCACACAAGCGAATTAAAAATAGCTGCAGTTCACAATATCGGCGACGCTTACCGAGCTGAGCTCGGCTTAAGCCTGTGAGATGAGTGCTTTCTGTACTAGTAAACTCCAGGGAAAGCTGCTGATCTGCAGCAAAAAGAAAGGCCTGAGTAATTTCTGGTGAGCTCTGAACTGCAGGATAAAGAGGGCAGAGGCCATGTGTGTGTCACATCACAGAGAAATGGTTAATCACTTTATGGGCTTATTTAACTCTGAAAATGTCTCTTGCTATCTTCTTCGGCCTATGTTGCATTAGCTCTTGCACTCTTTGTTCTTAGTCTAGTCTAAAAGGCTCTTAAAATTGTTCTAACAGAATCTAGGATGCTTCTCTCAGCTGTCCCCTTACTTCCTTTTTCATTTAGAGGTTGCAAAGGAAGGAACTAAGCAGTGAAGTATTCTGTTTTATATCACAGCTTCTACTTAGTTTGTTTTCACTCATCCCGGGAAATGCTCAGGAACACTTACCCGATATCCTGCAGCTGTTGTCACATCACTCTAGATTAAAGGGGAATCTGCTAAATTCAGTGGGATCTGGAGGCACCAGCCATAACCTACAAAGGTTGCTCAAGGTAAAGATCAAGTCTGATGTGTGGTTCTTTCATTTGTTGTGTGTTTTATGTTCACATTGGGAAGCAGTCTCTCGTTTTCACATCTGGTAGATAGGAAGATCTGTTTCCTCAGGTTTCAGAAGACACAAAATGGTGTTGACTTACTAAAGTCTCTGACTGACTTCTGTTTAATACAAGTCCTCAGTTGTTCTGACCAAATTTTATGCCAGAGTTGACTAGGTTCTCTTTCTGTAGCTGTCTTCAGCTCTTACAAGTTGTAGGAAAGAGCCTCTGAAGATTGGATTGAGATGCCCTCAAAAGCTGTCAAATGCTAGAAAATGTAGGGTTTCAGCTCAAACTGATGTCAGTGATGTCATCCTGCATTCAGATTCTGTGCACTGCTTTGAGGTTATTGTAGAGACACATAAGGTACACTACTTAAGCTTGGCTTACATTCATGGTTCCTAAGGACCACTTTTGCTTTGCTGGAACCTGAACTTTGAGGATATTTTTTGCATGTACTCCATACATGAAAGACTTTGCTAGCCCTTACAAACAAAAATGGTAGGTTTCGAGCAGCCGTGTTGAGACTAATAACAGTCAGTGACTTTGTTTTGGAAAGCCTATTAGAATATTCTGGTGAGAAATGCCCTTTGTGAAGTCATTTGAAGGACATGTGAGGAGTTGATGTGACAAGCTGAGAGGTGATCTGCTGGGTGGTGGCTGCTCACTATTTGTCTGTAGCTATAAGGTGATAAAGATTGATTGTTTTATCCTTTGCACATGCAACCTTGATAAAGGAAGCTCTCTGCATTTTCTCTGCTGCAAAGTTTCTGTTTATACCACTTCCTTAAACTCTCCCTGTTCTGGCTGATTTGGTGGTTCATATCATTATGATATAAACAACATGCATTTTTACATAGGTTACGTGGTAATCTATTTAGCCTGGGATCTAGCCACATTTCTGTTTTATGACCAAGCTATGGAGGCACACATAAGGGCTGCAAATATTCAACATTTCATGACCAAGCTATAGAGGCACACATAAGGGCTGCAAGTATTCAGTGTTTTATGACCAAGCTATAGAGGCACACATAAGGGCTGCCAATATTCAATGTTTCATGACCAAGCTATAGAGGCACACATAAGGGCTGCAAATATTCAATGTTTTCTTGACCAAGCTATAGAGGCACACATAAGGGCTGCCAATATTCAATGTTTCATGACCAAGCTATAGAGGCACACATAAGGGCTGCAAGTATTCAGTGTTTTATGACCAAGCTATAGAGGCACACATAAGGGCTGCCATTATTCAATGTTTTCATGACCAAGCTATAAAGGCACACATAAGAGCTGCCAATATTCAATGTTTCATGACCAAGCTATAGAGGCACACATAAGGGCTGCAAGTATTCAGTGTTTTATGACCAAGCTATAGAGGCACACATAAGGGCTGCAAATATTCAATGTTTTCATGACCAAGCTATAGAGGCACACATAAGGGCTGCCAATATTCAATGTTTCATGACCAAGCTATAGAGGCACACATAAGGGCTGCCAATATTCAATGTTTCATGACCAAGCTATAGAGGCACACATAAGGGCTGCCAATATTCAATGTTTCATGACCAAGCTATAGAGGCACACATAAGGGCTGCCAATATTCAATGTTTCATGACCAAGCTATAGAGGCACACATAAGGGCTGCCAATATTCAATGTTTCATGACCAAGCTATAGAGGCACACATAAGGGCTGCCAATATTCAATGTTTCATGACCAAGCTATAGAGGCACACATAAGGGCTGCCAATATTCAATGTTTCATGACCAAGCTATAGAGGCACACATAAGGGCTGCCAATATTCAATGTTTCATGACCAAGCTATAGAGGCACACATAAGGGCTGCCAATATTCAATGTTTCATGACCAAGCTATAGAGGCACACATAAGGGCTGCCAATATTCAATGTTTCATGACCAAGCTATAGAGGCACACATAAGGGCTGCCAATATTCAATGTTTCATGACCAAGCTATAGAGGCACACATAAGGGCTGCAAATATTCAATGCCACAGTGGAGCCTGGGGAGCAGGGGAATAGTTTACTTTGCCTTTTTTGTTCTCCATTAAAATCAGGCCCTGGCACAGCAATTCTCAAAGTGTTGCTTATCCTACAAAGTCCATCCTGGTGAACGATAATATTAAAGATGTATCAGGTTTGAGGTACGTTTTTTTCCCTTGCCAAGCTGATGAAAGGCTGGTCTAATGTCAGTCCTGTCTTCATGCAGGTGAATGTGGAGCAGAAAAAGGGTTTTCCCATTCAAGAGGACTCAAATGTAACTCCTTCGGATAGCTTGAGGAAATCTGTACAAATTGCAGATTGCAGAAAGGACTGCTCGGAGGAGGAGAACAAACTCCCCTCCATGCCAGAGTCTACCTTTCTCCTTACTGAGAAGTGCAGCCTCCTGAAAAGGAAGTGCTGCCCGGAGGAGATGCGAGCTGCTGAGGTACCCTGCAAACTGCTGAAGAAAGGTATGTGTGGGTATGTCTGTACACACACAGGCTGAGGAGCATGGCATGTGAGCAGTGGGGACTTTGCTTTCATAAAACTTGGAGGAAGAGGCTCCAAATTGTGCTTTGGCTTTTCTTTTTATTTTTTTCCCCCCTGCCCTGTAGCTTAATCAGACCGTGTGTTAAAAAAACTTAGTTTAGAAATGGAGCTAAGAAGGTTGGGCCAAGTGCTTGCTTATCAGCAGAGTTCTGAATCTTTTAAGGAAGGTCCACGTGCCTGGTCTTAGCGCTTTCTGGCATTGAAACAAGTTGAAAAGCACAAATTGGCCTTCCAGTATCTAGGGGGGACCTACAAATAAGCTGGGGAGGAACTTTTTAGGCTCTCAGGTAGTAACAGGACTAGGGGGGATGGAGCAATGCTGGAGGTGGGGAGATTCAGACTGGACGTGAGGAGGAAGTTGTTGAGCATGAGAGTGGTGAGAGGCTGGAATGGGTTGCCCAGGGAGGTGTTTGGGGTCAGATCCCTGGAGGTGTTTAAGGCAAGACTGGCAGAGGCTGTGGGCAGCCTGTTCTAGGGTAGGGTGTCCCTGGGCATGTCAGGGGGTTGGAACTGGCTGATCCTTGTGGTCCCTTCCAACCCTGACTGATTGTATGATTCTAAATTGTATTTGTTCACGATATCTGGGCTTGTTTCCGTACTCTGGGTTGTGTTGTCAGTGGTATGACAGAAGAATTTGTCTCCCTTCAGACTTGCAGCACTAGCAGAGATGTTTTGACATGAATTGTTAATGCAAGTCCCCAAAACAAAGGGGAGGTATTGCTGGCTTGTGCCAAGGCTGCTGTTGGTGCTTTACGTAGAAAGTATTGTAGCCATGCTCAGTGGTTCAGTAACTTGCAAGTACACACAATGCACATTGAGATATCAGATGTTACTTAGAGATACATCAAATACCATTGTGTTCACTTGGTTCTGCTGAATTACACTGTATGTTTGTTTTTTTTTTGTTACTGATAGATACAGTTGATACTAAGGGAAACAGTGCTGGACAACAAACTCCATTTCAATTTGTGGATCCATCAGATTTGGACTGCTCCCTATGTATGAGGTATCCATTCTTTTCTCACAGACTGTCTTTAGCATTTACCCTGTATCTTTTTCCCTTTTTTTGTGACCTAGAGATTTTTTAGCTTACCTTTAGTACTTATATTTCCCTCTGCCTTGAAAATAGCTTTTACTGTAATTGCTACTCCAGTGATGCATTTCTCGACCAAGTACTGTTGATGAATTGGAACTTTTTGCTCTCTCTAGGCTAGTGATTGCTTGGGAAAGGGCACATAAATTCAAGGGAAGGTTAAGTGTGGAAGTGTCTGAAAGAGGATTTCACTTACACCCCCACTGGTACATGTAGAGCACAAAGTCAGGATTTGTCCTTTGGGGTTTGTAGAGCCCTGTATCGTGCTGTGGAATGCACAAAATGGCTAAAGAGACCACACCAATGAAGACTCCAAGTTTGCATGCCAAATACTTTGCTGCTGCTAGTGCAACAGGAGGATCTTGCAAGCAAACAAGAGCATGTTTTTCCTCTATTGCTCAAGAGATGTGTTTCTCCAGTTCAGTAAGGCCACTACTCCATTTGCTTGATGATCTCTATTTTCCAGTTTAACATCACTTATTCTTGGGGGAAGCAATGACTGTATGAAACCAGTCAGGATTGTCAACTACAGCTGTTTCACTGCTTGCTTTGTAAAAAAAGATTTTGACTTAGGCAAACACACGGTGAGGTTTTGTCACTGGCTCAGAAGGGCGTAATGGAAACGTGTTTCACAGAGGTCTTCAGCTGTGCCATGAGTGTTGCTGAGCTTTGTCTTTTTACTTATCCAGGTGTTTCCATAGTGTCTGTCTGGGTTAGTTTTGCAGTGTACTTCAAATTGTTAAATAGCAGTTAGCCTATGTGTGAAGGCACCTGCTTTGGGAAACCTGGGTTTGCTTGGGTTTGCATGCAGAGGGAGAGGCTTCAGTTTATTTCAGACAAACTGAAACCTTTGGGGGAACAACTGCTGTGCGTTTTGGTTTGTTTCTGCCTGGAATAAATCAGATATGCCCCCGCTCCCCCTCTCTGCCTGCAGCTAAAAGGTGCTTCCAAAGTTTATACAGCTGTCAAAACACTTGATACTGCTAAGAGCAAAACTTTTCCCTACCAGAAAGCCACACAATCTATCTTAGCTGGCATTAATGAGTCTGCCTGTTTGTGATTGTTACATCCACAAAGCGTTTTACAGACGTTTTTAATTAGCCCTGCTCCCTCATCCTCTCTGTTAAATCAGAAGCAGCCAGGCTACAATACATTTGCAAAGGAGTTAGCTGGAGGATTGCTGATGCCCTTACAGTGTTGAGGATGGGGATGCTGATTTCATAATTGCAAGCAGAGAAGCTTTGTGTCTGGAAGTGTGTTAGCTTTGTAACATCAGCACAACAAAGGCGGCGAGGGGAAGCTGTCACAGGATCTCCTTCTTGCTATTAATGCAGCTTGATTATAATTATTTCCTGCCGTGCTCTTCAGAAGTATTTTTGGGATTTGGATCCTGAGATACTCTGGTCTAATTACCTAGTAACCTACTGACCTGCTCACAATTAACTGCAGGAGCTGTTATTAACCTATTTGTCTGGAGTGGCCAAAATGTCATTGATCTACATTCGCTCCAGCAGCAAGCAGAAAATAGAAGTCATAGTCAAAGCTGCGTGCTGGTGAGAACTGGAGGAGCATTGCTCAGCAGGAGGGAATATTTAGTTTCTGCTGTTACAAAAGCTTAAAATGATGTCATGAGATATGCTGGTGTATAGTGTTTCTTTCTGCAAAGTCATGAGGCTCGGTGCAGGTCCCTTTAGAGTCACCAGGAAGAAGCTGCTGCTGGTTTTTTTTTTTTTTGGTGAGAGCAGAATCATGCATTTTAACAGGAATGTCTTGTCCTTTATGCTGACATTTCAAATCAATCAACTCTCTACTAAATAATTAAACCCACAAGCCAGTGCTTACTGAGTCATATTGCAAAATTCACTGTTTTGCATAGTTTAAAGCAATAAATCAGCCTTGCTGCAGTGAGGTTTCTGTTCGTGAGACAATTAGGAAGGACTTTCAATTATACAGTGAAGTTGTGTGGTATTTTAGATGTTTCTTTGTACTTCCCTTGCTTGAATGTCAATGTTTGTAGTGACTAATGGCATTTAATAAGCTGGCCGTGGCAATCATGTTAAGAGTCAGTTGCATTCACAGCTACACTCCTCTCGTTAAAGATGCTAACAAATAGGGGTTAACATGCTTATAATTTTCCACACGTGAGAGAAAACTTAGCCTACTGTTTTGATAAACTGTAATAAACTAATTAATTCACCTAAATGATAATGAGGCTAATAAATTAAACTTTTAAATGAGCAGACAGCATGCTATAAAATACAGTATATGCCAGGCAAGCTTGAAATAAAGCACAGCAGCTTAAACAGAAGGTAATTTAGTTTACAGGAATACGTTCTACAGTGAGGCTTACCTACATGGAGTACTGCAGATCAGCTGATGGAGTGACATGGGTGCTTGTGCCTAGCCCTGCCTTGGCTGGTATAAAGCCACATGGAACTAGAGCTGCTGATTCTACATGGGGCAAAAGGCAGGGGCTTGGAACTCGATGGTCTTTGAGGTCCCTTCCAACCTAAACCTATTGTTACTCACAATATTGCTATAGTTAGTTATGGAACAATAATCAGCTCCAGCTTTCAGTGTGCTGCAGGTGCCAGCCTAGTTTGAGATGAGACACATTTTATATAAACCAGAGCTGCTGATTCTATGTGGGGCAAAAGGCAGGGGCTTGGAATTCGATGATCTTTGAGGTCATTTCCAACCTAAACCATGCAATGATTCTATGATTCTGCTCTATGTAGAGTAAACCCAGCATTTCCTACTAGGACTTGCTGAGGTTGGCTATGCTTTGCTAGTCTGTGATAATCTGTAGGATATGGCAGACCTTGTTACTCACAATATTGCTATAGTTAGTTATGGAACAATAATCAGCTCCAGCTTTCAGTGTGCTGCAGGTGCCAGCCTAGTTTGAGATGAGACACATTTTACATAAACCAGAGCTGCTGATTCTACGTGGGGCAAAAGGCTGGGGGTTGGAACTCGATCTTTGAGGTCACTTCCAACCTAAACCATGCAATGATTCTTTTTCTAGTTTCGAATGTTTTCTTTTGGAAAAAAGAAAACAAACCCCAAAAAAAAAAAAAAAAAGAAAAAAAAAAAAAAAGAAAAAAAAAAAAAAAGAAAAAAAAAAAAAAAGAAAAAAAAAAAAAAAGAAAAAAAAAAAAAAAGAAAAAAAAAAAAAAAGAAAAAAAAAAAAAAAGAAAAAAAAAAAAAAAGAAAAAAAAAAAAAAAGAAAAAAAAAAAAAAAGAAAAAAAAAAAAAAAGAAAAAAAAAAAAAAAGAAAAAAAAAAAAAAAGGCAAAGTCTGGCCAGAAACATTGCTTTGCAGTGTTGTGTAATCATAACAATAAATATCCTTACATGAAAATAAGTGTCAGAGAGGTACTTGTAAATGAGTAGGTTGGGTACCATGATGCTTTGAAGACCTGAGCTTTATGTATTTAAGTATTTTTCAGGATTAAACAAACCTAATGTCACTCATTTTCTAGAAAAGCACTCATTTGAAGGTTAAAATCAGTCTGTTCCAACAAAACTGCTTTCCAAGTCTACATTGGCAATAATAGTTTATTGCAGTCACTTATGTGGGCCATTACTGCAAATAGCTATTTTGTGCTTAGCTCTACACCTAGGAGTAACCACATGACTTCCCCAGTAATAGTTGTGCAAGTATTGCTCAACTTCATTAGGGAAAAGTCAGATGGCCTAAATTCTGCTTTTCCTTATTGCTCACATAGAGGAAGATTAAATCCTGGCCTGTTGGAAGTTAATGACAACATTTCCTCATGTTCACTGGAATCAAGAGTTCATGGGCTGCCTTTTCACCTTGGGTGGAAAGTCTGTAAGCTAAATAAAGAGAGAAGTTGGTTGAAGAAATGGGAAGCTGTTCCTTGAACAGCTTTATCCCTGGAGTAGTCAGTAGTTATATTAGTGAATGAACACAGCCTTTATTTTAGGTAGCATCTTTTACTTTGGTACACGATATTGTTGTCTCTTTGTTTTTGGCTTTTCCAATCCAGGCTCTTCTATGAACCTGTCACTACACCTTGTGGGCACACCTTTTGCCTCAAGTGTCTTGAGAGATGCCTGGATCACAACCCAAAGTGTCCCCTGTGCAAGGAAGGACTCTCAGAGGTAAGGATGCTTGGATGTCTTCAGCATAAATACAAAGGCAGAGGATAAGATCAAATTGCACTGTCAGAAACCTTTGATACTTCCCAACTCAAATGCTGTGTAACTTAAGCAGTTTGAAAGTCTCACTCTTACACCAAACATGGGTAGTGTCCTCAGATCAAAACCTTAGGGCCAGAGCTGCACTTAGAGGATGTGAAGGTGATGTTATTTCCCTGATTTCCCTAAGTAATGCCCATAACACAGTTCACAAACAACTCTTCTGTGGCAGTGCAAGCCCAAGAGACTGCTTTGATTTGCTGTAGACAATGGAACAAACAGGTGAGTAGCTTATGCAGAGCCGCCAGACGCTTTCAGAGGGGCCAATAAGAAAGCTGAGGGCTGTATTTTGAGCAGAGCTGCTTGTGGCAGCACTCAGGGGTAGTGTAGACTAAAAGAGGGAAGAACAAACTGGCAGAGGGGAGATTTAAACTGGATGTTAGGAGAAAGTTCTTCACAGTGAGGGTGGTGAGACACTGGAACAGGTTGCCTGGGGAGGTTGTGGCTGCTCCATCTCTGGAGGTGTTCAAGGCCAGGCTGGATGAGGTCTTGAGTGTCCTGATCTAGTGGGAGGTGTCCCTGCCTATGGCACAGAGGGGTGGAACTGGATGATCTTTGAGGTCTCTTCCAACCTAGGCCATTCTGTGATTCTAACACATACAAGGAAGAAGTTTTGTGTTACAGTCAGGCTGGTGAAACACTGGCACATGTTGCCTATTCCTCTAAACATTCAAGACTGGGTTGTTTGTGGTCCCTGATCAACCTGATCTAGTTGAAAATGTCTCTGTTCACTGCAGGGGTGGGGGTGGTGGGGTGGCCTAGATGATTGTTAAAGGTCCCTTCCTACCCAAACCATTCCATGAAATGCTGGATTTTCTCTGACTGCTTTGTGTGTGGTTTTTACTGCAGTGCTTGGCTATGAGGAAATACTGTAAAACAGTACTTATGGAGGAGTTAATAGCTAGATATCTTCCAGAGGAACTCACCGAGAGAAGAAAGATTTATGAAGAGGAAATAGCAGAGCTTTCCAAGTATGTAATCCATTTATGTAAAATCCAGTCCTTAATAGTACTGCTGTGAGCTCCTGCTGCTGTGGAACAGAGCTAAGATGCTGACAGAGGAAATTTTTTTCTTGGCATCGTGTGATTTCCAAGAGGACAAGGTCCAGGTGAAATTGTGCTCTGAATTAGCATAAAAACGGGGACCCTGTGCTAAACAAACAGGAGGAATCCAGAAGGTTGCTTTATAAAAGAAGTATAAAGCAATGTCCTTGCTTTCAGTGGCCCTCTGTGAAAGCCTGAGTGAGACAATAGGTGGAAGCAGTCTCACAGGCTGGGGGGTTGGAATGTACTCAGTAGGGAAGCAATGAGATTAAGGAAAATGAAGTAAATCAAAGCATTGATAGAGCTGCATTAATGTTCTCATTAGCCAAAACCAGGAAGCATAACTAAAAATTCTTCTGCTAGTAGGTGGTATATCACTTTCCATAGGAAGGGGGAAAATAATTGTAGCTTTTACATACCCCTTTGGGACTCTAAAGGTGTTGTCATTTCTGTTTCAAGATTTGGTATGTCCTTTAAAATGATAACATCCTCAAGTAGAAATTGCTACTGCACAAAATGCATTTGATACTTGGTCAGCAGTCTCATAAAATGCCATGTCTGATTTGTGCTTTCTTTCTTAAAGCCTAAATAAGAATGTTCCTATATTTGTCTGCACAATGGCTTATCCTACAGTCCCGTGCCCTCTGCACATCTTTGAGCCATGTTATCGCCTGATGATCCGAAGGTGCATGGAGACTGGCACCAAACAATTTGGGATGTGCATCAGTGACCCTCTGAAGGGGTGAGTGAGCAGTGTGATATACCCCACTTAGTCTGGAGCAAGGCTCTTGCAGGAATTTCCATGGCTGTAATATCTGTGTTGGCTTCCTGCACAGAAAACTCCTTCCTGACCATTTCAGTTAGACATGAAGAAGACTGAAGTTTCTCTTGAGCATCAAGATGCTCAGAGGGCTGCAGAAGCTCTGCTATGAGGACAGGCTACAAGAGTTGGGGTTCTTCAGTCTGGAGAAGTCTTCAAAGAGACCTTAGAGTAGACTTCCAGTATCTGAAAGGGGCTACAGGAGGGCTGGGGAGGGACTATTGACAAGGTCTTGTAATGACAGGATGAGGAGGAATGGGTTTAAAGTGGCAGAGGGGAGATTGAAACTGGATGTTAGGAGAAAGTTCTTCACAGTGAGGGTGGTGAGACACTGGCACAGGTTGTCCAGGGAGGTTGTGGCTGCTCCCTCCCTGGAGGTGTTCGAGGCCAGGCTGGATGAGTCCTTGAGCGACCTGTTCTAGTGGGAGGTGTCCCTGCCTATGGCACAGAGGGGTGGAACTGGATGATCTTTGGGGTCTCTTCCAACCTAAACCATTCTATGACTCTACAAAACTTGAGGAACAAATTCTGGAATCAAGCAGTGCAATAAAGCCTTTGGAGCAAGGGCATTTGGGGTTTTGACAGTCAAGCTGCACCTCAAACAGAATTCCATTCTGTTGTTGTCATGAACAGCTACTCTACCAGGATGCTTAGCGTACTCTGTTTCCGTGATTTCACATTGCAGATTAGCATTCTGTGATTCTCAAATGACTGCTCCTTTTTCTTGAAGCACACACAGCTCGTGCATGTTGTGCAAAGATGAGTTGCAGACCTCCTGTCCAGGGAAAAGAACTGTGTTTTTTCTACTTTTTTTTCAAATTGACATCTCTTGAATGCTTTGGCACAAGAATCAAATAGAAGTGGCAGTCAGGTGTCTTGGTGGGGTTAGGGTTTTTGGGGTTTTTTAAATTATTAAAATAATAGGTAAGCTATTGAGATACACTTACTGTAGCTGTCCTGAATAGAGGAGGCCACAGAGGTACAACAGGACCTTCATGTGGACTGGCTGAGCATTTACATTAAGCCCTTTGTATGTCTGCCTCTATTTAGCTCTCCCTTTTATTTAATAGTGCATGCTTAGAGGGCGCATATGCACCGTTAAAAGTATGATGCACACAAAATACACACCTAAGAAGTAAACATCTGCTGAAATTGTGGGGAAAAGTCTTTTTTCTTTGTAGATTTCTTAACCCTTCCACGATGTTTGGTGAGGCACTGGAACAGGTTGCCCAGGGAGGTTGTGGCTGCTCCCTCCCTGGATGTATTCAAGGCAAGGCTGGATGAGGTCTTGAGCGTCCTGATCTAGTGGGAGGTGTCCCTGCCTGTGGCACAGGGGGGTTGGAACTGGCTGAGTTTTGAGGTCTCTTCCAACCTAGACCATTCTATGATTCTATGTTAGTATTCTACGTTGCACTTGTGCTGTAAAAAATTGCCTGAGCTTTTTAGGATCGTGGAAAAAAAAGTGTGCTTCTGAGCTGTTCAGCTTCAAAAGATAATTTCTGTACTCCAAAACATGCAGTTAAGTGTTAATCAGATTAGACAGCCTGAATCTTCCTGATAGCTGTGAAAACAATTGGGGCATGTTTTTGAGCTGCAGCAGGTCAGTACCCTGAACAATAGAAACCAGCTGACACTGGGGAATACCTTTGTGGAAGGGACTGGTGCCATGGCAGTTCTGTGGTACTCAGGGTGGAGAGAATATGACTTGTTTACCTTGCTGCCCTTCTGATTTCCATAGGTTTGCAGACTATGGCTGCATTCTGGAGATAAGGAACGTTGAGTTCTTTGCTGATGGTCGCTCTGTCGTGGACAGCATCGGCAAGAGGAGATTTAAGGTGATACAGCACAGCCAGCGTGATGGCTACAACACAGCAGATATCGAGTACATTGAGGATCAAAAGGTAAGTTTAGAACGACTTCATTTTAAACCATTACATGTGAAAGTCCAAGCATGTGTTTTCAGCGAGTTGGGGGTTTTTTTTATATCATTTCTAGCTAAACAAATTTGTGGCATTTATTAAGTGCCTCTGCTTAAAGATGGGAAATGTAGCGGTGTGGTCGTTTTGCAGTTACCTGCCCCCTCCACCCTTTGAAATAAACCCCGGCTAGGACTCAGAAACACTGGAAGTTGATAAATGAAGCTTTATATTTACAGCAATGCACAATATACAAGCAGATATTTACAAGGTATAACAGATATTTACAGATATATACAGTGAAAAGGTAATACAGAAACACCACAGCCCTCCCAGAGACCCAAATCCCCAAGAGGGGTAACCAACCACCTCCTACCACCTCTTCCCCCCTTCCCCAATCTTATCTCACCACCTGTTGATGCTGCAGATAAGATGAGGTAGATCAGCCAGGGGGGTTATTAGTAGGAAAGTAGTTAGTAGTATTACTGAGAATTAGCTACCAAGCAGAGAGACAAAGGAACCATGCAAGAGAAGCAGCCGCAGCCCGGAGCGGTCTGAAACCGTCTGGAATCTAATGTTTTGGTTATTCTTTTAAAAACAACTTCTTTTTTTTTCTCAGTGAAGCTCTGGTGAAGTGACATGCTGTGTTTTCCTCTCTCAGCCAATAATCTAATTTCTCACTCAAATTCTCCAATTAGTTCAAACCAGCACAAGCAGCTACTACAGACATGCACATGCACTGAAGAGTGTTTTTCCTAGGGGATTTTAGCAAAAGATGAAAAATAGGTGAATGTAGGATGAGATATTACTGCTCTTCTAGACAGAGTAACTGCAAGAAAACAAAGGATTTGATAGATGGGGGTGGGTGAAGGAGGTAGGAGGAGGGCTGGAGACAGCAAGCTACCTGCCAGGATTTATCCCAGAACTTTCCTGGCTTTGCATTCTCCTCCCTTAACCCCAGGAAATCCTAAAAGTTGATGTTGTGCCTTCCCCATCATGCAGACTGAGCTAACAGTAACCTTCCCCCTCTCTTGACTCATTTCAGGTGCAAGGACAGGAGTATGCTGCATTACTTGTTCTCCACGATTCAGTCTATGATCAGGCATATATGTGGTTTAACTCCCTCAAGCAAGCGCTCAAAAGTCGAATTCTCAGTCACTTTGGTCCAATGCCAGCTAAGGATCCTGACCCACAGGTACCCAGAGTCAGCAACTTACCTAACTTTGAGAGACAGAAATAGCAGGGACATCCAATAAGCTGGGAGTCATTGTGTTTGCAGATGAAAATATGAATGCACTTCGTTTATCCTTTACATGCTGAGTAGCTGTTGGTAACACAGCTGGGAACAAAAAGCTTGTATTTAACATTGGTAACTTCCTGAGACTACTTAACTGGCAGCATTAATCCCTAGAGACTTAAATGCCTCCTTGCCTACTCTGCTTTCCCCAGCTAAATGAGAGAAAGTAGGCAAGAGGAAACTTGGTACTGCTGCTCAAGGACTGCAAATGGTAGGGATCCTAAAATAATAATACAAACCCAGAAACTAAATAGGTAGTAGTGTCACAAGGTAGGAAGGCAGAAATCCCAAAGAACTCGGCTAATAGTAAGATGGGAGCAAAACACAGTTTTAAAAGAATCTACAAGTTCTAACCTATAAAGCCTTGCTAGAAATAGAAATGCATCTCGCTTCTGCCTCCCACATCCTATTTTGATGAAATATGCAGCTTGGTTGTAACTGGTTTCCAGCCAACCTGCAATCACAAGCCCTTGGGCTGGATATGGAGTTACCTGCTTGCTAGATTGCCGTGGAAGTTCTGATTTCCAAGGCACTTGTACCCGAATGACTAATCTCTTTTTTTTTTTTTCTGCTTGCTGCAGGCAAACCCTAATGGTCCAGCCTGGTGCTGGTGGGTCCTAGCTGTCCTTCCACTTGAGAACAGAGCTCAGCTCCCTTTCCTTGCCATGAAATCCCTCAAAGACCGCTTGAATGGCATTAGACGTGTCCTTACGTTCATGTCTCGTACGAGATCACGGTGATGGTGAGAAGGAGAGCTCTGAAGTCTCCCACAGTACTTGACTGTAGACTCTGTCTTGTAACTTCATCTAACTGCAATAATGCCCTACAGATCGGAGTGTCAGGATGTTTCCAGCCTGAACTTCAAAGAAAATGAGTTCTAAAGAGGAAGGGATGCTTATGGATACTTCAGTAGTTTCCATCTGGAACTCTGAGATGATTATTCAATCACTGCACTGCTAAATTGATATACAAATGTGATAGAACAAAAAGTGATCTTGTTTGCCATAAACCTTTTAAAGCTTAAGGGGTTTTTAAATTTTTTTTTTAATTACTTTTTTTTTTTTTTTAAGTGGATAAAGGATAAACTGTGCAGTTTAATGTGAAGCAGAAATAATAATGTTAATGCATTATTTCAGTGAACTGCAAAGTCTTTTATTCCAAATGGGTTCAGGTTTTATATAGCATTGTGTAAAATAATGTTCACGACTTCTGTTTGATAATTTATTTTTGCACTACGAATTTTTGGGTTTGTTTTGTTTCCAAATGTGTGTTATTTATGTGTTCATTCTCTAAAGAAAAGTGAGCTACTCCTATTTATAGTGGGGTTTTTTTACCCTATATTTATGACTGGGGACGAAACGATGATTCTAGGCAGTGNTGCTGCAGGCAAACCCTAATGGTCCAGCCTGGTGCTGGTGGGTCCTAGCTGTCCTTCCACTTGAGAACAGAGCTCAGCTCCCTTTCCTTGCCATGAAATCCCTCAAAGACCGCTTGAATGGCATTAGACGTGTCCTTACGTTCATGTCTCGTACGAGATCACGGTGATGGTGAGAAGGAGAGCTCTGAAGTCTCCCACAGTACTTGACTGTAGACTCTGTCTTGTAACTTCATCTAACTGCAATAATGCCCTACAGATCGGAGTGTCAGGATGTTTCCAGCCTGAACTTCAAAGAAAATGAGTTCTAAAGAGGAAGGGATGCTTATGGATACTTCAGTAGTTTCCATCTGGAACTCTGAGATGATTATTCAATCACTGCACTGCTAAATTGATATACAAATGTGATAGAACAAAAAGTGATCTTGTTTGCCATAAACCTTTTAAAGCTTAAGGGGTTTTTAAATTTTTTTTTTAATTACTTTTTTTTTTTTTTTAAGTGGATAAAGGATAAACTGTGCAGTTTAATGTGAAGCAGAAATAATAATGTTAATGCATTATTTCAGTGAACTGCAAAGTCTTTTATTCCAAATGGGTTCAGGTTTTATATAGCATTGTGTAAAATAATGTTCACGACTTCTGTTTGATAATTTATTTTTGCACTACGAATTTTTGGGTTTGTTTTGTTTCCAAATGTGTGTTATTTATGTGTTCATTCTCTAAAGAAAAGTGAGCTACTCCTATTTATAGTGGGGTTTTTTTACCCTATATTTATGACTGGGGACGAAACGATGATTCTAGGCAGTGTACAACCAACTGCTTTGATAATTTTTTCAGACACCTGTGTTCAAATAATTTGAATGTTTTTCTACTTATCCCCAGTTCTACTGTAGCCTAAGAAGGACTCCTTTATTTTTTTTTCTTTTCCCCCCCTCCCTTGAAACAACCTGCCATGGACTCTTTGAATGCACAGATTGTCAGCTGTTGGAGTTTCATCCTAATGCTTGCAACTAGATTCCTCATATCCCCAAACAGTTGAGCACATGCTCTGTCTTAGGCATGAGTTGGTGGGCTGATGTCAGTGGGAACTGGCCATAGTGGTGAGCAAAGGGTCCTATTCCAGAGAATAACTTGGGGTCTAATTTATATTTGAATTCCTCCTTGCAAGGATGGCTATAAACAACTGCAAAGAAAGAGCTACAATACGAGAGAAGTGGCTTCTCCTAAAGAAACTGGAAGTACTGGTGATCATTTCATTGTAGGTTACTGCTTAGGTTTGGATTTCATTTTAGTTTGGTTTTTTTTTTCATCAACTCTTGCTACTGTTAAGATCAGTTTCATTTCTCTTAATGTTTAGTGGGATTTGGCTCTGGAGTGTGTGTCTGGGAGGGGAGGGAGGGAGGGAAGCTGTGTTGAACTACAGGGCTTAGAGGGCAGTTTGTGTCACATGAAGGAATGTGTTGTAATAAATGCTATTTATTTCACCCCGATCTTCAGGCTTCTCTCAGCTTCAAATCTCTACCCAGCCACTGCATTTCTCTTAAGAGATTGGGTAGTGTTGCTAATAATGGTCAACTGGCAAGGAAAGCAAGTGAATTGTAGGGTGACTGCTTCTAGTTACAAAGCTGGTCAAAGCAGGGCAGAAAGGAGAATAAGGAAGTATCTTGGGTTTGGTATTTTTGTGGTTTAAATCAACAGCTCATGCACTCTTTTGCTGCTTTTATTGTTTTCAGTGTGCCACTTTCTGGGACTTCCCTCCACCTGACTTTGACTTTCACTGATTTCCATGTGAGCACAACTGGGCCCTTTTAGTCCAAGCTACTGTTTTCCTTTTTATTGGGACTGAAAGAAAAACAAAAAGATTGAACTAAGAATGTTATGGGATGCTGCAAATCTGTGAATTTTCCCAGGACAGCACTCTTCACGAAAAAAAAATGCAGTGGAGTTTAATGTCAACGTTCAGGTTGGTTTTCCATCATCATCATCATCTTAGCAGAAATACTTTATTAGCAGAAATTTCCATGCTGTCAAGTTTCCATAAAACCTCTTGTGAAATTCTGTGGAACTTTGCCATGAGGGTACCAAAGAAATGAGTGGAAGACAAAGATGCTTCAGCATTGTGATGCAAAAGGCAGGCGAATCCTGTGTTTGCATCCAGCTACTCTAGGAGCACTACAGCTTGTTTCCATGCTGCTAGCTTGCTGCACTTCTGCCACAGGTGGCACTTTGCATTCTTCTCTGTAAACAATGTATAGAAATACACCTGCTGAACAATATAACAACTGCCTGACACTTCCTATGGCACTTGTCTTGGTAAATGAGCAATGAAATGATTTTTACTCGCTTGGAAGTGAAGCTGCATTGAATGCAATTCTTCCTTAAACCATGATGTATCATGGTACATATTGCTCCTAATGAGAAAAAAAAAAATCAATCATTTTGTTACTCTTATCTGTGAGAAAAGGACCTTAACTATCTATTTGAAACTTGCTTTCTCACTGATGTCATTGTTCTTTTATCCTGCATGTGAGCTCTTCTACATGCTCATTCTGCCTGTTATGTTGATTTCAAAATGGGCATGGAAAAGATTTTTTTTTTCTGCAACTAAGTATTTTTTTTCTGCAACTAAATATTTTTTTTCTGCAACTAAATATTTTTTCTGCAACTAAATATTTTTTCTGCAACTAAATATTTTTTCTGCAACTAAATATTTTTTCTGCAACTAAATATTTTTTCTGCAGCTAAATTTTTTTTCTGCAGCTAAATAATTTTTTTTCTGCAACTAAATATTTTTTTTCTGCAACTAAATATTTTTTTTCTGCAACTAATTTTTTTTTTCTATCAGCCCTGTGTAAAGCTGCCAGAATGGCCCAAGTGCAAACCTGTGCATGTGCCCAGTGTGTTTGTTACAACTGGGAAACAGTGGGCCCGCTGCATGTAATGCAGACAGCTGATCTGACTATGCATAACTGACACCATCAAGGAAGTTTAGCTCTGTATGTACAGTAGAATTCTCTCTGGGCCTGCTTTAGGCCATGCCTGTCCAATTAACAGCTGAAGCCTGCAAGTTGTATCAGGAGAAAAAAGGTATTGAGAGAGCAATTTGCTAAAGAACACAAACCTGTCCAGGACGAACGGCTCAAAGAGCATCCTTAGGCTTCAGTGAGTTGACAATGAAGTTGCATCCATAAAGTTTAAAGACCAAAGCCATCGAGTTAGATCATGATACTGATCATTTCTTCTGTCAGCTGCAGTAGTCAGTACAGAGATGTAAATGCAACAGGTATGAATAAAGGGATAAATGGGCAGACTTGTAAAATGCCTTCAATTCAAAATACAAAGCCAACATCCATCTGGTAAAATAGGAATTGAAGGAGTATTTGTCATTTAAAATTTTCATTCTTCTAGACCTCATAACCAGTCTTGCTCATATGTTTAAAAAAAAAAAAAAAAGTCACAACTCAACCTTGCATTTGCTGTGTGGCTTGAAGTATCATTGATTTATCTGTGTTGTGAGGGCAGAAGTAAAGCATAGGCTTCTTGCTAGTTCTCCAAAGAAAGCACTTTATGCTGGATCACTCAGGATTACTAATTTATTTTTTGTTCTAATTTCACTTCAAAGGGAGAAGAAAATAGAATCACAGAATGGTTTAAGTCGGAAGGGACCTCAAAGCTCATCCAGTTCCAGCCCCCCTGTGC
>VWZI01017186.1:23822-34179 GCA_013396835.1 Psilopogon haemacephalus | reverse complement strand
GGCTACTTTCACAGCAGAATCAAAGCACTTATGATCTAAATGGGAGCAAGCTCGCTTAAGACAGCCTAAGCTTTCATACTGGGAATGTTTGGTTATGTAACTGGGCATCCTATGTAAGCCAGCAAAGAGCAAGCCAGGAGTCTGATCAGCACATCCTACCCTTTGGATAGAGCATTGCTGCGTGGCATAATTGCAGTGCTCCTGCTCCACTCCCAAATGTGAGTATCTTACAGACTTCAGTCCTTGTGTGGCTTCAGCAGGAGATCTCAAGGAAGCAGGTCAGGAGGGATGGTGTTTGGAAACAGCACTGGCAGCAGGCATTTACATAAATCTCATCTGTCTTTCAGAAGAGAAGAAGCTCTTGAAAGAGAGCCAGGATACTTATGTTCCCACTGCCACCTCCAGAGGCTATCTAGATGACTGGCTCTGACCCACAGCCCTGCACTGGCTAAGGGTGCACATCAGACACTCTTCAGAAAGGTATAAAGTGAAAGGATAAAACAGTTAATGGGATCATACATTTAATGTGCCTCAGCACTCATAGATTAAATTCACGTCAGCACAAAAATGTCTCTCATCTTTCTTTCAGCTCCACTGAATACCTCCCAGTTCCCATTGCTACTGGAAGTCTTTAAATAAGGATGGTCTGAATTAATTCAGATTCTCACTCAAGACTTTTTTGTTTTTTATTTTAAAGTGAATCAGTGAAAAAAAAAAGAACTTTTCATCAGGTGAATACATCCTCTGAAGAACAAAATACAAAATGCTGTCCTGATATGACTTTATCTGCTTGAAGCCTGAAAGATGTCCTTGGTGTCACACTTCAACAAAGACTTCTGCTTCATGCAGTTTCATTTGCTGCACCTGTCCAGAGGGACCTGAATAGACTGCAGAGCTGTGCCCAGGCCAACCTCAGGACATTCAACAAGGCCAAGTGTAAGGTCCTGCACCTGGGTTGGTGCAATCCCAAGCACAACTCCAGGCTGGGTGGGGAATGGCTGAGAGCAGCCCTGAGGAACAGGACCTGGGGGTCTGGGGTAGTGCAAAGCTGAAGATGAGGCTGCAGTGTGAGTGCAGCCCAGACAGCAACTGTGTGCTGGGCTGCAGCAAGAGCAGCTGTGGGCAGCAGGGCAAGGGAGGGGATTGTGCCCCTTGGCTCTGCNTTGGGGCTCTGCAGCCTGGAGAAGAGAAGGCTGCCAGGAGTGGCCTTGCAGGGTGTGAATGGGGCTACAGGAAGGCTGGGGAGGGACTGTTCACAAGGTCTTGTAACGACAGGACAAGGGGTAATGGGTTTAAAGTGTCAGAGGGGAGACTGAAACTGGATGTTAGGAGGAAGTTCTTTGCAGAGAAGGGGCCTTGAGTGACCTGTTCTAGTGGGAGCTGTCCCTGCCTATGGCACAGGGGGGTTGGAACTGGATGATCTTTGATCTCCCTTCCAACCTAAACCATTCTCTGATTCTATGATTCTATATGAAACACGAGATATATAAATTGAAGCAGTCATAGGAGCAGATACAGATGTTTGCTTAACAGGTTCCAATTATACTTTAAAACACTTTATGGATTTTATGCAAATCCAGGTGGGAAGGAACTGTTACGATTTAGGATCAAAGCCATCCACAGCCTGAGAAGTGGGAAAGAAATCATACAAGAAGATTAAAAGGGAATTAGCTTCTTCTTTTATTTTGCTTCATTATAATTCTGTTAAACTTTTAAAATTTTAATTTCAAAATAAATTATTCACAATTTAAATGTCATTAGTGAGGGGAGAAAGGGACTTAAAAACATAGAATCATAGAACGGTTTAGGTTGGAAGGGACCTCAAAGCTCAGCCAGTTCCAACCCTCCTGTGCCATAGGCAGGGACACCTCCCACTAGAACAGGTCACTCAAGGCCTCGTACAACCTGATCCTGAACACCTCCAGGCAGGGAGCAGCCACAACCTCCCTGGGCAACCTGTGCCAGTGTCTCACCACCCTCACTACAAAGAACTTCCTCCTAACATCCAGTTTAAATCTCCTCTCTGCCAGTTTAAACCCATTACCCCTTGTCCTGTCATTACAAGATCTTGTCAATAGTTCCTCCCCAGACTGGAAGGCCACTCCAAGGTCTCCTGGAAGCCTTCTCTTCTCCAGGCTGCACCTTGAGGACTTCACTGAGCTGTGAAATAATTAGCAACTTGTATCCTTCTTCCTGTAGAGGGGATAAATCCCCACTAATGCCACAGTCAGTACAAACTGGCACACATCCTCTTAGTTTATGTGTTAGATGTTCCTTGCCTCATCATCATTAAGTATGGTACTGTGCTGGTTCTGGCTGGCATGGAGTTAACTTTCATCATCGTAACTTTGCAACGGCACCATGCTTTGGCTATGTCATCAGAACAATGTTGACAGCACAGGATGTTTTAGTTAACTGCTGAGCAGTGCTTATACAGCATCAAGGACAGCACTTATGCTGCCACGCTAGCGACCAGCCTGGGGACAGACAAGGGACCGAGGGGGAACACAAGTGACTCCTGCTAGGCAGGGTGAGTGAAGGGTAACGTGGGGCTGAGCTGCCTGCTGCAGCACTGTGCTGGTTTGAGTGAGAAATTAGACTATTGGCTGAGAGAGGAAAACACAGTATGTCACTTCACCAGAGCTTTACTGAGAAAGAAAAAAAATTTGTTTTAAAAGTGTAACCCAAATATAGATCACACAGAGGGTTTCTGACCACTCTGGCTGTAGCTGCTCTTTGCATGGTCTCCTTTGTCTCTCTGCCTTGGTAGCTAATTCAAAGTAATTCTACTAATTACTATCCTACTGCTAACCCCCCTGGCCAATCTATCTCCACTCATCTGCAGCATCAACAGGTGGTGAGATAAGATTGGGGAAGGGGGGAAAGGTGGTAGGGGGTGGTTGGTTACCCCTCTTGGGGATTTTGGTCTCTGGGAACACTGTGGTGTTTCTGTATTACCTTTTCACTGTACGTATCTGTAAATATCTGTTATACCTTGTAAATATCTGCTTGTATATTGTGCAAAGCTGTAAATATAAAGCTTCATTTATCAACTTCCAGTGTTCTGAGTCCTAGCTGGGGTTTATTTCAAAAGACTGGGGGGGCAGGGAACTGCTTAAACCAACACAGGTGGCTAACTGCAACAGGCAGAGTGTTAGGAGGCAGCTCATAGCAGTGTATGCTGTGGAACCAGCTTTTACTTAGCAGTATGAATGTCTACATATTCAGGTACACCTGTAAAGCTCCAGATGCATCCACATCCACTTTCCTCATCTCCTGTCAGTTGAAGAGGGACAGGGATCTGTTCGCAAGAGTTCAAGGGAGGGCTACGAGGACGCTGAGGGGACTGGAGCCCTGCCTGGGAAGGAGAGGCTGAGGGACCTGGGACTGCTTAGTCTGCAGAAGAGAAGACTGAGAGGGGATTTAATAAATGTTTTTAAATATCTGAGGACTGGGGGTCAGGAGGTGGAGGGGGCGAGGAGGGACACAGAGGTTCCGCTCACTTGCCCCCTAGGATAGGACAAGGAGCAATGGATGGAAGCTGCAGCACAGGAGGTTGCAGCTCAACACAAGGCAGAACATCTTGACTGGAAGGGTCTCAGAGCACTGGCACAGGCTGCCCAGAGAAGTTGTGGAGTCTCCTGCTCTGGAGCCTTACAAGACCTGTGTGCGTGTGTTCCTCTGTGACCTGAGCTAGCTTGGATGGTCCTGCTCTGGCAGAAGGGTTGGACCCAAGAATCTCTTTGGGTCCCTTCCAAACAGTAACATCCTTTGAGCCTGTGATCCATTAAAAATGAGTTAAAACTCATGCAGCTTCTAGCAAGACTGCATGTCTCCAGTTTAAAAGCAGAATGCATTGTGAAGCATCAAGGACATTACCTTTTCAGTGCTGCCCAGTCTTGTTTCAGGCTTTTACTTTTGGAGTACTGTAAGAGCTGCTTTGAAAATACACAGCACAGGACCAGCAACAGACCACACATACCTCAGTGCAGCTCTTGCTAGCAACAATACCTACTACAGACTCTACATATTTCTGCAGACTTCTGGGTCCTTTACCTAAGCATCTCTCACTGTAACCTCTTTACACGAGTAAATTTACATGAAATCAGGATGGCAATGGCAATCCATATTTAAAATCCCACTGACAATTAGGCAGATGTTACAAAGCTCTGCTCCAGTCTTTATGCATGCAAATGCACAAGCATTTCTCTTTCAGATTGCAGCCAAAAAGTATTTTAGTGAGAAACCTAGGCTACATACACCCAGAAAGTATTCTATAATTAAACACTGTTTTAATTTGTTTGCCTCAAAGGAAAATCCTGGTTCAGCCAGGAGTTAGCTCCGGCGCTAAGCATTTCAGCTTGCAGACTCATAAATTATAGGGACACAAATTAATTTGAGTTGAATCTGCTCACTGTACGTGGCATGGTCACTGCTAAAAATGTCCTGTGATTTTATTAGTCTGCAATGCTTTACAGACAGTGTCCTCAGTAAGTTGTCTCTCTTGAGCTTGAGTCTCTCCAGGAAAAAAAAAATCTAATCTAAACCAGGCCAATTATCTCCAGGAATGAAGGCAATGACAACAATGTTTGTTTTTTACTTTTATGAAAAATTATACATGCATCTTTGCAAAGGTCTGCAGGTCTCATACTTCAAAGCCAAGAACTTACTGGTTGGCAAGAGAGATGCAGTATCTCCATATNGATCTGGCCCCAAACACCTCCCTGCAGGGGCAACCCATTCCAGCCTCTCACCACTCTCATGCTCAACAACTCCCTCCTCACATCCAATCTGAATCTCCCCACCTCCAGCTTTGCTCCATGCCCCCAAGTCCTCTCACTCCCTAATAGCATAAAAACTCCCTTCCCAGCGTTTTTTGTAGCCCAGTTCAGATCCTGGAAGGCCACCAGAAGGTCCCCTGGGAGCCTCCTCTTCTCCAGCCTGCACAGCCCCAACTCTTTCAGTCTGTGCTCACAGCAGAGGTGCTGCAGCCCTCTGAGCATCCTCCTGGCTCTTCTCTGGACACGCTCCAGCAAGTCCACATCCCTCTTGTCCCAGGGGCTCCAGCACTGGATGTAGTACTTCAGGTGAAGTCTCAGTAGCTATTATGTCCATAACAGCTATTGTTAAAGCTTGCCTTATTTTATAGGGCTTTGCTGAATACAGATACAGTTACACGTGGCTCTAACTTTTGCTTTTATTTTCTTGTAGTATATTTTGTCCCTGGAACTACAGCAACAAAGTATGCTTTTAATTCTAGCCTATTTTAACCACTGCAATGTGTTATGGCACATTTCTTTAGAATATAACAGGTTTTAAAACCCTCTCTCCCTTTTCTCAAGAAGTGTCTCTTTTTTTCCTTCCCAGACAGGACCTTCTCTTGCACGCTTTCACTTGGCAGCATTTTTGCTCTGACTCAAGGTCTCACCACCTGTCTTTCCATCTTGCCTTTCAATGTATGTGTGAATCTCTTTGTCACTTACTCTGCACTTTCTATCATAGAATCATGGAGATGGTTTAGGTTTGAAGGGAGCTCAAAGCCCATCCAGTTCCAGCCCCGCTGTGCCATAGGCAGGGACACCTCCCACTAGAACAGGTCAATCAAGGACTCATCCAGCCTGGCCTTCAACACCTCTAGGCAGGGAGCAGCCACAACCTCCCTGGGCAACATGTGCCAGTGTCTCACCACCCTGACTGCAAACAACTCCCTCCTAACATCCAGTTTCAATCTCCCCTCTGCCACTTCAAACCCATTCCTCCTCATCCTGTCATTACAAGACCTTGTCAATAGTATCTCCCCAGCCTTCCTGTAGACCCCTTTCACATACTGGAGGGCTGCTATATGGTCTCCTTGGAAGCCTTCTCTTCTCCAGGCTGCAGAGCCCCAACTCTTCTCCTTTTATACTTCCATCTTGAAGCCATCTTCCTTCAAAAACAGATGACCAGCCTATGCTTGTTTTCCCTTTTCTCTGAGCTTATTAATTTGTTCTTTTATGTAGAACATACCTACAAAGGAAGTATCTCTCTTGTTGTTTGTTGTTGTTTTTTTTCACATGTGCTGTGTGTGAAGCATGGCTGCACACTGCATAGTGCAGCAATGTTCTGGTGTAATTCTCATAGCCTGTCCTATCAAACCATCTTTGACCCTCATTTTCTCCACCACCCTGTCATGGAATGCCAAAATAGGCCTAAACATGCTCTGGCTTGCCCAGACATGTTTTCTGCTCTGTCTCTGTCCTTCTGATGGGGGAAGCAACTGTGTGTTCTGCCGGGGCAAAAAAAAAGCCCAGACAGGTTTGCAAAGCTAGAGTCCTCTTTTATTAGCCAGGTTTCAAATTTTTCTCCTGCCAGTGGCCTGTTTTGTCTCAAGGGGTGATTGAAGTGGCCTCACTCACATGCATTCAGGCTCTGCATCTCTGCCTGCACACTTTTTCTCTCTTGCCAACTGTCTGCCCAAAGGACATGAGGCTCCCACACTTTTGCTTTCGGTTTTGGCAGCACACTCAAATCCTGCTACATGCTTTGTGTTGTGGTTGTACTGAGAAAATAGAATAGAATAGAATAGAATAGAATAGAATAGAATAGAATAGAATAGAATAGAATAGAATAGAATAGAATAGAATAGAATAGAATAGAATAGGATAAAATAGGATAGAATAGGATAGAATAGGAATAGGAATAGGATAGAATAAGCTAGGTCAGAAGAGACCTCCAAGATCATCCAGTCCAACCTATCACCCAGCCCTAGCCAATGGCAGTCAGTGCCCATCCAGACTTTGCTTGAACACCTCCAAGAACGGCAACTCCACCACCTCCCTGGGCAGCCCATTCCAATGCCAATCACTCTCTCTGGCAACAACTTCCTCCTAACATCCAGCCTGAAACTGCCCTGACAGAACTTGAGGCTGTGTCCCCTCCTTCTGTTGCTGGGTGCCTGGCAGCAAACCCCAACCCCACCTGGCTGCAACCTCCCTTCAGGGAGCTGCAGAGAGCAATGAGCTCTGCCCTGAGCCTCCTCTTCTGCAGGCTGCACACCTCCAGCTCCCTCAGCCTCTTATCTTGGGGCTGTGCTCCAGGCCCCTCCCCAGCCTTGCTGCCCTTCTCTGGACACCTTCAAGCACCTCAGCATCTCTCTTGAATTGAGGGGCCCAGAACTGGACACAGCACTCAAGATGTGGCCTGACCAGTGCTGAGCACAGAAGCAGAAGGACTGCCCTGGTCCTGCTGGCCACACTGTTACTTCTGACATTATTTCTGTATCTCCCCAGCTGAAAGACCTCCTGGCTGTGTCCTGCACCCTGAGCATCCATTCTGCCCTCACGCTCATGTGTATCCCTAGCTGCTGCAGAATGGAGAGGATCAGGGCAGGGGAGGGGTTAGGCCACCACACTTTCTTCCTTGCCACCACAGAAGAAGCCAGCAACAAAAGGCATAAACTCTTCTGGGTAGGGAAGGAGGCAGAGGAACCCTTTGCATGCAGAAGGCCACCCAAATGCAGGTTACCCTAACAGGTCCAACCCTTTTTGTACATAAATATGAATTAAGAATTGGGTTTTTCTTAGATTAATTTAAATGCAGATGACTCTTATTCTTTTGAGACAGTTTTCTCTAGTGTTTTGCTGTGTTGCAAGGGTTGTCACTTTATATAGGGTGACCTGCAATGACTCAGGAGTTCCTATCCATGCTCTTTTTTCCTTTCTTTTTTTCTTTTTAAATTTATGTTCTTGCAGTACAGATGATTCCATTCATTAACTCGTGACATTATTTCACCCATGCAATCATAGAATCACAGAATTAACCAGGTTGGAAATGACCTTTGAGATCATCAAGTCCACCCTATCACCTAACCCTTCTAATTAACTTAACCCTGGCACTAAGTGCTTCATGCAGCCTCCTCTTAAACATCTCCAGGGGTGGGGACTCCACCACCTCCCCAAGCAGCCCATTCCAATGCCAATCACTCTCTCTGGGAAGAACATCCTCTTAACAACCAGCTTGAACCTGCCCTGGCACAGCCTGAGGCTGTGTCCTATTCTGTCCCTGGGTGCCTGGCAACCCCACTGGCTACAACTTCCCTTCAGGTAGCTGTAGAAAGCAATGAGGTCTGCCCTGAGCCTTCTCTTCTGCAGGCTGCACACACCCAGCTCCTTCACCCTCTCCTTGTAGGGCTCGTGTTCCAGCTCCACAGCAGCCTTGCTGCCTATCTGTGAAAGGTAACCTAATCTAAACCTTCTCCTCTGTTATCTCTAACATTATTGTTTAAAAACACCATCTGAGAAGGAGAACACATGGGAGCAGAAACTGCTTAAAACCATGTTGCACCAAGGCACCTTGGCATTGATTTGTAAGAATGTGATATTTTTTAGCACAAAATACACAGAGTTTACCAGTGGGGAGTGGGTTAAGAAAGCAAAGCAGTTCTGGAGCCACACAGAAGGATGTGGAACTGTTGGAGAAAGAGTCCAGAGGAGGGCCATGAAGATGCTCAGCGGGCTGGAGCACCTCTGCTATGAGGACAGGCTGAGAGTGTTGGGGCTTTTCAGCCTGGAGAAGAGAAGGCTTCAAGGAGATCTTATAGCAACCTTCCAGTATCTGAAGGGGGCTACAGGAGGGCTGGGGAGGGACTATGGACAAGGTCTTGTAATGCCAGGATGAGGGGGAGTGGGTTTAAACTGGCAGAGGGGAGGCTGAAACTGGATGTTAGGAGAAAGTTCTTCACAGTGAGGGTGGTGAGACACTGGAACAGGTTGCCCAGGGAGGTTGTGCCTGCTCCTTCCATGGAGGTATTCAAGGCCAGGCTGGATGAGTCCTTGATTGACCTGATGTAGTGGGAGGTGTCCCTGCCTATGGCACAGGGGGTGTTGGAACTGGATGAGCTTTGAGGTCCCTTCCAACCTAAACCATTCTATGATTCTATGAAGCCCACTATTTTTCTTTACTGATTATACATATCCTAGATGTCAAGGGGCTGATGTATCCTTCACAATTCAGTAGCTTCTGAGTCTCACAGATGGTGTGCTGGATCTGCGACTGTCATACTACTTGAAGCACCACACTGAGGCAAGAATCTCACAACTGCTTTGTATTATAAGATGGATTCAGAGCAAAATTCCCTTGAAAAATACATGAAGCTATGTCAACTGACATCAGATGAGTTTCACTTCACAAAAGGAACTCATTAGCTGACCCAGGAGACAAAAGATTGAATGCTCATTAAAAAGTCTTTAGACATCTCTCTTCGTAACCATCCATGTCCCCTGAGCACCTACCATTTCTGCTCCAGAGTCTTGCATCCGAGCTGCCAGTGTCCAAGCAGTCTTACACAATTAGCCATAGAAATACAAAAGGGCTTAGAGATTGTGAGACCAAGTGTTAGATACGTCCACAGCTACGTGACAAATGAGAGCAAAGGGACCTGTCCGACATAGCGGTTTTAAGGCTCTGTTTTCAATCCAGTGCAGCCTAACTGTGGGGCTGGATGTATTATGGGATCTTGCAGCTCAGTGTCCTGGTACCTCCAGGACTGGGACCAGAGCATGATACTGAGGGAGAAGCAACCATGGGCATTGGAGCACTGTGTGCAGTTCTGGAGCCCCCAACACAAGCAGGACATAGAAGTGTTGGAGCCAGTCCAGAGGAGGGACATGAAGATGCTCAGAGGGCTGCAGCAGCTCTGCTGTGAGGACAGGCTGAGAGAGTTGGGGCTCTGCAGCCTGGAGAAGAGAAGGCTTCCAGCAGACCTTGGAGTCACCTTCCAGTGTCTGAAGGGGGCTACAGGAAGGATGGGGAGGGACTATTGAGAAGGTCTTGTAATGCCAAGATGAAGAGGAATGGATTTAAAGTTTTGCAGCTTTGAGGTCCTTTCCAGCCTAAACCGTTCTATGGCTCTATGATTCTTTGAGACTTCATTCTGAAAGATGAATATTTTTACTATGCTGTTTCTCAGGACACCTCTGCAGGATCATAGAATCATAGAATGGTTTAGGTTGGAAGAAACCTCAAAGATTATCCAGTTCCAACCCCCCTGTGCCATAGGCAGGGACACCTCCCACTAGATCAGGTCACTCAAGGTCTCATACAACCCGATCCTGAACACCTCCAGGGAGGGAGCAGCCAAAACCTCCCTGTGCCAGTGTCTCACCACCCTCACTGCAAACCACTTCCTCCTAACATCCAGTTTCAATCTCCCCTCTGCCAGTTTGAACCCATTCCCCCTCGTCCTGTCATTACAAGATCTTGTGAACAGTCCCTCCCCAGCCTTCCTGTAGGCCCCCTTCAGATCACTTGTCTTTTTACCAGTGTGATTGTATGAAATACAATTCTTATGAAATAATGAAAGCTGTAAGTTCAGTGACCC
>VWZI01017184.1:651431-661632 GCA_013396835.1 Psilopogon haemacephalus | reverse complement strand
TTCAGGGCTTTAAAGATAAATGTGTGTCATGCAGAACACTGAGGTAAGCAAGGGCTGAGTACACCAGCTCGTGGCCCCTTCCCAGCCAGGCTGTCTTGGCAGAACTACAGAGGAGAAGTCATCTGCAGTCTTCTGCTGCCTCGAAACCAAAGGTCTCTTGCCTCTGGGTCATAAAGTCTGAGCTTTACAGTTTCCAGCTGAAGCAGGCCAACAGTTTTCATTATCACAGTTATTCAAAAGTCCTGCAAGTACTCAGCATTTTGCTGCAGTGATTGTGTCCTGTACTGCTGACCTGAGCCGTTGCAGCTCTCTGTGTCCCCTGACAAAGTCCAAGATATGTTCTGGTGTTTGTCTCAGTGACGAGATTGACTTCACCCAGCTTGCCAAGTGTCTCCATGCCTGTTTAGCAATGCCTGCTCCTTAATACCTGGCTGCAGCCACTTACCTGTTTAACTATCTCCAAAATGCTCATTTTAAGTAAAACAATGCTAATCTGGAGCAGATGCCTCAGTGCATCTTAGAGAAAATTGCTCATGTCTGCAGACCTGTCATCGCTCTGCTCACAGGCACAGTTCTGCTTGCTCATGTGGTCACCACCTGTATCTGGTGGTAACACACTGAGGGCTTTCACCTGCAAAGTCCAACCAGTGTCTTTGTTCTCCATCTTGTGAGATTTCTTCCCATGATTTGGAGCTTTAAATGTGCAAAAAGGCCATACAGGATCACAGGATGTTAGGTGTTCCAAAGGACCTAAAGAGATCATGGAGTCCAACCCACCCTGCCAGAGCAGGACCAGACAATCTAGCTCAGGGCACACAGCAACACAACCAGACAAGCCTTGAAAGTCTCCAGAGAAGGAGACTCCACAACCCCTCTGGGGAGCCTGTGCCAGTGCTCTGTGACCCTTACAGCCAACCACCTCCCTGGGCAACCCATTCCAGGCTCTCACCACTCTCATGCTGAACAACTTCCTCCTCATATCCAATCTGAATCTCCCCACCTCCAGCTTTGCTCCATTCCCCCTAGTCCTGTCACTCCTGGAGAGCCTAAAAAGTCCCTCCCAGCTTTTCTGTAGGCCCCTTCAGCTCCTGGAAGGCCACAAGAAGGTCACCTGGGAGCCTTCTCTTCTGCAGACTGAACAGCACCAACTCTTTCAGTCTGTCCTCGTGGGGGAGGTGCTGCAGCCCTCTGATCATCCTCATGGCCCTTCTCTGGACATGCTCCAGCATGTCCACATCCCTTTTGTAACAGGTGCTCCAGAACTGGATGCAGTACTCCAGGTGGGGTCTCACCAGGGCAGAGTAGAGGGGGAGAATCACCTCCCTCGACCTGCTGGCCACACTTCTCCTGATGCAGCCCAGGCCTTTGTTGGGAATCCAGCATCTGAGAGTCTGCACCTCTACCGGGAAAATTATCAGTGCCCATAAAATGAAAAGAAAGGCAAACCCCAGCTGTAAGCTGCTTAACTTCCTCCTTCTTAATTCACAAGTCATAAATTTGATTCCTCCAGCCAAGCTAGCATGAATCTGTGGCATGATCAGAGTCACCTTCACCCAAAGAAACACTGCTACCCTCCTTTTGGGTACAATCTCGTGCCATAACCTCCTCTGCAGTCCTCTGATGCAGAACCCCAGCAGGTTCTGGGGTTAGCACTTGCAGGAGGCATTTCAGAGAGCCAGGGAACTCAGAACCCCAACCACCCTCTGCAGTGCCTTAGCCACAGGTACCACCTCCACGATGAATGCAGCTCCTCTGCTGGAAGTGTCAAATGAGGTTTCAGTGCAGTGAAGAAAAAAAGGCACCTGGCAATTAAATCAGGAAGGCTTTCTCCCCAGGAAGAAGGCACTGCCAGAGCTCTCTGTAGCTGGGTTGCCTGCTCAGCTCTCTGCTGCTGTGCTCCATTAGCACCACTCTCCCGCACTAATTTGCAGCCCTCTGTGTGCCTGATCTCATGTGGTCAGGGGTCCCACAGCAGCCTTGATCTTCTTTTGACCCATCATAGGGGAGAAATTCCACATAGTTCAAGTGGACTTTGTTTATTTATTCTGTGCTTTGGCCATCGGAGCCTGCTAGCGCCCCGGTGTGAGTTTCACTAAGATAAATAAACCTACTAATTGCTGCTTCTTTACATTAGGAATCATTCTTACTTAGGAAAACATCTCAGTGGGTGCAGAAAGCAGATGTAGGAGGGCCAGAGCAGGCAGATCAGCTGTCTTAATGAACCATTAACACAAGCCTGTTAAAAACCCACTGCTGAACCCAGGTGAAGTTCTCACATTAGCTTCAAAGCTTGTGATGTTCTTCTTATTCCAAGCACAGGAGTCTTGGTGAAATGGTGTGTGGAGAACTGGGGTGGGGAAGCGAAATGAGGCAGAGGTAAATCAAGTTTATGCTGTGAAGGAATTCACACCCTCCAGCATCGTCTGCACGGCTGTAACCACGTCCTGCTGCAGCCTGCCAGCCGAAAAAATCGACACAAAAAGAAATGATTGGGGAGGGGGAGGGAATGTTAATCACCATCTTCTCTTTCATAGAAAAGCGTTAATGGTTTAGTAAGCGTTTCCAAAAACGTGTGTGTGTGTGTGTGTGTGTGGTGGGGGGGTGGTGATTAAAATAGAAACCACAGCCAAGTTTAAACTGAGCTCTTGGATGGAGCAGACAGCAGTGTACATCCCTGGTGGTACTGTGCTCTCCCAGGCGCTGGGATATGTGCAGATGTAAGACAGCAGGATGGGGATGGTGAAGTGTTTGGTCTCCAGAGCTTGGGTTTTTTTTTTTCCTTTCTTTCTTTNTTTTTTCTTGGCTGTTTTGGGAGCTTGGTCATCCTGGTATGTGGGAACAGTGCTCCACATAAGCAAAAAGTACCACGTATCAAAGCATGGAAGGGTTGCCATGGAAATCAGGAGTTGTTACTGAGAGAGCAGGGAAAACATGAATGATCTGAAACACCACGGATTGTTATAGCCTCCTACCCTCTGCTATGCAAAAGAAAAATAACCAGCCCAGCTTGCTGAGTTCCTTGCTGGCAAGGTGTTTGTGCGTGGTGCTGATGCTGTGGCATGGCAAAGCAGGTGTGCAGTTGTGCATAGATTTATGGGCTGCACCTAACCCCCACTCATCCTTGCAGCTCTTGGCTTTGGCTCACTGGCCAGTTCAGAGGAGCTATGAACTATAGCTGGGAGATGAAAATTAGCTGGGAGGCTCCTGATGTGAGTCAGAGCAGAGTATGACAAACCCTAGGCAATGAAAGTCCCAAATTATTCGTGAGTAGCCCACCTAGAAGGCTTATTCAGAACTCTTCTCAGGGAACAGAGTGAATCAGGAGGCAGGGGCAGAAAGCTGAGGGTGGTCTCCACAAGTCAACAGTGGCTGCCGGAGGATGTCCCTGATGCAAAGCTTGGAGGTTGTGAGAGGGGCTACAGCATGCTGGAACATCTTGGGGAACTGCTCCTGTTCCCACCAGCAGCAATATTTGGGGACCCACACCCATGGCAAGCAGGAGAGACTGAGGAATTGGCAATGGAACAGATCAGATGGAAACTGTTCTTAAATGGGTGTAATGATGTATGGAAGGGAAATGTTATTTTGGAACCACGAGTTTAAATATATATAACAGCAATGAAGGCAGGAGGTCTGCCTTGGAAATGCCAGCAGCAGCAGCAGCAGCAGCAGACTTGCTGCTTCCAAGAGTTTATTTTAAAAGTCAGGATACTGGAAATGGTCTTCAGCGTGTTTCCAATGAGCTGAAATGCCTCCTGCAAGTGCTAAGGCCGTGTTTACCAAGGAACTCCACAGTAGGTCCTGTCTGAGGCTGTTTGGGAGCTACTGACAGCTGCAGGGGTTTTCATCTTTGATAGCTCAGTGGCCAAACTCCCTGCGAAGCCACCCAGGTTTGCACCGAGCCTGTAGCTCAGCAGAGACACGCTGTGCTGTGGGGAAGCAGCAGCAAAGGTACATCTAATGCTGCTTCTCAGCTCTGTGGACCTGTTGGACATTTTGTTCTTTTCGGTTTGGAAAATACCCAACCACCCAATGCAGTTGCCAAGGCATTATTCCTCCTGGTAAAAGGAAAAGGCCACTGTCTGAGCAGAGGAGCCTTGCAAAGTGTGGGCAGCAGGGAAAGCTGGAGCAGAGAGTGCCCCAGGAACTTGGCAGCTGGCTGTGCCCAGGGAATGGGGCAAAGGGTGACAAATGCTGCCTGCTACTGCATTCCTGCAGCCAGATCTGCATCCTTGATGAGCAGGCTGCTCTCTTCTAGGTGATACCGAGGGGAAGTTCTAGGACAACGAAGCAGACCTGCAGTTTTCCTGTTGCTGACTGCACAGCAGCAGCCCTGTCTTGGGCAGTGCCCCTGGGACAAGAGCATGCCCCAGTTTTGTCCTATTCCATCTTGCCATCTGTGGGCCAGCGTGCTGCTGGTGCTGCAGCAAGCACTAGCACAGAGGTTTCACTGGGCAGGATGCAGCAAGGGGAGACCTTATAGTAGCCTTCCAGTATCTGAAAGGGGACTATAGGAAGGTTGGAGAGGGACTATCTAAAAGATCTTGTAATGACAGGACGAGGGGTAATGGGTTAAAACTGGCAGAGGGGAGATTTAAATGAGATGTTAGGAGGAAGTTCTATGATTCTATGATTCTAAGAGGGATGGATCCAGCAGTCCCACTATGCTGCTGGGATATTTATGGTATTGGTGTGATTAACTTTCTCCTGTTGGCTTCCAGAAAGTAGAGCTGCTAGTTTGCTGCAGGTCTCAAAGCATTGTCTTACCAGGAAAGGAAGAATTTTTGTTTATAAACCATGGGTCCTATTCAGGGATGCTCCCTCCCTGGAGGTGTTCTGGACCAGGTTGTATGAGTACTTGAATGACTTGTTCTAGCAGGAGGTGTCCCTGCCTGTGGCACAGGGGGGTTGGAACTGGGTGATTTTTGAGGTCACTTTCAAGCTAAACTGTTCCATGATTCTAAGAGGGATGGATCCAGTAGTCCCACTATGCTGCTGGGATATTTATGGCATTGGTGTGATTAACTTTCTCCTGTTGGCTTCCAGAAAGTAGAGCTGCTAGTTTGCTACAGGTCTCAAAGCATTGCCTTACCAGGAGAGGAAGAGTCCTATTCAGCAATGGCTTGTTCTCCCCCCCACACTTCTGCCAACAGACCTCTAATTGAACAAACAAATGTCTGGAAATACAGGCAATTTAGCTCAGAAGAGATATCATCAGTGTGGTTCAGAGGTTAATGGGCATGGAGGATTTATAACAAACCAGGGCTATAAAAAATGAAGGGGGGGGGAAAAGAAGGGGGAAAAAAAAGGAATCATAGAATCATAGAATGATTTAGGTCAGAAGAGACCTCAAAGATCATCCAGTTCCAACCCCCTGCCATAGGCAGCGACACCTCCCACTAGATCAGGACACTCAAGGCCTCAAAGAAGAAGAAGAAAAAGGAGAGGGGGGGTGTGCGTGTGTGTAGTAATCTAGTTGACATCTATTGTTCTTTGTACACCAGCTCATCTGTATTCTATCTGCTGGAGGGCACCACAAAGAGAATTTGGGGACAGGCGTGTGTGCGAGCGAGCACACGCCCCGACGGATGGGTACACACATACGTGTGCACACACAAACTGAAGTCCAGCCAGGGAAAGAGCCCCCCTCTTAAGTCTCAACCAACAGCAGCAATCCATATATCTTTATTTGCTGCCAACATCCAAGCGCTGAACTCTCAAGGAGCCTGGATCTGTGCCATCATCTGTCCGTGTCTGATCTCTTTGGTAAACACGAGGGCTGCCAAGAATGAGGCAAAGGGAAAGCGCTCGCAGATTAGAAAGAAACACATGGCAGCCACTGACCTGCTGAAATCATAAAATACATCATGAAGTAAGAAAAGAGGGGAAACAAATCATCCTCTCAGGGACTGCCCATCTGCTCGCATAAAGCCGCAATCATTATTGCAAATAAATACATTCAGACTGGAGAGGTCTGGGAGTAATTTAGGTTGAGGCACCAAGGGAGGGGGTGATGGGGGGGGTGGGTGTACCTCTTTTTTTGTGTGTGTGTGTGTGTATATTTGGAACCCTCTGGAAATTTTCCTACGTAAATAAAGTGAGATCATCCACCAGGATATAGATATCCATCAGTTGTGTCCTTTTTAATTATGGAGGAAATAAGTCTTAATTTTGTGGGTATAATCTAGGAAAGAAATTGTTCCCAAGGCAAGTTAGGGCTGCAGCGTTGCAAGTGAAGCCCCATTCTAAATCACAGCTCTGTGTCTTTTCCAGCAAAGGATGGATGGAGCAGCATAGCATCATAGAATCGTGTCTGTTGGAAGAGACCTCAAAGGTTATCAAGTCCAACTTCCAACCTAACACCACCACGGACATTAAACCATGGCCAGAAGGATGGATGGAGCAGTGTTTACTTCCTAGCCTCATAGAATCGTGTCTGTTGGAAGAGACTTCAAAGATCATCAAGTCCAACTTCCAATCTAACACCACCATGGAAATTAAACCATGGCCAGAAGGATGGATGGAGCAGTGTTTACTTCCTAGCATCATAGAATCGTTTCTGTTGGAAAAGACCTCTAAAGTCAGCCAGTCCAATTTTCAGTCTAACACCACCATGGACATTAAACCATGGCCAGAAGGATGGATGGAGCAATGCTTACTTCCTAGCATCATAGAATCATTTCTGTTGGACAAGACCTCAAGTCCAACTTTCAGTCTAACACTACCATGGATATTAAACTGTGGCCAGAAGGATGTATGGAGCAGTATTTACTTCCTAGCATCACAGAATTGTTTCTGTTGGAAAAGACCTCTAAGGTCATCAAATCCAACTTTCAATCTAACACCACCATGGACATTAAACCGTGGCCAGAAGGGCCATGTCCACATTGTGTCCTGTGATGGTGCGCAGTTGCCTCAGGTTGTGCCAGAGAAGACTTAAGTTGGATACTAGGAGAAAACCATTTACTGAAAGAGTGGCCAAGCATTGGAACAGGCTGCCCAGGGAGGTGATGGAGTAACCATCCCTGGAGGTGTTTAAAAAAACCTGTGGACATGGCACTTTTGGATATGGTTTAATGTCTATTGTAGTGTTTAGGTTGATGGTTGGACTCAATGATCTTAAAGGTCTTTTCCAGCCTTAACTATGATTCTATAATTCTACTTTCAGTGTGTAAATCAAACTACTTGTATCACACCTGGCAGTAGGGTGGTTTCAGTAGGGGACCATTTGCTCACAGCTGCTTAAATTGGGAAAAGAAACCCAAACTGACTTGAACTGGCTGCAAACCTTCACCTTCAGCACCAAACATCTGCTTGATGTGGGTCTGGCTTTTTTTTTTTTTTTTTTTTNNNCACACCCAAAAACTTTCTTGTGGTGGGGTTGGTTTTTTTTTTTTTTTTTTTTTTTTTTTTCTGATGTGACCAAAACTCTTGAGTCTATTTTACCAGTCAGTGACTCTAAAAGCTCAGCTTTTAAGAGGTTACATTTTTTTCCTGGCTCTTCAGCAGATCTGGGCTGCATTAAGNAGGCTGTCAGGGAGTGACAGGACTAGAGGGAATGGAGCAAAGGTGGGGAGATTCAGATTGGATGTGAGGAGGAAGTTCTTCATCATGAGAGTGGAGAGAGCCTGGAATGGGTGCTGAGGCAGGTAGTTGGGACCACTTCCCTGGAGGTGTTTGCAGCCAGGCTGGATGAGGCTGTGGGCAGCCTGATCTAGGGTAGGGTGTCCCTGGGCATGGCAGAGGGGTTGGAGCTGGCTGATCCTTGTGATCCCTTCCAACCCTGACTGATTCTATGATTTTCTCTCTCAAGAGCACTTGTGAAACCTCTGGGGAATGATAAGGCAGAAGACCTCTTGGCTGCCTGAGGATCCTGCCATCTCTACCCCAGCCCACCTGCCTTCTCCAGGAGTGGAGATAGGAAGGAGCAGGAATAAGTTTTAAACCTTAAGAACCAAAAATCTCTGCCTCCACAAATCCACAACCTTCCCAGTCCCATTTTGGGGCTTTGGGAGTTAAAAGAAGAGCAGTTTAGACCGAGAGAGGCTTTGCTACAAGGTGACTTAGCAGAGTCAGGAAGAAAATGAGGAAAACTCCAAGCACAGGCTGGCTCTGTGACCCCTATTTTCTGGGAAAGCCAGCGGGGTAGTCGAATCTTGTCACAAAGTGCTAATGTATAGGTTCCTCCTCAATCTCTGCAACCAAAGATTTCACGCCTGGTGCCAAGCAACTCAAGAAGAGGCTTTTCCCCATCCCTGTCAGCTGCTGTTCTTCCTCTCACACTGCAGGAAGGAGCCCAGCTTTCTGCTTCCCTTGAATTGATTTTTAATACTGCTCATCTTTCCACTCTTCTGCTTTATCCCCGGGTTCCTCCAGGAGTCTTTTTGCTGCGGGCATCCTGCTGCATGGTGTCCCACGCTGCAGGAGGGAACCTGCTGCAGTGGGGGGCACCCAAGCTACTCTTCCTGCTTGATTAGAAATCCAGAAGGTGGGGGTTTTTTTGGTTTGTTTTTTTTTTTTTTTTTTTTAAGCATAATCTCCTGAGCATTTATTAGCACTTATTATTTCCCTCGGATTTGTGATTATCTTTGCACACTTTGCAGTTGTTTTCTTTTTTCTGACCTTGTAATTCTCTCAGCGTCTCCTAATGTTCAAGTGAAAGCAGCAAAGTCTCTCTCTGCTTAACCCTTTGCCTGCGGTTAGCTGATGCTCTCCTCCTCCTCCTCCTCCTCTCCTCCCCTCTTCTGCAGGCCTGGAATTTCTGGCTTGTGTTTTCAGTCGATGGCTCTTTATCAGTATTTATTAGTTTGTGGTATGGCAGGAATTTGATTTTTCTCATTTACTTACTTCATGCCAGAGTTTTTTATCCTCAGTGACAACAGGAATCTAGCTATAGAGCCTGAGCTGTAATATGTCATCTTCAGAACATAATGACCCGGCCTATTTATCATCTTTTTAGTTTCCTCTTTGTGGATCCCAGGGGGTGTATTCTGTTGTTTTCTTTTGCTTTTCTGTCTCCGCTCCAAGAACGGCAACGAAATGACACAACTTATCTTCCTTATTCCCCCTAGATCCTGCGTTTGTGTGCTTGCTGTGCTACAAAAGTTAAAGCTCCTCGTTCCCTTGGGGAATGTTGTCTCCCAGTTGCTCAAGCCTTCGCGGGGCTGTGTGCCAAACTCTGCTGTGTAACACACTCCAGCTCTTGTAAAGCCAAGGATGGGAAGGAAGGAGGTCAAAGCTTTGCTGCAGCCCCTCTTAGCCTTGCTCCTGAAGAGGTTTCCTCTGGGATTTTCTAACTCCAGGTGATGGGTCCCACTTCACCTTCCCTCACTGAAAGAAAATGCATCTGATCTTCATCTGCCAGGTACCTGCACCCTGGTAAGTAGCAAAGCTGTTTTCCCTCTTGTGCTGGTTTGAACTAATTGGAGGATTTGGATTAGAAGTTAGGCTATAGGCTGAGAGAGGAAAACAGATGATGCCACTCCACTCAGAGCTCTACTGAGAAATAAAAAAAATTTGTTTTTAAGAGTTGTAACGCAAATATAGATAAGTCAGAGTGCTCCAGGCCTCTCTGGGCTGTGGCTGCTTCTTGCATGGTTCCTTTGTCCCTGCCTTTTGTAGCTGATTCTCAATAATTCCACTAACTTCTTTCCTACTGCTAACCCCCCTGGCTGATCTACCTTCACCTGTCTGCTGCACCAACAGCTGGGGAGATAAGATTGGGGAAGGGGGGAAAGGTGGCAGGGGTGGTTAGAAACCCCTCTTAGGGATTTTAATCTCTGGGAGGGCTGTGGTGTTCCTGTATTACCTTTTCACTGTATATATCTGTAAATATCTGATATACATTGTAAATATCTGCTTGTATACTGTGCAAAGCTGTAAATACAAAGCTTCATTTATCAACTTCCAGCCGTCTGAGTCCTAGCCTGGGTTATATCAAAGGTGGGGGAAGGGGGCAGGTAACTGCTAAACCACCACACCTCTCCTGCCTCCCAAAACTTCATCCTTGTGCTAAGCCAGAAGGTCGAGAATTATGTACCTATGCAAGGGATGTGGCTGCTGGTGGCTTCCTCAGGCACAGCCTGGGCCATGGCTCCAGGTAGAGCTGCAGAGGGGTTTTCCTTTAGGAACACAACTTTCTTCCCACCTCTCTCACCTGTATTTCACAGCCCATCCATTAAGGTCACAGAAGTAATTTGCA
>VWZI01017184.1:631477-651347 GCA_013396835.1 Psilopogon haemacephalus | reverse complement strand
AAAAAAAAGAGGAGGGAAAAGATTAATTCTCTTTTTGGTGCATAGGAGCATCCTTAAAAGGCTTTACTGCAAGAGAAGATGCTGGTGGGATGGCATTCCTGTGCTGGTTCTGAGCAGTTTTGGCAGCCCACCTTAGAGGGAGCTTTAGCAAGGGGACCCAGCACTGAAGCTGAACAGGCAGTACTGAGGGCTGGTGTTGAGCCTTTCTTTTCTTTTTTTTTTTCAGTGATAAAGTTATTTAAGGTTGCTAACCTGGATTTCCAGGTGATGCTGGGTAGTTATTCAACTGCAATCCTTGTAAATGGAGATAAGCACCTGGGGAAAGTTTCTTGCTGAAAATGAAATGAATCCTATTAATCTGGGGGTCCTAGGCTTGTTAAGGATCATAGAATCAGTCAGGGTTGGAAGGGACCACAAGGATCAGCCAGCTCCAACTCCCCTGCCATGGGCAGGGACACCCTACCCTAGATCACACTGACCACTGCCTCATCCAGCCTGGTCTTAAACACCTCCAGGGATGTGGCCCCAACCACCTCCCTGGGCAACCCATTCCAGCGTCTCACCACTCTCATGGTGAAGAACTTCCTCCTCACATCCAATCTGAATCTCTCCACCTCCAGCTTTGCCCCATTCCCCCTAGTCCTGTCACTAACTGATAGCCTAAAAAGTCCCTCCCCAGCTTTTTTGCAACCCCCCTTCAGATCCTGGAAGGCCACAAGAAGGTCACCCGGGAGCCTCCTCTTCTCCAGACTGCACAGCCCCAACTCTTTCAGTCTGTCCTCATAGCAGAGGTGCTGCAGCCCTCTGAGCATCCTCGTGGCTCTTCTCTGGGCCCACCCCAGCCCAGGATACCACAGGCAACACACCAGGATGAAGTGAGGTGAGGTGTTCCAAACCAGAAATAGGATGCTGCAGCTGAGCTGTGCTCTGAGCAAGGTGTGAGTTGGTGTGGGCTGAGATGCGCTGAGGCTGCTGCAAGGATTGCTTGAAAACCCAGCCAGATCCTGTGTCTGCTCTCTTCCTCACCTCTCACAGCCTGTTCGGATGGCTTAAGGGAAAGCTGATCCCATGCCAGATCACATGCTGATGAACCATGTTGGGCTGTTATGAAAATGATTGCATTATAAAGCATAACATTGGCAAAGGTTTCCTTCTTTAATAGTGCATCCTGGGGAAATGCTGTGTCTCACTTCAGCTGAAAGCAAACGCTCACTTTGAGCCCCCAGCTATTGAAGCACATTCCCTTTCCCATATGGTTGTGATGGGAGATGGAGGCAGGCCAGAAATGTGGATCTGCATTGTCCTCCTGTCCTGCTGCAGGATCTGAGCTAGGCTCTGTATCATGAATAGTGTGGCCAGCAGGACAAGGGAGGTTTATCCTTCCCCTGTACTTGGCACTGCTCAGGCCACATCTTGACTCCTGTGTCCAGTTCTGGACCCCTCAATTCAAGAGAGATGTTGAGGCACTGGAATGTGTCCAGAGAAGGACAACAAAGCTGGTGAGGGGCCTGGAGCACAGCCCTGTGAGGAGAGGCTGAGGGAGCTGGGGGTGTGCAGCCTGGAAAAGAGAAGGCTCAGGGCAGAGCTCATTGCTGTCTACAACTACCTGAAGGGAGGTTGTAGCCAGATAGAGTTGGTCTCTTCTGCCAGGCAACCATCAACAGAATGAGGGGACACAGGCTCAATCTGTGCTGGGGGAGGTATAGGCTGGATATTAGGAAGAAGTTCTTCCCAGAGAGAGTGATTAGTATTAGAATGGGCTGCCCAGGGAAGTGGTGGAGTCACTGTCCCTGGAGGTGTTCAAGAAAAGCCTGGAAGGGACACTTAGTGCCATTGAATAGGTCTGGGTGCTAGGTTGGACTGGATGATCTTGGAGGTCTCTTCCAACCTGGCTTTATTCTATTATTCTATTCTATTCTAGTCTAGTCTAGTCTAGTCTAGTCTAGTCTAGTCTAGTCTAGTCTAGTCTAGTCTAGTCTAGTCTAGTCTAGTCTAGTCTAGTCTAGTCTAGTCTAGTCTAGTCTAGTCTAGTCTAGTCTAGTCTAGTCTAGTCTAGTCTAGTCTAGTCTAGTCTAGTCTAGTCTGGTCTAGTCTAGTCTGGTCTATTCCATTCCTTCTGTGTTAAAGGAGACCATTCACTCACTCAAGAGTTTAGGGCTGCTGGATGGGTGCATGTCTGCAGGCAGAGGCACTGAGCTTCCTGTGGAAACAGAATGGTTTCTGCTTAAAAATATTAAATCAATCTCTGTATCAGCTGATAGATGAGCCCATGGAATAGTTCAGTTTTCCAGCCACGAGGGAAAAGGCGTAGTGTGCTCTTCAGAAACAGATGAAGGCACACTAACAAAAGCACTGTGTCAAAGTCAGTTCAGGGAGCCTTCTGCTGGTGTCAAAGTGGTGGCTGTCTCCGCCAGCTAATAGGGACAAATTCAAGGCACTGCGGGGTGGTGACAGTGAGGAGCAGAGCAGAAGGCTAAGAGCACTTGGATTAAGGGAGACAAAAGCCCTGAGCTCCGCTGTGCCAAAGCCAGGAGAGAATGCTCTTCTGTGCACTTTAATGTGCCTTAATAACCTCATTAAGCGTGGAGGCACTGGATAGACAAAGCACCCTTCCATTCCTTAGGAGAATTTCAAGATCTGAGGGAAAATCAAGGATTAGCAGCTCTTTCAAAGGCTTAGGGAAGCCTGTTCTGTGTTGCTGGGATTAAATTACACTTTTTAGAGTGAGCTCTGCTTCAGCCTCCCAGCATATGGCAGCCCTAGCTGGTGCAGGGCTGAGTCCTGCTGGAAGCATCCATCCTTGTGGGACACCAAGCTAAGGAGAGCGTCTCCTTGGAACTAGATGATCCTTGTGGTCCCTTCCAACCCTAACTGATTCTATGAATCTATGGTTCTCCTATGCTAGCTGGTGGTGAGCTTAAGAAACCCTTTGGTGTCGAGGCAGAAACTGCTTAACCATTCTCTGACTCCCTTCCCAGTTCAAACACAAACTTTAGTCCCTGCACCCTGCAGAAGGTGCAGTGTGCAGCCTGTAGAACTATCCAAAAGTAAGGACTTTTGCACCAAAGAGAACCAGGAATTCAGGAAACACCACCTGTGTGCCCACATTTCAGCAATCCCTTAAGGAAAAAAGGCACTGATCTGTGCTGAGTAGGAACCAAGCTTTCTGCAACCCCATTACACTTTCTTTACTTTGCCTGAACTTGTTTAAGTTTGGCAGAGGATGTCCTGATGGCTGCAGTAAGAGCAACACAGGGGGAGCAACTCTCTTTAGGACCAGCTCTTAGGAGATGTCCATCACTCTAAAAAGCAAGTCAGGCTCACACCAGCCAATACTGTGTCTGTAAGGTGTGCTGCTGGCATGGTGTGGTCCAGATAGGGCAATGCTGTAATAAAAGCAGTAGTGATGACACAAGAAGACAGGTCAGCTGCCTTGGCTGTGGATGAAACACCTTGAGCCTGAACAGGGCATAGCTCTGCTCATGGCATTGGCTTCCTTTGCTTTAAGCTGTAAGGCTTAATGTTGTCTTCATAATTCAGCTTTGCTGTAGCTGAAAACAGGGTAGAGGTGAACCTGGGGATGGGTTGGAAGAGACACAGAATCCCAGCATGGTGGGGACTGAAAGGGACCTCTGGGGATCATCCAGTCTGACATCCCTGCTAAAGCAGGGTCACCCACAGCAGGTTGCACAGGAATGTGTCCAGGTGGGTTTGGAATCTCTCCAGAGAAGGAGATTCCACCCTGGGCAGCCTGCTCCAAGGATCCAGCACCACCACAGAGAAGTTTTCCCTTTTATTTAAGTGGAACCTCCTGTGTTCCATTTTTTGTGGCCATTGTCCCTTGACCTGTCACTGGACACCACTGAAAGAAACTGATGCTATATTCCTGAAACCCCTTTAGCTCTTGGTGAGCACTGAGAATTTCCCCTCTCAGTCTGCTCCTCTCCAGGCTCAACAGCCCCACATCTCTCAGTCTTTGCTCCAGCATTTTTGTCACCACTTTTGGACTCTCTGCAATAGTTCCACATCTCTTCTGACCTGGGTAGAGTTCCTTCCTTGAGGCAGGGTCATAGGTTGACTAACCTAACAGAGTGTGTGTGTATATATATATATTAGAAAAAGCTGTACATAAATCTATAAATTAAACCATACTCCCTATTTGCTGCCATCTGACCACTTTCCACATGCCCTGACCAAGTCCTGTGCTATTTCTAGCAAATTGGAGCATGAGACCAGCAGAACAAACTGCAATTTGCTTTAGCAAACATTTACAGAAGCAGGAACCAGGCTGAGCTTCTTGATGCCAGAGAATATATCCCTCGTGTAACGAGGAGAAAGGAAGAGACTTGGGGAGGAGACCACGGAGCAGAGACTGGCAGTGGCCTTTTGGGCAGTGTGGGCTTTGCAGTGGTGCAAAAGCCCATGTTTGAAAAATCACAGCTTGCTCACATCAGGGCTCTGGACAGGTGTTGAAGTCCTTGACACAGACCATCTTGTGCATCTGTGGAGCTGCTGTGGGTTTGCCTGCCCGGACCACCTGTCTCTTTACATCTAACTTTATTCTTTGCTTACATTTTCCTAAATGCCTTGGGCAAACAAATTTAATTCTCCTAATGAAAAATGCATATTTATGTTAAATGGATCTTGCTGTCACTGCAGGGCTGCTTTCCCCTCAGTCAGGGCTTGCTAACAGGCTGGGCTCCACACATGTGCCGAATCTATCATCTGTCACGAGTGTGCACCCAGGCATGTAAGGATCCAAGCACTAACTCTATTTCCTAGCAACCAGAGGAAACCATCACACACCACTATTTTTCCTCTGTCAGCAGGATTGCTCCAATTTATGTAACCTACAAAATGTGTGTTATCACCACAATAAACCATATATTCCGAGGCGTTATTTACAGCCAGGTAATCGCAGGGATGCAGCNATTTTTTTTTTTTTCATGTTAAATGGATCTTGCTGTCACTGCAGGGCTGCTTTCCCCTCAGTCAGGGCTTGCTAACAGGCTGGGCTCCACACATGTGCCGAATCTATCATCTGTCACGAGTGTGCACCCAGGCATGTAAGGATCCAAGCACTAACTCTATTTCCTAGCAACCAGAGGAAACCATCACACACCACTATTTTTCCTCTGTCAGCAGGATTGCTCCAATTTATGTAACCTACAAAATGTGTGTTATCACCACAATAAACCATATATTCCGAGGCGTTATTTACAGCCAGGTAATCGCAGGGATGCAGCCCTGCTGCCTGATATGTCCTTGCTTGGGACCTCAGTTGGTTGGAAACCTCATAGAAATGCAGTTAAGTGCTCCTTTGACAATGGCAGTAACTGCTTAATTATTGAGGGAGACAGAAGATGGTGTGTTGCATGTCAGAGGATTAAAAAATAGCTAAACCCAAGCAGTACTGGTGCCAGGAGATGGCTTCACCATCGTCTTGCAATGTCTCAAAACCTGCATTTCAAAGGTTCTGGATTTGTGCAACCTTTTTTCCCAGGCAACTCACCTTCTGTTAACTGTATGATGGGCTGCAGCAAGAGCAGCAGGGCAAGGGAGGGGATTCTGCCCCTTTACTCTGCTCTCCTCAGACCCCATATGGAGTACTATGTGCAGTTCTGGAGCCCCCAACACAAGAAGGAGCCAGTCCAGAGGAGGCCACCAAGATGCTCAGAGTGCTGGAACAGCTCTGCTATGAGGACAGGCTACAAGAGTTGGGGCTCTGCAGCCTGGAGAAGAGAAGACTTCCAGGAGACCTTATAGTAGCCTTCCAGTATTTGAAGGGAGCCTACAAGAAGGCTGGGGAGGGACTATTGACAAGGTCTGTAATGAAAGGATGAGGAGGAATGGATTTAAGCTGGAAGATGGGAGATTTAAACAGGGTGTTAGGAAGAAGTTCTTTGCAGTGAGGGTGGTGAGACACTGGCACAGGTTGCCCAGGGAGGTTGTGGCTGCTCCCTCCCTGGAGGTGTTCAAAGTTAGGTTGGATGAGGCTTTGAGTGACCTGTTCTAATGGGAGGTGTTCATGCCCATGTTAGGCAGTTGGAACTGGATGATCTTTGAGGTCCCTTCCAACCTAAACCATTCTATGATTCTATGATTTACAGGCTAGGAAGAAAGAGTTGTGTTTGTGAGCAGACAGTTGAGGTGTGTCCAAAGGGGCTGCTGGTAACAATTAGCTCTCAAAAACGAGAAAGGTGGAAGTGTGAAGGGGTTAAATTCATCATAGGGAGTAAAGTTTGTTGGTGGCCCCATGGGTAGCCATGCTGTGATGAGGCTGAAGGACAGGATGGTTCTCTGGTGCTGGGCTCCGCTTCACTGGAGCAGAGCAACCTGCATCTCCACATGGGCCACTCACAGCCTCTGCAAGAAATCAGAATGTTTGGTTCCTGCAGAAAATGGTCTCTTGGGGAATCTGCCCCTCCTGGGGTCCTTGGCCTCAGAGCCTCATCTTGCTGGGTGGCCCCTCCACGATGCTGGAGTCAGTGGAGGTCTGGGTAGGAGCTGGGTACCACCTGCCAGTGCAGGATGCTGATCCAATTAACTTTTCTGGAAGAAAAAGGGCTTCTGGCTCTTTGGCGCATTTGCAAATCGCAAGAAGCAAATGATTCAATCAACAGATGAATATCAAGCAACCTTAGTGAGCAGCTTCTGCATCATGAGCCCGTTTAACAGCAGATTGAGCCGCAGATTAGTGAGACATTAGAGCACAGTGTGATGCATCACAGCCTAAATGGGAAGGCTGAAATCAGCACAAGTTTCCTGGAGAGCTGCTTTATTTTCCTGTAATGCCAAGCCCATTATAGTCCAAAGGTTCTTAAATAACTCTTCCTGCAATAGATAATAATGCAGACTGTGGACGAAAATTAAGGGATACAAAAGGAAGGAGAGCTGCGAGGAAGGAAACTCCATTTGCGGAGGGTTCAATAGACTGGGGAAGCTGTGCGGCAGGAGAGTGCTCAGAAATTCATATGGGCTCATTATGGGTCTGCTGCAGCGTTCTAATCCGTAGCTGGGGTGTCCCAGGGGACCCCCGCTCCGATTAAACACCTTCACAATGCCCTGCCACTCCTGCCCGGTGTGAGGAGATGCACCTCGCACAGCTGAATCCGTCTCCAGCCTCCGCCGCAACTGCAATAATGATGATGTAGTGGGAGCGAGCACCACATCAATTTTGGGATTGAGACCAGCAGGCAAGGCAGCAGTGCCAGCCTGACCCTCCACGGGGGGCGTGCTGGCTGCAGCCTGTGCCGCTGTCTTTCAGCTCTGACAGTGATGCAGGAGCTGCCTGGGCTGCGGGAGTGATGGATGCATCACCTTTGGGAGGCATAAAGGCATCCGTGGCGTCAGTTAAACAAGAGCGTGGTGGGCTGAGGAGTTTTTGTTTGCTCATTTGTTAGCTATTCAAGTCAAAATAGTGGAGCCTATTTACACATGTAGCTTATTATTTGGAAGTAGGCAGCGTGATGCATAATGCCACCTCCCAGTTAGAGCAGAGCATCATAATGACAAACAAGCCTGGGAAGGGAAGGTAATGCTTATTTTTCTTGGCTGAAGTTGCTCCCTATTGAGCTGGCAGCTTTGCCAGCTGAAAGAGAAGCAACGTGCAGAAACAAACAGCATAGGTGTTGACAGACGTCCCTGGCACACTGCTGGGGTTGGAGAGGGCTGCTTGCCCTCATGCTGCTGGTTTACACCTTGCTGGCTGTTGACCACCCTCTAAGCAAGGTGTGCAGCTAAGCCAAAGCCAAATTCAAACAGGGCTGTAAACTGAAGTAAGTTCTGAACCCCAGATTTCACTTTTGGTGGTGGTGAGCAGCTCTTGCCCTTGCCTCATGGCTGTCCTAAAGATTGTCGCTTTCCCCAGGGTTGGTGTGATTGGGGGTTGGGCAGGGGAAGCTTAAAAATAACCACCCAAGAACCCAAAAAAAAAAAAAACCCAACCAACTCCCATGGGGTTATTTTTAGCTTGCAGCAGTTCCTGGTGTGATTCATCATGTGGCCTGTGTACGGCTGAATCAGCCTCAGTGAGGATGTGACAGAGGGAAAGGAGAGTGGGACAGATGATGGGGACAGTGTGGGGGCTGCTCAAGCCCACCCAAGCTCCTCCAAGAGGTCCAAGTCTCACAGACCTCTGCAGCTGGAGCTGTGGCACACCAGGTCCTCAGTAGGAAGGCTGGTGTGAGAAATCCACATTTTGTTCTGTTCTTCCTGCCTGCCAGCCCTGGGCACTTGTGCTGAGGCCAGGGTTGGGTGTGAGGAGGAACCCCAGCCCAGGTCCGAGCCCTGTGCCAGCACAGAGGATCCCAACACATCTCCCAGTGTTTCTGCTGGAGGTCTGGCATGCTGTCCCAGGGAAGATTAATCAGCTTGAATAGCAGATTTCTGCTAAGTGATGTCTCTAAGAGATGGAGATCAAGAGTGGGAACAGTTCAGCAGTGAGCTGGGGCAGGGCTGGGTGTGGCAGCTTGCTTGGGAGCTGAAACATGTGAGCATTGCCTGGGGTGTTTGACATTGAAACTGTGCCTGGGCAAATGAGGGATCCACTGCCTGTGCTGTCAAATTGTGGTCCTGTCATGCTATAGAGTCAAAACATAGCTGGGCTATGGCCGCGCTTTGGGGCTTGCTCGGCTGCTGGTGGGGGAACTAAATCACTCTCATAGAATCATAGAATGGTTTAGCTTGGAAGGGACCTTAAAGATCATCCAGTTCCAACCCCCCTGTGCCATAGGCAGGGACACCTCCCACTAGAACAGGTTGCTCAAGGCCTCATCCAACCTGGCCTTGAACACCTCCAGGGAGGGAGCAGCCACAACCTCCCTGGGCAACCTGTTCTAGTGTCTCACCACCCTCACTGCAAAGAGCTTCCTCCTAACATCCACTTTCAATCTCCCTTCTGCCAGTTTAAATCCGTTACTCCTTGTCCTGTCATAATAAGACCTTGTCAATAGTCCTTCCCCAGCCTTCCTGTAGGCCCCCTTCAGATACTGGAAGGCTACTATAAGGTCTCCTCAAAGCCTTCTCTTCTCCAGGCTGAAAAGCCTCAACTGTCTCAGCCTGTCCTGGAGCACAGAGCTGCTTGCAGACCAAAGCTTCTCCAGCAGTGCAAGCTCAGTCCTGTTTGCCTGTCCAAGGATTTGCATTCATTTCCCTCTAGAGAGTTGTGATCCCTGCAGGGATCTTGCTGTTGGAGCTAGAATTGGCCTGAGCTGCAGCCAGGGCTATATCATCCTCACAGCTTTAGCAAAGTCCTCTTCATCACGCTGCCAATCTTAGGATTCCATAAATGTTCAAAGCTCTGGCCTTGGAATTGTAAGCAGTGCTAATTCCTGTGACACTGATTCTCTGTGGATGGTTGTTTTTAAGGATTGCACTCCTCTCTTCCAGCACTAACTTCCAGCACCTCCTCCCTCTGTCATCCTCACACCATCCCCTAGCTGGAACGAGGCAGAAGAGGTTATTTAAATCAGTCCAGATGACTACAGCCATGTCCAGAATGGGTAGCAGAGCAACCCAGTGAGAATCAACTCAAGTCCAGGAAGAGCCTGGCACTGGAGGAAGGAGTCATTATTCAAGCAGACACAAATTGGGCAGCTTCATGGGTCAGGCAGGAACCAGATGGAAACTATCATCAGGAGAACCTTGGCTTGGCTGGCTAAAATACTCCTATGGCTAGAAGAAGAGAAGGGGAGAGAGCACTTCTTGGGGTCCCACCAGCCAAAATCTGTTTCTCTGTGGGTGGTGTGGACGCCTTTGCCTGTAGCTTAGGTGACAATGATGTGGGAATGGAGCAAATCTGGAGGTGGGGAGATTCAGACTGGATGTGAGGAGGAAGTTCTTCAGCATGAGAGTGGTGAGAGCCTGGAATGGGTTGCCCAGAGGGGTTGTTGGAGCCACTTCCCTGGAGGCGTTTAAGGCCAGGCTGGATGAGGCTGTGGGCAGCCTGCTCCAGGGTAGGGTGTCCCTGGGCATGGCAGGGGGGTTGGAACTAGATGATCCTTGTGGTCCCTTCCAACCCTGACTGATTCTATGATTCTGTGATTCTATTCTGTGACATTAGGTGGAGTTTCTGCATCTCCTCACCCCTTCAGCCCCCTCTACTAGACAAAGAGACTGGTCTGCCTAGATACATTTTCAGAGAACTGTTGAGGCTGGAAGAGCCCTTTGAGATCATCGAGTCCAGTCACTGAAGTTGTATTCTCTGGGGTGATTTGCTGCGTTTTGGAGGCTTTCTTCACTTCTCCTTACAAAGCCCAGGTGCGGGGGCTAGCCTGGGTGACTGGCAAAAGCCGAGGGGCTCCTCTGTGCTCCCTCTGTTCCACGCCGCCCGACCTCGCTGTGTATGGGTGTTGCTGCGGCTCTGGGGCTGTTGAAACAGTCGCAGCAGATGCAAGTTTCTCCAGGGCCAGGAGAGCAATGTGTGCGCTTGGAGCCAGCGCCGCCTTTGCCACCCTCTCGGGCTGCTTTCCAGCGCCTTGGAGCTTGCGGTTCTTGGACCGAATCCCTGAAGGATTCATTTACTCCTACTTAGTGCTCAGCCACCCGCTCCCCTCCCAAGCTTTTGTAGCTGAGGCCAGGTTGTTAGCAGCGCTGCCGCAGGCAGGGAGAGGCGGNGGTGGGGGCGGGGGGGTGGGGGGGGGGGGGGGGGGGAGCTCCAGCTCCCACCTGCGTTTGTTTGCACCTCTTTTATTTCAGCTGAATGCCCTCTTTGAGCTGTTTGCCAAGCCAGCGAGGCAGCCCTGGTCCTTGGGAGTGATTTACACACAGCGATCCCGGGCACAATCGCGTTTTAAGTGTTGCTGAGCAGAGAGCCAAGAAATAACCCAGAGCAGCTCCGGAGCTTGCTGCGGTCCCACCTGTGCCAGGCTGGGCTTGGGCTTCTGCGACCGGGCAGGGACTGTTCACAGGACGAGTTGGGGCTCTGCAGCCTGGAGAAGACTTTAAGGAGACCTTGGAGTAGCCTTCCAGTATATGAAAGGGGCCTACAGGAAGGCTGGGGAGGAGCTTTTTACAAGGACTTGTAATGAAAGGATGAGGAGGAATGGGTTCAAACTGGCAGAGGGGAGATTTAAACGGGATGTTAGGAGGAAGTTCTTCACAGTGAGGGTGGCGAGACACTAGAACAGGTTGCCCAGGGAGGCTGTGGCTGCTCCCTCCCTGGATGTGTTCAAGGCCAGGCTGGATGAGGTCTTGAGCGTCCTGATCTATTGGGAGGTGTCCCTGCCTGTGGCACAGGGGGGTTGGAACTGGATGGTCTTTGAGGTCTCTTCCAACCTAAACCATTCTATGATTCTATGACTACGTTTTGCAACACCCGTAGAGCCCACTCCTCAGAGAAGAGAGGACTTTGTGCTTTAACTGCATCTCCTTCTCCTCCCACGAGCACAGTATAATCTAGATTCCCCCCAAGGGCTTTTGCGAGCTCTTCCAAGGAGGGAAGGCTCAGCAAGGCAAAGTTTGCTGCAAGCACCACGTATATTTTGAAGTGTTTCCATCTTGCGCCGATACCCATCTGTGTATTTCTGTGTAAGCATCATCCAATTCTAAGCTCTGATGTGCTAAAATATGTCCCAGACAGTTTTGACGAGGCACGGCACTCCTAGAGCTGCATGTTAATGCTAGGGCTGACTGCCCAAATTGCTGCAGTGTGCCCCAAAGTGAAGGATGAGCAGCGTGTGCAACTTGGTGGAGACAAGAATCACTCCCAAGAACTGTCGGCACAGGGCAGCTCAGCTCAGCTGCTCTTCCCATCTGAGCACGACACATTCATGGAAAAAAGAAAAAAAAATTAATTAAATAATTCTCTTTATTATATTTTGTTCCCCGTATGAGCCTTTCAAGGCAATCCTGCCTCCATTATCTTTTATTCAGGGTTCTGGTTTACGAATTCCAGCTGAGTACTTTGAACGTGAGCAGCCCCTTTAAAAGCAATCCCTGCAGTCACAGCATCACAGAGTGGTGGTGGCTGGAAGGAGCCTCTGATGTTCCCTGAGCCCAGCTGCCCCAGAGCAGGATCAGCAAAAGCAGGTTACACAGGAAACTAAAGCAGATCACCTAGTCCTAATGTGTCCTGAGTAGGTGGATGAGATTTTCTCATCTCCGCTGCTAGAATCATAGCATCATAGAATCAGTCAGGGTTGGAAGGGACCACAAGGATCATCTAGTTCCAATCCTCCTGTCATGGACAGGGACATCTCACACTCAATCAGGCTGTCCAGAGCCTCATCCATCCTGGCCCTTAACACCTCCAGGAATGGGGCTTCCACCACCTCCCTGGGCAACCTATTCCAGGGTCTCACCACCCTCATTGTGAAGAAGTTCTCCCTAACATCCAGTCTGAATCTTCCCACTTCCAGCTTTTCTCCCTTCCCCTTGAACTGTCACTACCTGACATCCTAAAAAGTCCCTCCCCAGCTTTCTTGTAGGCCCCCTTAAGATACTGAAAGTCTACAATAAAGTCACCTCGGAGCCTTCTCCTCTCCAGACTAGGGCTGCTCCAAGCTGCTGCCCCTTCCCTCCCAGCTGTACACAAGGATAGCAGGCAGGGTGTAGGAATCACAGAACTGCCTAGTTTGGAAAAGACCCTTACGATCAGCCAGTCCAATCATTAACATAACAGCAACGAGTCATCAACCAGAGAATCATAGAGTGGTTTAGGTTGGAAAGGATATCAAAGCTCATCCAATTCCGACCCCCCACCATAGGGACACCTCCCACTAGAACAGGTCACTCAAGGCTTCATCCAACCTGGCCTTGAACACATCCAGGGAGGGAGCAGCCACAACCTCCCTGGGCAACCTGTGCCAGTGTCTCACCACCCTCACTGGAAAGAACTTTCTCCTAACATCCCGTTTAAATCTCCCCTCTGTCAGTTTAAACCCATTACTCCTCATCCTTTCATTACAAGTCCTTTTAAAAAGTCCATCCCCAGCCTTCCTGTAGGCCCCTTTCAGATACTGGAAGGCTACTCCAAGGTCTCCTTAAAGTCTTCTCTTCTCCAAGCTGCAGGGCCCCAACTCTTGTAGCCTGTCCTTAATGCAGAGCTGCTGCAGCCCTCTCAGCATCTTTGTGGCCTCCTCTGAACTGACTCCAACACAACAGTTCCATATCCTCCTTCAGGAGGATCTGCTCCATGATCTTGCCAGGCACAGAGGTGAGACTGACTGCTCTGTAGTTCCTGGGCTCATCCTTTTTTCCCTTCTCGAAGATGGGTGCTATGTTTGCCCTTTTCCAGTCAGCAGGAACTTCACCAGTCTGCCATGACCTTTCAAATATGATGGGCAGTGGTTAGCGACTTCGTCTGCCAGTTTCTTAAGGACCTGTGGGTGGATCTTGCCAGGCCCCATGGACTTGTGCCTGTTCACATTCTTTAGGTGCACACTAATCTTCAATTTTAGTGGGCAGGTTTTCCTTCTCTCAGTCTTTACTTCTGCCCTCTGGAACTTGGACATTGTGGTTGGAGCCTTTGCCATCGAAGACTGAAGCAAAGAAGTCCTTGAGCACTTCAGTCTTATCCATATCCTTTGTCACCAGCTCTCCATTTCCCTTCTGCAAGTCCTTGAAATAAGGAGCAGATTACCACCTTCAAACATTACTTCCTGAAGAAAGTCTATGCCAAATATCCCAAAATATCCAGCAACGGAGTTAAAGTGCTCAGGCTCAATCCATTTCCAGTCAGGTATTGTTGTCCAGGGCAGAGGTCTTTGAGGATATTTAGGAGCCTGAGTGCTCTGGATGGGATTTGGTTCCTTGTTTCTGACTCACAGGACGTAATTAGGAAAACCTGGACTACAATGGTAGCTGAACTGAAATTAATTCCTGTGCAATATGTGGTCTCTGCAACACCTACCTCCCTCCCTTCCACTGCTCCTACCTGGATTATCAATGCAGCACAGGTGCCACACAGACTTTGCTGGCTCTGAGCATCTGTCAGAAGCTGTTTGTCATTAGCTGCCTGTTCCTGATGCTGTCTGCCTTCCGCTAAGCCTGAAGGGTTTCAACACTGTTTTAACACAATGCCTGTTCTGAGCACAGTGAAGTCTGAGCCAAGGTAGTGAAGGGCTGGAGCTGATGCTGTGCTGAGGGCTTGGGGCAGCCTCAGTGCCTCCAGGATTCTCTTACAGGTGCCTCTCGGGAGCAACCGACCTCCATCATCTTCCTACTTAGGAGTGTTTGCCCTTGTTCCTCAATCAATTTGAGAAACGAGTTGTTTATAAACAGCTCTTGCATCCCTGCCAGCTCAGGAGGTGTAATTCAAATAGCTGATACAGTTCCTGCTGGACTATAAGCTGGAGAGAGCTCAGCTGCCAGCATTTCTTCACCCTGCCCCAGATGGGAGGGCGCTGGTGGTTGGCACTAGGGATGGATGTGAATTTAAGATCAAAACCAGACACTGTCTCAGGCAGTAGCAGTGTGTAGCAGCTCCCTTTTACCTTGATGTGCTCTGGCCCCTCAAAGAACAAGGGGAAGCTGCAACCTGCTCTGAGGTGTAACCTGGGATTTCACTGACTGAATCTTCTCGAGGCTTTGAACAGTGAAGCACATCTTTGTACCTGCATGTCTGTGTGCAAGGCACAAGCTGAAACCCTTGAGTGATTCACGGGCTTGTCCTGTGCATCAGTGACTTCTCAGCAGGCACATGATGATCCCCAGTGGCTCTTCCCAACCCCAACTTGTTAGTCTGGCTCCAGCATCTCTCTGGCTTTGCTGCTGCTCTTGCTGTTGTTAATAAGCAGCTTGTGAAACACTGGGAAGTAAATCAATATTTTGGTGGAGTTGGGCTGAGAAATCCTTCTTTATTTCCATGGTAACCACTCCCACTCTTTTGGGAGGCTCATTTCCCAGACAGCAGATCAGTCGACCTCGCTGTGCCAGGAGGGATGAGAGGGCAGGTGGAGATAACAGCGTGGCAGGAATGGTGGTGGTGCAGATGTCCTCGCTGGTTTTGGAGGTAACAGCCACAACTGCCCCTGCTGGTGCATGGTCCTGCGTGACCCCTGGGAGCGGGAGGTGCGCTGGGAGGTGGTGCTGGCTGGCACCAGTCACCCTCCCTCTGAGTGCCTCCAACTGCTCTGCATCAGCCCTGGCAGCTGGGAAATGTCTGCTGCTGAAGGCTTGTGCTAACAGTTTAAGGAAAAATGATGTAGCACAGGCAGTTGTGCCCTGCAGCAGGAAGCCACTGGCAAAGGTAGGTCTCCAGCCCCTTCCTACAGCTTTCCCTATGGGTTTGGGGGAGGGCTTTTGCTGGTCAGCCCCATCCCCTCCTGCTGAAGTCTCTTGGCCAGGAGCCCCCAGTGCTGTGCTCAGGAAGGATGCACATAATCACCTTTTACACGCTTTCCCCTGAAGGCTCACCAAAGCAGATTATTTTACATGGGCTTCATACACAATTGGCTGGCAAATGAAGTGTGACCACCTCTTGGGTGGACCCCAACATGTCTGAGCTGGGAGTGAAAAATAATAAAGCTGATGGGTGAGAGTGCAAGGGCAAGTGGAAGGGAGTCAAGACAGTGAACAGCACTGTTCCTCCAGCTGCAAGAGACTCCATAAAAGACCACAGTCAATTTGACTGGTTTTACTCAGAATTTCTTTCAGTCTAACTAAATTCACAGAAGACACCTTTGGAATGCAGCCTACGTTGAAGCTGGACTTTGTAGTTTTTGCTACTCCAGTCTCTTTCATAAAATCATAGAATGGTCTGGGGAAGGGACTTTAAAGATCACTTAGTTCCAACTGCCCTGCCATGGGAAGGGAAACCTTCCACTAAACCAGGCTGCTCAAATCCTCAGCCAACCTGTCCACGAGCACTTCCAGGGACAGGGCATCCACAACTTCCTTGGGCAACCTGTTCCAGTGTTTCACCACCCTCACTGGAAAGAATTTCTTCCTAATGCCCAGTCTAAATCTACCCTCTTCCAGATTAAAGCCATTGTAAAAAGCCCCTTGTAAAAAGACCCTCCCTTTTGTAGGGCAACTCTAAACTTTACCCTTTGGAGGGTCTGATTTTATAAAGAAGATTGTGTTAATTGAGGGTGTGAGGAGTAGGCTCATCAAATGCTTCTGTGCAGTGAATGCCAGGAGGCTGGATCCAGACTCTTTTTGGTGATGCCTGACAACAGGACAAGGGGCAACAGGTGGAAGCTGAGGCATAGGAAGTTTCATTTAAACAGGAGGAGGATTTTTTTTTCCCTGTGAGGGTGACAGAACACTGGAACAGGCTTCCCAGAGGGGTTGTGGTATCTCCCTCTCTGAAGATACCCAAAACACATCTGGACACATTCCTGTGTGATCTGGTCTAAGTGCTCCTGCTCTGGCAGGGGGGTTGGACTGGATGAGCTTTGGAGCTCCCTTCCAGCCGCTGACATTCTGTGATATACCTGCACAAAGTCACCTTTCCAGCAACCTGCCTATCTGCTCGGGGACCTGTATCTCCTCCTGGGATGCTTTGCTTGGGATCTCCATCTCTTTCACAAGAAGCTTGAAAGAAATTACTTTAAATGAGTGAGATTTAAATCAGCAGGCTTGAGATAAGAGTGCTATCTGCCCTTCTTCCCTGCAAGCCACAGTCTCTGCTCTTGCCTCGAGGCATCAGCCTGCTGGGAGCTCTGTGCCTGCCTGTGGTGCTCCACCAAGCCACTGCAGGCAAAGGATGCTCACCAAAAGACAGGGCAGGCTTTGATGCCACATTTGATCTGCATGTGAGACTTTGTGTTTTCACAGGGGAAAAAAAAAAAAATCTGTCTATTCTAATTTCCTGTCAGTGGCTAAACTGTGCTTGTCAAATCTCGTTAGAAAAAAAGGCCATTCCTGGGAGCTGGATTTGCTGTAGCTCTGCCTTGGTCACCCGAAAGGAAGCCTGCAGCCCTCACTGAGCGTTGACGCTTGTACTACAATTTCCAGGTCTCACCCAGCAAATTGCTACTCATTCATAAAAAGTGAGAAATCACAGAATCAGGGTTGGAAGGGACCACAAGGATCATCAAACCTGGCCTTGAACACCCCCAGGGAGGGAGTAGCCACAACCTCCCTGGGCAACCTGTGCCAGTGTCTCACCACCCTCACTGCAAAGAGCTTCCTCCTAACATCCACTTTCAATCTCCCTTCTGCCAGTTTAAATCCGTTACTCCTTGTCCTGTCATAATAAGACCTTGTCAATAGTTCCTCCCCAGCCTTCCTTCAGGCCCCCTTCAGATACTGGAAGGCTACTATAAGGTCTCCTCAAAGCCTACTCTTCTCCAGGCTGAAAAGCCCCAACTCTCATAGCCTGTCCTCATAGCAGAGCTGCTGTAGCCCTCTGATCATCTTCGTGGCCCTCTGCTGGACTGGCTCCAACAGTTCCATGTCCTTCTTTTGTTGGGGCTCCAGAACTGCACACAGTACTCCAGGTGGGGTCTGAGGAGAGCAGAATAAAGGGGCAGAATCCCCTCCCTTGCCCTGCTGGCCACGCTTCTCTTAATACATCCCCAAGTGGATCAGGTTGCTTGGAGGTCCATCAAGCCTGACCTTGAATGTTTCCAGGGATGGGATATTCCACACCTCCCAGGGCAAGCTGTTCCAGTGTTTCCACCATCCTCACAGTAAAGAACTTCCTCCTAATGCCCAGTCTAAATCCATCCTTCTCTAGTTTAGAACCATTGCCCCTTGCCCTGTTGCTACATGCCTCTGCAAATAGTCTGTCCCCAGCTTTCTTGCAGGCCTTCTTCAGGTACTGGAAGGTTTGCTCCACTCATTGTTCTAAACTAATGCTTATTTTATTCAAAGTGCCAAATTGCTTCCCTGTGAAGCAAAGGAGGAGCTCTTCACTCTGGGAGACACGACAGCATGCTTAATTGGTATTGAGCTGCAGCCGCCACTAATGGATTTTAAAAATACAATAATCAAAAGGAAATTGCCACAACGTGACATGGAGATAAAATGTTCTGGCATGTTCTCATCTGCTGACCTACCCTGACGTATCGTGCTGCTCTCATGCCATCGCACAGAAACAAAAACTAATAACTCTCCAGGAAAAGAGCACAATAGAATCATAGAATTGTAGAATGGTTTAGCTTGGAAGAGACCTCAAAGCTCATCCGGTTCCAATCCCCCCTGTGCCATAGGCAGGGACACCTCCCACTAGATCAGGTCGCTCAAGACCTCATGCAGCCTGGCCTTGAACACATCCAGGGAGGGAGCAGCCACAACCTCTCTGGGCAACCTGTTCCAGTGCCTCATCACCCTCACTGTGAAGAATTTCTGCCTAACATCCCGTTCAAATTTCCCCTCCAGCAATTTGAACCCATTCCCCCTTGTCCTGTCATTACAAGGCCTTGTGAACAGTCCTTCCCCAGCCCTCCTGTAGTCCCCCCTCAGATACTGGTAGGCTGCTATAAGGTCTCCTTGAAGCCTTCTCTTCTCCAGGCTGAAAAGCCCCAACTCTTTCAGCCTGTCCTCATAGCAGAGGTGCTGCAGCCCTCTGGTCATCTTTGTGGCCCTCCTCTGGACTCTCTCCAACAGTTCCATGTCCTTCCTATGCTGGGGGCTCCAGAACTGCACACAGTACTCCAGGTGGGGTCTGACGAGAGCAGAGTAAAGGGGCAAAATCCCCTCCCTTGTCCTGCTGCCCACAGCTGCTCTTGCTGCAGNACAATAATAATAATAATAATAATAATAATAATAATAATAATAATAATAAATTCAGTAGCCCTCCTGATGCGAGTTGTCAAAAGCCACCTTGGTTCTTGTCTTGACACCAGCAACTCAACTTGTTGCTCACTTCACATGACCTCCTCTCTCCAACATACTTGGCACGGCAATTGCTTGGTGGATTGTGTAATCTGTTACCCATGGCTGTCCTGCTAGGGCATAAATCTTGCCAGGTTGGTTTAACCCTTGCTCTTCTCCTCCCATTGCAGCTCCAGGAGTTGAATGGATGAGCAGATGATGGAGACCATGGCCCCAGCAAAGCCCTGAGTGCTAGGAGCTTAGCATCACCAAGTTAGGTGTCTTGTGCTGCCCCTCAATGAGCCTGTGTGGTTGCAAGAGGCATGAAGCTCAGAACACACTGCCAAAACAATGATGCTAGTGCCTATTGGCCACTTTCATTTTCAAAATAATGTATTTAATGGGGGCTGGTTTAGAAACCAGGCTCTTTGCTCCTATTCTATTCTATCGGATGACACCAAGCTGTGTGGCACAGTCAACTTGCTAGAGGGCAGGGATCCTTCCAGAGGGACCTGGACAGGCTGGAGGGGTGAGCTCACGCCAACATCATGAAATTCAACAAGGCTAAGTGTAAGGTCCTGCACCTGGGTTGTCATTATCCCAAGCACAACTCCAGGCTGGGTGGTGAGTGGCTGGAGAGCAGTCCTGACGTAAAGGACCTGGGGGTCTGGGGTGGTGCAAAGCTCAAGATGAGGCTGCAGTGTGAGTACAGCCCAGACAGCAACTGTGTGCTGGGCTGCAGCAAGAGCAAGAGAGGGGATTCTGCCTCTTTGCTCTACTCTCTTCAGACCCCACCTGGAGTACTGTGTGCAGTTCTGGAGCCCGCAACACAAGAAGGACATGGAACTGTTGGAGCCAGTCCAGAGGAGGCCACCAAGATGCTCAGATGGCTGCAGCAGCTCTGCTATGAGGATAGGCTGAGACAGTTGGGGCTTTTCAGCCTGGAGAAGAGAAGGCTTTGAGGAGACCTTATAGTAACCCTCCAGTATCTGAAGGGGGCCTGCAGGAGGACTGGCGAGGGACTATTGAAAAGGTCTTGTAATGAGAGGACAAGGGGTAAATGGGTTTAAACTGGCAGAGGGGAGATTGAAAGTGGATGTTAGGAGGAAGCTCTTTGCAGTGAGGGTGGCGACACACTGGCACAGGTTGCCCAGGGAGGTTGTGG
>VWZI01017184.1:617763-628166 GCA_013396835.1 Psilopogon haemacephalus | reverse complement strand
TTTTGGGAGAAGTAATTCATCTGTGTGGAAATGAAAAATACAATTATTTTAACCGAGGCTGTCGTGCCATCAATCACACCCAGCTCAGGGCCGGGCACCCTGCACGCTCCCTGGTGTGTGCAGGAAGTTCTGGCTCCGAGCCGTGGTGCTGCTGTTTGCAGTGATGTGCTGGGTACCTGAAGGGTCCCAGCTGCCTTTCCAAAACTGCCACCTGGCTCCGCTCAGGCCCCGGGCAAGCTTCCTGACTTGGGCTGGTGTTTGGAGCTGGGCTTGAGCCCCGCCGTGGTGGCATTAATTAGACCACAGGTAGAGCAGAATGTGGCTCCGCTGATAGATTTTTTTTAGTGGGCTCAAGGCTAATGGGTGTTTTAATGGGAAAATGCAGCATTCCAGCCTGTTGGAACAGCAATAAGGCAGTCTATGGGCCATCATTAATATACTCCTGGTGATTAAAATCACTCTTCCCTCAGACCCGCGTCTCTCAACATACTCAAGGCGTTTATTAGCGGTCCATTATATGCCCACTTCTATCTTACTGCTTAATTTGAACACTAATTAACATCATCATGCCTTCTAAAACACAAATGGCACTTGGTAGTATTTCATTATCTCCAGGCTCTGCCTGCAAGCAGCCAGAGCTGAACTTCACTGGAGGAACCACCTCCACGGGCTCACGGGGCCGGTGATGCGTGAGTTTCACCTCCAGCTCTCATCTCCCAGGTCCGATGGTGGTGGGGGAAGTTGGTGGGAAGCAAAGCCATGACTTCATTTCCCGAAATGCTGGGGCAGTAGCCAGCAGAGCTGCTTAGATGTCTAAACACTCGCTTAATTATCTCACTGAACTGGGGCCCAGGGCTTGGGTTTGCTGCTGCTATGCTATGAACTCTGCTTGCTTTCACTGACTGGCCTGAAGCAGGGGGGAAGGTAGAGCTATCCCAAAATGGGAGGGCTTACTGGTTCCAGCTCTCTTTGGTGCATTGCACTGCCTTCTCAGGAAGGGTAGAGTTCAATCAGCCTTTGAAAGTCAGTCAAGCTTTCCCCCCGCCACTAAATGTCTTAAAATATATCTCGTCTGCTACAGTTCAAGCCCTTCCTCCTTCCCAGGAAAAATGAACACCATATCCCTTCTGAAGCAGCCTTTTATGGATCTGGGGATTTTTACCATTTCTTCCGCAAGGCTTTTCCTCTCCCTAAACTGAATTATGCTCATTCCCTCTCCACATCCGCATGGGGTGAGCACTGTGCTGGGTCTCCTTGTTCAACTCCATCGCAGCCTCTGCTCCTTTCCAGCCTGGGCATTATAAGGTCTTTACTGGTGTCACCCTTGGTAACAGCTCCTTTTGGAACATTGGATTTTTGAACCTTTCTTTTTTTTTGTTTTACTCAAGACCAAGACATTTCTGCCTCCTGTTAGAATTCCCAGGTCCTCTTCTGCAAGGCTGCTGCCCCAGCACTCATTTTGTATCTTGTATTTTCCCAGCTAATTATTCTTAATTAAGTGTTAGAGCTTCTCATGTTGCTGGACTGCTGCCTGCTTTTCCTACTGCTTCTCCACTTCTACTGAACTCTTCTTAGTGATCATCTGAGCCTCTCCATAGTCCAGTAACTTCTATTATTAGTGTTTTGGAACAGCAGTATAGAAGTCCCCAGCAGTCTGAATATTGAATATGAAGGAAAAGCATCAGAAGGAAAAAAACTCTCTCATGGGGAGAGAATCCTCTGCTCCCTCATGCTTCCACCCTTTGCATGTATTAGTTCTGCTTCTCAGAAATGCATTTGTCGCCACCTCCTTGGCATTCCTCTAACTGAGAAGCAGGAGGGGCCTGTGTGAGGTGGGGTCCCAGCAGAGCAGAGAGGAGGGCTTTGCAGAAGCTGGAATGACAGCACAGCAGGGACAAAGCCAGTCCTCACTGCATTAATACTTAAAGAGAACCCGAGTCGAAATCAGCTCAGTGAAGAAGCAGATAGGCAAAGGTTTGGGATGTCATTTTTCCCCTTTGGGGTTGCTCTTCTTTGGCCTTTTGGCTCAGACCAAGTGTAGTATTAGTTTAATATCTGATACACGCTCCGGCAGGAGACTGTCGGTGCTTTTGCAAGGGATTTGACACTGTCTATATTTCTTCTGCTGCCAGCTTGTATGGTCCTGACCTGTCACGATCTGGGCTTTAGCCTTCACGGCTGATGTATGGACTGGCACGAAGGAACAGCAGCAAAATGAAGTGGAATTCCCCAGCAAAGATAAGCAACAGCGCGAGGGGTAGGGAGGAAGCCAGCTCAGGCTCGGCGGAGACAGGCAAGGTGTTGGTATGAATAAAAACTGGGTGCCAGGGAGAGGCTGTCAGTGACATTGCTACCTGTCACACATGTGTAAAGTCATCAAACAGCAGGTGGGCGGCCGTGACAGCTCTGGCAAAGACGTCTCTATTAGCGCCCCGAGTGCCACGCTGCTGCTGCTGCGAGGTTGCAGCACGGTGAGGGCAGGCAGGCTGTTCCACTTAAGGTGGGAAATGATATATTCAGCAAGGGGACTAATTTGATTTGGCTGAGGTTCGTGGCGGTTTGGAATCCGAAGTGAATCTTCCTGCCGTTGGAGACTGCCCCAGATTCCCAGTGCTGCAGCATATTGCAGCTCCCTTTCGGGCTGCGCGGAGTAAGTGAGCTTCTGAGGCTGATGGTAGCGATTTCGCACCCAGATGGGCAACTTCTCATCTTCTGTTGTAAACTGGATTTCAAGCCTGCCAGAAAGCACAGGAAGCACGGTATTCCTGCACCATCTGACAGCTCAAAGCAGTCGGTGTTTGCATTTAGGGGCCTTTTTTCTGTCCCAGCAGGCTCATCCCAGATCAGACCTGCTTTCTAGAAGTGAGAGATGAGACTCTCAACAACTCGATCTGGCTGCAGGTGTCCTTGCTCGTTGCAGAGGGGCTGGACTAAATNCGGTCCATTATATGCCCACTTCTATCTTACTGCTTAATTTGAACACTAATTAACATCATCATGCCTTCTAAAACACAAATGGCACTTGGTAGTATTTCATTATCTCCAGGCTCTGCCTGCAAGCAGCCAGAGCTGAACTTCACTGGAGGAACCACCTCCACGGGCTCACGGGGCCGGTGATGCGTGAGTTTCACCTCCAGCTCTCATCTCCCAGGTCCGATGGTGGTGGGGGAAGTTGGTGGGAAGCAAAGCCATGACTTCATTTCCCGAAATGCTGGGGCAGTAGCCAGCAGAGCTGCTTAGATGTCTAAACACTCGCTTAATTATCTCACTGAACTGGGGCCCAGGGCTTGGGTTTGCTGCTGCTATGCTATGAACTCTGCTTGCTTTCACTGACTGGCCTGAAGCAGGGGGGAAGGTAGAGCTATCCCAAAATGGGAGGGCTTACTGGTTCCAGCTCTCTTTGGTGCATTGCACTGCCTTCTCAGGAAGGGTAGAGTTCAATCAGCCTTTGAAAGTCAGTCAAGCTTTCCCCCCGCCACTAAATGTCTTAAAATATATCTCGTCTGCTACAGTTCAAGCCCTTCCTCCTTCCCAGGAAAAATGAACACCATATCCCTTCTGAAGCAGCCTTTTATGGATCTGGGGATTTTTACCATTTCTTCCGCAAGGCTTTTCCTCTCCCTAAACTGAATTATGCTCATTCCCTCTCCACATCCGCATGGGGTGAGCACTGTGCTGGGTCTCCTTGTTCAACTCCATCGCAGCCTCTGCTCCTTTCCAGCCTGGGCATTATAAGGTCTTTACTGGTGTCACCCTTGGTAACAGCTCCTTTTGGAACATTGGATTTTTGAACCTTTCTTTTTTTTTGTTTTACTCAAGACCAAGACATTTCTGCCTCCTGTTAGAATTCCCAGGTCCTCTTCTGCAAGGCTGCTGCCCCAGCACTCATTTTGTATCTTGTATTTTCCCAGCTAATTATTCTTAATTAAGTGTTAGAGCTTCTCATGTTGCTGGACTGCTGCCTGCTTTTCCTACTGCTTCTCCACTTCTACTGAACTCTTCTTAGTGATCATCTGAGCCTCTCCATAGTCCAGTAACTTCTATTATTAGTGTTTTGGAACAGCAGTATAGAAGTCCCCAGCAGTCTGAATATTGAATATGAAGGAAAAGCATCAGAAGGAAAAAAACTCTCTCATGGGGAGAGAATCCTCTGCTCCCTCATGCTTCCACCCTTTGCATGTATTAGTTCTGCTTCTCAGAAATGCATTTGTCGCCACCTCCTTGGCATTCCTCTAACTGAGAAGCAGGAGGGGCCTGTGTGAGGTGGGGTCCCAGCAGAGCAGAGAGGAGGGCTTTGCAGAAGCTGGAATGACAGCACAGCAGGGACAAAGCCAGTCCTCACTGCATTAATACTTAAAGAGAACCCGAGTCGAAATCAGCTCAGTGAAGAAGCAGATAGGCAAAGGTTTGGGATGTCATTTTTCCCCTTTGGGGTTGCTCTTCTTTGGCCTTTTGGCTCAGACCAAGTGTAGTATTAGTTTAATATCTGATACACGCTCCGGCAGGAGACTGTCGGTGCTTTTGCAAGGGATTTGACACTGTCTATATTTCTTCTGCTGCCAGCTTGTATGGTCCTGACCTGTCACGATCTGGGCTTTAGCCTTCACGGCTGATGTATGGACTGGCACGAAGGAACAGCAGCAAAATGAAGTGGAATTCCCCAGCAAAGATAAGCAACAGCGCGAGGGGTAGGGAGGAAGCCAGCTCAGGCTCGGCGGAGACAGGCAAGGTGTTGGTATGAATAAAAACTGGGTGCCAGGGAGAGGCTGTCAGTGACATTGCTACCTGTCACACATGTGTAAAGTCATCAAACAGCAGGTGGGCGGCCGTGACAGCTCTGGCAAAGACGTCTCTATTAGCGCCCCGAGTGCCACGCTGCTGCTGCTGCGAGGTTGCAGCACGGTGAGGGCAGGCAGGCTGTTCCACTTAAGGTGGGAAATGATATATTCAGCAAGGGGACTAATTTGATTTGGCTGAGGTTCGTGGCGGTTTGGAATCCGAAGTGAATCTTCCTGCCGTTGGAGACTGCCCCAGATTCCCAGTGCTGCAGCATATTGCAGCTCCCTTTCGGGCTGCGCGGAGTAAGTGAGCTTCTGAGGCTGATGGTAGCGATTTCGCACCCAGATGGGCAACTTCTCATCTTCTGTTGTAAACTGGATTTCAAGCCTGCCAGAAAGCACAGGAAGCACGGTATTCCTGCACCATCTGACAGCTCAAAGCAGTCGGTGTTTGCATTTAGGGGCCTTTTTTCTGTCCCAGCAGGCTCATCCCAGATCAGACCTGCTTTCTAGAAGTGAGAGATGAGACTCTCAACAACTCGATCTGGCTGCAGGTGTCCTTGCTCGTTGCAGAGGGGCTGGACTAAATAAACTTTAAAGACCCCCCTCTGACCCAAACCATGCTATGATTCGAAAATTAGCCTTGGTAGACAGAGGTTTTGTGCTGGAGAGGTTTCCAGGAGGGTGTTTTTTTTCTGGCCAGAGGGTAGTTGAGGTGCAATCCTGGTGCAGGGAGGTCTGGACTTCACAGCGTACACTGGATCCTTTGCAGCTTGCTCACCAGGGGCTGAGTACAAGACCTGAAAAGTNCAGTATAAGGAGAATAAACTACTACAGAGAAATAATAACCTTAAGGTGGATGGGGAAGGGGTCAAGTAGCGGCAAAGTGGTAAAAAGCAGCAGCAGCCAAAAACAGTGGTGGGGAGAAGATAGCAGCGGGCACAGCAGAAACAGAAGGAGCAGCAAGGGGAAGTTACAAGCTGTGCTTCCAGACATAAGACTCTTGATCACAGGATGTTAGGGATTGGAAGGGACCCAAGGAGATCACTGAGTCCAACCCCANCTTGGAGGAAGAGGAGGTTGCATGTGCTGAAGAGGAGGAAGCAGTGCTGGACATACCAGCTCAAAAATGCATCCCCACATGCCGTGACACCAGCAGCTGGCTGCTGTCTAGCTGCAGCCCCTTGTTAAACTGCTTCCCTTCCCTGTTAAAACTGGAACTGATGGGTTGCACAAGCTTAATGGTTCGTGTAAACGTGGTGCTTTGTGCTGGGCCATGGAGGGTGAGCAGCGGTGAGAGCAGTTGCAGAGAGAGGCAGTCCTNAAGGCAGTCTATGGGCCATCATTAATATACTCCTGGTGATTAAAATCACTCTTCCCTCAGACCCGCGTCTCTCAACATACTCAAGGCGTTTATTAGCGGTCCATTATATGCCCACTTCTATCTTACTGCTTAATTTGAACACTAATTAACATCATCATGCCTTCTAAAACACAAATGGCACTTGGTAGTATTTCATTATCGTAATTTTTAACGTCAGGAAAAATGAAATTGTATTTCTTACAGTTTAAACTAAATATAACAGTATAAGGAGAATAAACTACTACAGAGAAATAATAACCTTAAGGTGGATGGGGAAGGGGTCAAGTAGCGGCAAAGTGGTAAAAAGCAGCAGCAGCCAAAAACAGTGGTGGGGAGAAGATAGCAGCGGGCACAGCAGAAACAGAAGGAGCAGCAAGGGGAAGTTACAAGCTGTGCTTCCAGACATAAGACTCTTGATCACAGGATGTTAGGGATTGGAAGGGACCCAAGGAGATCACTGAGTCCAACCCCACCTCTGCCAGAGCAGGACCAGACAATCTAGCACAGATCACAGAGGAACACATCCAGACAGGTCTTGAAAGGCTCCAGAGAAGGAGACTCCACAACCTCTCTGGGGAGCCTGTGCCAGTGCTTTGGGACCCTTACAGTAGAGAAGTTTCCCCTTGTGTTGGGGTGGAACCTCCTGTGATGCAACTTACACCCATCGCTCCTTGTCCTGTCCCAGGGAGCAAGTGAGCAGAGCCTGTCCCCACCATCCTGTCCAGCCTTCAGATATTTATAAGCATTTATTAAATCCCCTCTCAGACTTCTCCAGACTAAGCAGCCCCAGGTCCCTCAGCGTTTCCTCATCAGGCAGTGCTCCAGTCCCCTAATCATCCCTGTAGCCCTCCACTGAACCTTCTCCAGCAGATCCCTGTCCCTCTTCAACTGGGGAGCTCAAAACTGAATGCAGTACTCAAGATGGGGTCTCACCAGGGCAGAGTAGAGGGGGAGGACAACCTCCCTTGATCTGCTGGACACACTCTTCTTAATACACCCCAGGATCCCATTGGCCTTCTTGGCCACAAGGGCACATTGCTGTGCCATGGTTAACTTGTTATCCACCAGCACTCCCATTCATGCTGCAATGAAATTGTATTAACTTATCCATTGCTGCTATTATATGGCCCATCTCTAGAATTTTCACCTCTCCACTCAGAGCTTCCGCCTCTAAGCTCCCATTTTTTTCTGTCTGAGCTAGAAATGCAGCTCAAACAGCCACAGGTCTCAGTGGAGACCTGGGGTGACAACCACTGTGTTAGCAAAACCTCCCCCAGGCAGAGTGCAGCAAGGGCACACGCCCAGCTGCCAACGCAGAGGAGCCTGAGTGCTGTGCCCTTAGGAGGAGCTGTGCTCACACTGTGTGCCAACTTTTAATTGCATGAATTAAATCATAGGGGTTTTCTGGATGTAGTGAGGCTTGTGAGCATCTCTCCTGCAGCTGGGGATGTGAAGCCCTTCACCCCTGCAGCTGAAGCAATGGCAGCAGCCAGGGATGCTCAGTGCAGGGAGAGCAGGTGGCTGTAACCCCGTGATGCTGTCACTTGGCAGGAGTTGTCTTGTGGCCTTGTACTGGTTATGAAATATCCTTTTCTCTCTGTGGCCTTGTGTAGTTTTCTACACTGCAGAACAGCTTCAGAAGGGGATCAAGCTCCTGTTCCTCCCTGATGTGGGTAGGAGTTTGCAGAAGGGCCGAGGTCCATCAATGGGCCAATGGTTCATCAGTGGACCAATGGTTCATCCATGGACTTTATCCCCTGATGGCAGGGACCTGCAGTCAGTGCTCTGGTTGTGCTGCCATAGCTTTCCCCAAGTGGACAGTGCCTTTGTCAGGTCTACAAGAGGTTTCAAAATCAGGTAAGCTCTCCTGAATTGATGATGGGTGAAAGAAGAGAGATGCGATGCTGGTGGGTGGCTATGGCATACCCCTGTGAGAGCCTTGCTTTCTCCTGTGCTACCTGCACATACAGCCAAAGCTGAAGCATTGCTGCTAATGGATCTAGAAATCTGTGCCTGGCTGACACAGGGTAGCACTAATTTCTACTGTGTCACCAGAGATTAATCCAGCAGTGGATTTGGGGAAATTTGAGTAATGTCTTAGCTACTTTGAATACTCACAAGCTGTTACTACCTCTAGTCCCCATGGCTTGAAGCTGAGCTTACAGGTTGGGGTTGGAAGTTGTTTAATTCCTTCCTGTTCCCCGCAGTGCTTTGCTCTGCTCCCTCTTGACCTCTGTTTCCCTGCAGTAATAAGGTCAGCACACGGAGCAGTGCTGCCTTCCTCCCACTAGCCCTCCCATCTTGGTGGTCTCCAGAGCTTTCACTGCTTATTCCTTCCATTTCCCCACTTTGTGCTGTTTAAAAACAAGCAAGCAAGAGCTCCCTGGAGCCAACCGCTCATTTGCTGGCAAGGGCTGCCTGTTAATCAATTAAAGCTCTGCAAATGTCTTTGCAGCAGGGTGGATGATTAAGATGCTTTCTGCCTCTAATGCGTGCCTGTGGGAGGTTTGCCTGCATGTGAAGGGCAGTTAAACTGGCCTGGAGGTCCTGCAGTTCTTCTTTTGTAGCTATAAAATAATGGGTTTGGTATAAAGAAGCCAGTGGTTAGGGATGGTGAAGGTAGGGGAAGAGGCTCAGCAGTCTTTGCCCGGTGGAGATGATTACCTGAGCACACTCACTCTGGCTGATATTTTCTAAAGCATCTCTGGGGGAGCATCTCTGCAGCGAAGTGTTGAAGAGGTCCTCAACACATCCACTGAGACAGGGAAGGAAATGGGCTGATGTGGAGGATATGTGTCCATTCAGTACTTCAAGGGGCTTTACAAGAAAGGTGGGGACACAGCCTTTGGCAGGTGCTGTTGTGACAGGCCAAGGGGCAGATTTAAAGTAGATATAAAGATGACAGTTCTAACATTGAGAGCAGTGAAACTCTGGCTCAGCTTGCCCAGAAAGATGGTAGAAGCCCCTGTCTGGAACCAATTCAGATCAGGTTGGATGGGACTCTGAGCAACCTGATGTTGTAGAAGATGTCCCTGCTGACTGCAGGGAGGTTGGACTAGGTGACCTTTAAAGGTCTTTTCCAAACCAGCCTGTCATTCTATAGTATTCAGGCAAATCAGCAGAACAGGTACTGGTGAAGGCTGCACTGAAACAGCATCAGGAACTTGTTTGTACCCAGGCAAAGACTGAGGTTCATGCTTGTGGTTTTGCACTCTGCTGTCAGAGCAAACCTCAGCTGTGGCAACCTGCCAACCTTTCTAAGCCTCCCTCTCATTTCCACCTCTGATCTCCATTTCCAGGCGCAAATTAGGTTCATCCAGAGCCTTAAGCAAAGGAATCAAAGTGGAATCTGTGTGCCCTGCTTTCTGCCAGGAAGGATGCTGGGGCTGGCAAGGTGTGTGCAATGCCCTTGTCAGGTCTGAGTGTCATTTGGAGGGTTGGAATGGACTCAGGAGAAGCCTTTCTTTAGCACTGCTGTGCAGTCCTTGTAAGATGAATGAAGAAGGCATGGAAGTATTGCATCCAGCCTCCGAGCTGGCCACCAATCCAACATTCAGTACTGCAGCAAGTCAAGTTGAAGAAGTTTTTGCACTGGCATAGTTTATTTGGACTCATGAGAAGTCTTTTCTTAGCACTGGTGTGCAGTCCTTCTAAGATGAATGAAGAAGGCATGGAAGTATTGCATCCAATCCCTGAGCTGGACACCAATCCAACATTCAGTACTGCAGTGAGTCAAGTCCAAGAATTTTTTGCACTGACACAGTTTATTGAAATGCTTTAGTTTAAAGACTGTTACTGCTTGAAAGGGCCAAGAGTGATGTGCTGGTTAGGATTAGTCAAGAGCAAGATCCAAATCTGGCCCCAGGACAGGAGCTGCAGTTGTGGAGGAGTTAGCAGCAGGATGCTCTCGCCATGGAGTTATTTTGTGGGTAGAAGGAAAGTGGCAGGAGAAAAGCTAAATCTGGGAGATGGAAATGGTGGTATCTGCAGGGCTGGAAGCTGTTCAGTGCAAACCCCACCGTGGCTGCTTGTGCTGGCTTGAGGAGATGAATGGCCTGGGAGAAGTGGCCTGGGAGGAGATCACAGCAGGAACACTGAGCAGCTCCCTGCCATGGAAGACCCAAAATGGTCTGTGCCAGGAGCACACCACATCATCCCCAGCAGGACCTTAACTAAAACACAGCTTTCTTTAGAAGATCACTATCCCAGACTCTTCAGCCTGGAATACTCAAAGAGAACTACGAGAGCACTTCCTGAGGGTT
>VWZI01017184.1:596123-617735 GCA_013396835.1 Psilopogon haemacephalus | reverse complement strand
TTTTTTTTTTTTTTTTTTTTTTTTTTTTTTTTTTTTAAGAAAGCAAAGTAAATCAAGCTAATTAGTGATCAATGTATACATTCATTTACTATTTTAACAGCAGGGTTTCACCCTATCACTCCACCCATAAAGTCAGCGTGATGGCAGAGCCCTGCCTTAGAGCTACCACCAGAGAGCATCCTTGTATACTTTTTCCGTGGCAGCAGCACTCTCTCTCCCACTTCGAGCAGCCTGCCTCTTTTTTAAGTGCTTCCCCGTCGAAGATGCAATAATTGAAACTTGTCCATCAATCATGTTAGCAGACAAAACAACATTGTTTCTCTTCTCTTTTTCTCCGAAGTGCTCTAGCTTGATCAGCTTAACAACCCGAACAAAGGCACCGAGTCAAAAATCCCACTTCAATGTTTTCAGGTATAAAAAGCACATCATTTTTGGGGAGGGAAGGTGCAAGCTCCATTGTTTAGAAGCATTCTAGGGGAATACTCACAAGGAAAAAAAAAAAAAAAAGAATACTGAGAACCCAGCACATGTGCACAGAATATCCTTTGGGATGGTTGAGAAAGAAGAAAAAAAAGCCTGACAAGAAATTTGCATGACGCCTGCACATCCATATTGTAGAACCATAGAATGGTTTAGGCTGGAAAATTGGATGATCTTTGAGGTCCTTTCCAACCCAAGCATCCACAACCTCCCTGAGCAACCTATTCCAGTGTCTCACCACCCTCACTGTAAAGAGCTTCTTCCTCGTGGAATGGTTTGGGTTGGAAGACACCTTTAAAGGTCATCTGTGCCTTCTAGTCTGAGCCCTCTGCCATCAGCAGGGACATCAGTAGCTGGAGCAAGGTTACTCAGAGCCCTGTCCAATCTGACCTTGAATGATTCCAGGGTCATCTCCCACCTCTGTGGGCAACCGAGGACAGGGTTTCATCACTCTCAGTGTAAAAATAACTCCCTTCTTATGTGTTATGTGTATCAAGTGCAACAAGGTTGGTGAGGGGTCTAGAGCACAGCCCTGTGAGGAGTGGCTGAGGGAGCTGGGGTTGTTTAGCCTGAAGAAGAGGATGCTCAGTGGGGGACCTTATTGCTCTCTACAACTACCTGAAGGGAGGTTGTAGCCAGGTGGGGTTGGGTCTCTTCTTCCTGGCAACCAGCAACAGGACAAGAGGACACAGCCTCAAGCTGTGCCAGGGCAGGTTTAAGCTGGATATTAGGAGGAAGTTTATCACAGCAAGAGTGATTTGGGACCTTATTGCTGTCTACAACTACCTGAAAGGTAGGTTGGAAGAGACCTTTAAGACCATCAAGTCCAACCATCAACCCAACACCACCATGGCCATTAAACCATGCCCAGAAGTTCTATGTCCACATATTAGGCTATCAGGTAGTGACAGGACTAGGGGAAATGGAGCAAAGCTGGAGGTGGGGAGATTCAGATTGGATGTGAGGAGGAAGTTCTTCACCTTGAGACTGGTGAGAGCCTGGAATGGGTTGCCCAGCGGGGTGGTTGGGGCCACATTCGTGGAGGTGTTTAAGGCAAGTCTGTGTGAGGCTGTGGGCAGCCTAATCTAAGGTAGGGTGTCCCTGCCCACGGCAGGGGGGTTGGAGCTAGATGATTCTTGTGGTCCCATCCAACCCAGACTGATTCTATGATTCTATGTTTTTGAACACTTCCAGGGATAGTGAATATACCTATATGTATCTTACTGGGCAGCTGATTCCAATGCCTGACCATTTATCCAGTAAAGACATTTTTCCTTCCAACTTTTGCCTTTTTACTGTACCCCTAGGATTTTGGTTGGAAAAGACCTCTGAGATCCTGGACTCCAACCACTGACCTAGCACTACCATGGCCATTATTTCAGTCAAAAACAACAACAAAAAAAAGAAGTAGATTTGTTGTGACAACTCCTCCATCCTAATGGATCTCTGTTGTCCTAGGAGGGCCACATAGAATGCTTGTTCACCCCAGCTCTCTGCTTTCTGAAGCCAGGCTCCAAATTGATTCTTATTTTGCTTGGTTTTGCAGCAGCTTTGCCCTGGGTTGGTGTTTTTGTGTATACATTTATACAACCTGATTCAGCAGAGGATGCTGGAACAGGTCTAAGGTCACCCTGTGGCAGAGCGGAAGACAAATCTCTTGATGCAAATTGTTTCCCTTTCTCAGTCAGGGAAAAGGGAAATAAGTGAGCCATGAGATGCACTGGCACTTCCAGAACTGCCTGAGCAACAGGGGCACCAGCATGCTGTGAGTCACAGCAGCGCTGCCATCCACGCTGCCAGCTGCAAGCATCAACCTGTGGTTTTAGGGAGGTTTACAATTAGTGGTCTGTGAGTTGCTGTGTGTCTCCCTCCCCGTGCAGTCTGCTGGGAATACCACAGCCATTATGGCTCTTAGACACTGTCCCCAGGATGACTTCTGTTTTTAGCTCCAGATGATTACAGCTCAGTTAACTCTAATGGGGTCACTGCGTCTGTCTTACCTCATACCCGCGATGTTTGCCACCTCCTTTGGGTGTTGTTCATTTGGGTAGGAGCATTTCCTTGTGCTGCCTTGCCCCTGGTGTGCTCCAAGCTATGAAATTGCTTCAGAGTGGCTGAAAGGAGGATTGTTCCTTCAGCTGAAGTCTTTGAGCTGTGAAGACACAGACCCAGCACAGATTAAGTATGTCAATGGTTATCAATATGTGCAGGATGAGTGCCAGGAGGCTGGAGCCAGGCTCTGCTGGGTGATGCCTGATGACAGGACATGGGGCAATGGGTAGCAGCTGAGGCATAGGAAGTTTCATTTGAACAGGAGGAGGAACTTTTTCTCTGTAAGGGTGACAGAACACTGGAACAGTCTGCCCAGGGGAGTTGTGGATTCTGCCTCTCTGGAGATATTCAAAACCCACCTGGACGTGTTCCTGTGTGATCTGCTCTAGGTGATCCTGCTCTGGCAGGGGGGCTGCACTGGATGAGCTTTGGAGGTCCCTTCCAGCCCCTGATATTCTGTGATTCCACAACTTGCCATCATGTGTGGTTCTGGTCAGATGGGCAAAAGGATTCAACCTGTAGTTGCTGCATTTCCATTTTCTTTGCCCTCTACAGAAGCGGGGGTTGTTTTTCGGATGATTTTCCGAGCCAATTCCCATTCCTTTGCAAGAAAAGCTCATAAAGCTGTTATTGCTCAGTCACTCTCAGTCTCCTTGTTAATACAATACGAGGATAAGTAAAGTTCATGGAAGCTGCCTACACTGGGGAAATGAACAAGAAGGCACTTCGGAACACTGCAGGCTTTTCAAAGCTTCTTTGTTCAGAGATAGGGAAAACAACCTGTAAAACTTCACCCTGACGAAGACAGCTGCAGATTTAAGGCTACTGAAAAGAGTCATCTATCCAGATGTAGGTTGGCATGTGGGTTCACAAGTGCAAATATGACTTATGACTCATCCCAGTGTAATGGTGATGGGAGGAGAGAGTCTATATTAGGAGGAACGCTGGATGACGAGGGACAGCTCACAACTGGAAGAGCGTGGAGAGTGAGGTCATGCCAGATGAAATGCAAGCTTATTTGCTGAAATGAAGAAGGCATCCTGAGTGATTATCCTAAGGGACAATATTCATTTGCCATCAGATGGGCATATCTGAGCTTGTTTCAGGCTCAGAGCAGCATCCTACCAGCCCATTCAGGTACACTGCTGCCTCTGTAGCCTCTCATAGGCACCACACAACCATCTCTGGAAATAACTCGGTCCTGCCCAAGAGGGCTCTTATGCCAAGTGCACAGTAATTTTCAGAAAACAAGTGAACAGTTACAAGGCTCTTCAAAAACAGGTTGTGATGTAAATGTAAACCCTTGTGCTTCAAGCTGTGCAAATCCTCTAATTATTGGAGGCGTAGGAAGATATTTCTCTGGGTTTCACTTTCTGCTGTAACTATAATCTAGAAGACTGATGCCTTGCACGGGAATGCTGCCTTAGGGGTAAGACACAGGGTTTGGAGAACCACCAGCCTGATCATTTTGGCAGTTCCAGGGGTGCAGCAATCTACATACTCCTGACCAGCCAAGATGGCTCTGTCCTACCCTTTGCCTTTTGTTTCGGTTTACAGTCTAAAGGCATTTCTTCCTCTTAGAATCATAGAATCAGTCAGGGTTGGAAAGGACCACAAGGATCATCGAGTTCCAACCCCCCTGCCATGCCCAGGGACACTACCCTAGATGAGGCTGCCCACAGCCTCTGCCAGCCTGGCTGCAAACACCTCCAGGGATGTGGCCCCAACCACCTCCCTGGGCATTCCAGGGTCTCACCAGTCTCATGATGAAGAACTTCCTCTTCACATCCAATCTGAATCTCCCCACCTCCAGCTTTGCTCCATTCCCCCTAGTCCTGTCACTAACTGAGAGCCTAAAAAGTCTCTCCTCAGCTTTTCTGTAGGCACCCTTCAGATACTGGAAGGCCACAAGAAGGTCACCTGGGAGCCTTCTCTTCTCCAAACTGAATAGCCCCAACTCTTTCAGTCTGTCCTCATATCAGAGGTGCTGCAGCCCTCTGATCATCCTCATGGCCCTTCTCTGGACATGCTCAGCATGTCCACATCCCTCCTATAATAGGGGCTCCAGAACTGGATGCAGTACTCCAGGTGGGGTCTCACCAGGGTGGAACAGAGCGGGAGGATCACCTCCCTCGCCCTGCTGGCCACACTTCTCCTGATGCAGCCCAGGATCTGGTTGGCTTTCTGGGCTGCAAGTGCACACTGCTGGCTCATGTTGAGCTTCTCATCCACCAGCAAACTTCTTGTCCACCAGCAAGCTTCTCATCCACCACCACTCTTCCTGAATCTTGTGAAAGATGTCATGCCAGACAACAGTCACCATTTTTTGATGCTGAAAGGAGGTTGTAGTGAGGCTGGTGCTGGTCTCTTCTCCCAAATTACTAATAATAGGACAAAAGGAAATGTCACTTCTAGCTCAAGCCATTCTATGACCCTGCTGCCCAGACTCCTTTCCCACTGACCCAGAGGGATTATCAGCTGCTTTGAACATGCTCAGGCAAAGCAGAGAGTTAAACCTCAAACTTCCATCTGGTCTTAGTGAAACATCTTCACTGGCAGAATTTGACTAATTTAGTGATTACTGCTTGGGGAGAACAGTGTCTCCAAGCCCTCCAGCTGTTCCAGCATGGAAAGCCTCTTGCCTCCCTGTGAGGGTTTTGCAGTAATTTCCTCTTGTGTTTTTCATCTAATTTTGCTACAGTAATTCAGCACGGCCACTCTGGCCAGCTGTTCTTCAGGCCTCCTGGCCTGCATTGCTTAGAGGGTGCTGCTGGTGAGGATGTTGAATCAGTCTCTCCAACAATTTTGCATCTGTCCTCGGCTCTTGGAGATGTTCCAGCTGGTCTCAATATACAGCTGATAGTTCAGCAGCACAGTGGTTTGTCAGCCTGTGAAACTTCCCAACTGTGCCCTGGTTCCTCACTTCCCAGTCAGGTGATGGTCATGGGAAATGGTGTCCCAGTGGCACTTCCAACCAACTAGCATCAATTTAAACTCTTGGTAGCAGTTTGCAATTAAGGTTGGTTTTGTCTGGGATCTCCTTGCATATCAGGATGGGGATCTCTCCAAGCTCAGAGGTGACACTTTCTGAAGGCTGTCTTCTTGTAAAAGCTGGTTGACTCCTGGGGAGTGAGGGAAACTTCACAGCGTGGACGAGAGAGCCTGAAATGCTCCTTTAAAATGTCTTTGGGGTTGTGGGTAGGCTTTATTGCAGCCTTTCAGCCCTTAAAAGGGGATCTTATAATAAAGATGGGGACAGACTTTTTAGTAGGGTCTGGGCAGATTTTTAGTAGGACAAGGGGTAATGGTTTTAAACTTAAAAAGGAGAGATTTAGAGTAGATTTTTTTTTTTTTTTTCAGCAAGTATGGTGAAACCTTGGCCCAGGCTGCCCAGAGAGGTGGTAGATGCCTCCTCCCTGGAAACATTCCAGGTAAGGTTGCCTGGGGCTCTGAGCAACCTGCTCTAGTTGCGGATGTCCCTGCTGACTGCAGGGGAGTTGGACTAAATGACCTTTAAAGGTTCCTTGTAACTCAGACCATTCTGTGATTCCATGAAAATTCAGCTCAAGGAAAAAGTCCTAGGTGCAATGCCAGCTCCTAAGACCTTCAAAAGTCCCTTTACAGCCAAACCAGTCTATGGTTCTATGCCTCCAAGGAGACAAGGCAGAACAAGGGGTCCTGGCTCCCTTTCACTGACTCCTTTCCTGGAGCCACTTTTTGCAAGCAGAGAGAGCTCAAATACTCTGTTNCCCCCCCGCCCCGATTGTAAATATTGCCTCCTTTCTCTTCATTGTTTATCAGACTCTTCTGATGTCCTGGGCTGGTTTCATACAAAGGTTTGCATGTTCTGACTAATAGGAGCATCCTCGTGGCCCTTCTCTGGACACGCTTCAGCATGTCCATATCCCTCTTGTAATAGGGGCTCCAGAACTGGATGCAGTTTCTGTCTCCACGGAGAAATATGGATGAGTGTGTGGAAGCTTCTGCTTTCCTTTGCCTTGATACTCTCTTCCCTTGCAGTTGACGGGATAAGTCTGCCTACAGCTTTCTGGATGCTGTACTGTCCTTTAAATCCTCCCAGAGATGCTGAGGCTCTGGTCCACGCTGTAATCACTGAAGGATTACAACCAGTGTCATTCCATATTAGTGGGATTATTAAGTAAAATTGGCTTATAGGATCCAGCATGCTGGCAGCTTACCCCAGCTGAACAATAGCTGCGTGTCCCTCCTGCTTGCCCGCCCCTGTGCTGCCTCCCTGCCAGCCTTCCCATTGATTTCAAATTTTACTATTGACTTTTAGAGCTCTCAGGGGCTCGGGGTTTTCCTAACGCTGTTGATTTATTGCTTTCCTGGGAGCTAGGACAAGCTTCGAGATCTTCATCCATCAGGCTGTTGTCAGTGTCAGGGTTTTGCCCACGGATGCCTGCAGTGAAACGCTCCGGGCTCAGCAGTGGGAAGGTCTTCAGTCAAAATGTGAAGCCTGTTTGCTCGTGACACCCCAGTTCTGCTCGTTACAAACTGCCCTTAACTCAGAGCAGGCAGAGGTGGTCGCTGCATCACTTTCAATTCCCTGCTGTGTCTGGCACTGAGGTCATGCACAGGGCGGGTTATGGGAAGATGCTGTCCAGCATCCTCCAAGTTTTGGAGCAATGATTAGAAACTGTTTTGACCCTTCCATTAGCCCTGGCTGCCCAGCGTGACCAGTGTGCTGAGTAGCCTGGAGAGATCCTTTTCTGAGCTCATTACTTCCATTTTTCAGACCTTCTGGAGGGAGAGGAAAAAGCACCAGGCTTTTCCAGCCCTCCAGTCAGGGATGAAAGGAGTCTTTGAAAGCTTCAATCAGAGGGTGGTGTTGCCAGTGGAGGGTTGATTGAGGATGTGCGAGGTTCTGTGCTGCCAGGGAGTGCTGTGCTGGGGCGGGCAGCTGGAGAACTGAGCACCCTCAAGTGCTGCTATTCTAGCTCAGGCTTACCTCTAATGAACCTTCTGTTCTCTCTTTTATGTGATTGGGATGTGCAACTTGGTTTTTTTCTGATTAATGAAGAAGTAATTGATTACAGTCAGTGACATGGACAGAGGAATCAGTGCACTCTCAGCAAGCTTGCATATGGCACCAAGCTGTGTGGCAGAGTCGACTTGCTAGAGGGCAGGGATCCATCCAGAGGGACCTGGACAGGCTGCAGAGGTGAGCCTAGGGCAATCTCATGACATCCAACAAGGCCAAGTGTAAGGTCCTGCACCTGGGTCAGAGCAATCTCAAGCACAACTCCAGGCTGGGTGGGGAATGGCTGAGAGCAGCCCTGAGGAAAAGGACCTGGGGGTCTGGGGTGATGCAAAGCTGAAGATGAGGCTGCAGTGTGAGTGCAGCCCAGACAGCAACTGTGTGCTGGGCTGCAGCAAGAGCAGCTGTGGGCAGCAGGGCAAGGCAGAGGATTCTGCTCCTTTGCTCTACTCTCCTCAGACCCCACCTGGAGTACTGTCTGCAGCTCTGGAGCCTCCAACACAAGAAGGACATGGAACTGTTGGAGTGAGTCCAGAGGAGGCCACCAAGATGCTCAGAGGGCTGCAGCAGTTCTACTATGAGGACAGGCTGAGGGAATATGGGGTTGTATTTGGCCTGTAGATGAGAAGGCTCCTGGGAGAGCTTATAGCAGCCTTGCAGTACCTGCAATACTGGAAAGCTGGAGAAAGGCTTTTTATGAGGACCTGTGGTGATAGGGCAAGAGGCAGTGACTTTAAACTAGAGCAGGGTAGATGAGACATTAGGAAGACTTTACTGTGAGTGTGGTGAGACACTGTAATGTGTTCCCTAGAGAAGTTGTGGACTTCCTGGAAGGATTTAAGACCAGGATGGATGAGGCTGCGAGCAACCTGGTCTAGTGAGAGGTGTCCCTGTCCATGGCAGGGGGACTGGTACTGGATGTCTTTAATGTCATTTACAACTCCAGCCGTTCTGTTTCTGTGATCCTCAGTATTGGCATAACAATTGTTAGCATTAAATGTAGCCCATTGCCATTCTGTACTGCTGCTACCAGAACAAATAACCTTTGCTCCTGGCTCCACTCCAGAGCTCGATCTGGATCTGACCCATGGTCCATTTGGGACTCAGGAAGGTTCATTATCATAAGTAGCCAGGCCAGGGAGCTGTAGGAAGAGCACAGAGAAAGTTTAGTCACTGCTAAACAAAAGAAGCTGTGAGAGCAAAGCAGGTGATCTTCTGGAAACTGAGGAGGAAATGGATGAGGACTGCAACTCTTAGGAAAATCACAGAACAAAGTTAAGTCAAAAGAGGATTGAGATGACTCAGGTCTTGCCCAAGGAATATAATTTAAAACTGTAACTCTGAGAAGCTCTGGTTGTTTTGCTCTGTGTTTGTGTAAGCAGCCAGCGTGAGGATTATTATTGCAAGCACAAGACTCTGCCTGGCTCTCTTCCAGGGTGGGTACGTGAGGTTAGAGCTCCCTGAGTCTCCTCTGTTGTGCTGGGGAGCTTTGCTAAGTTGCCTGACACCACCAAACCCTTCTGGATATAGAGAGAGTCTTTCCATCATCTGCAAAAAATTAGAGTTTATAGGGACTCAGGAAGAGTCTCAGGGTAAGTGAATTAGGACACCAATGTGTACGTTGAGGAGTTAGTGTGCAGCTCTCCCCATGGGGCAGGTACCGCAGAGTGACCTGTGCCTGAGTGGGGACCAGACACTCAGCACATGTCACTCAGAGCTCTGACATACCCAGAAGTCTCTGGCAGAAGCTCTACACCCCTGCTGCAGTGAGAGAGGTGTGGGCAGCTGTTATGAATTGAGTATGGACCCCAAGCACAGCGCCAGCCCTCGTTAAAACCTGCGCTCGGGAAGACCTCTAGACGTGCTCTCAGCTTCACCAGCTCCCCGCAGTGCAACCACATCAGTCAGGGCCAATGCACATACCAACCCTCTGCTAAGTGCATGTATGGCCTGGGGTGTGGAGGGGATAGCAGAGCATCCCATGACTCTCAGACTGGACTGCAGGCTGTGGTCCCAGGGAGAGGCAGAAGTTGGAGAGAGGACAGTGGTGGAGTCGCCATCCCCGGAGGTGTTCAAGAAAAGCCTGGATGGGGGACTTAGTGCCATGGTCTGGTTGATTGGATAGGGCTGGGTGATAGGTTGAACTGGATGATCTTGGAAGTCTCTTCCAACCTGGCTCATTCCATGATTCTATGATTCTATGAACATCACACTTGGGCCAGTGCCCTCCAGGGAAGCTGTCTGAACAAGAACATTGTCTGTTAGGGTCTGTTTCTGCTATGGTCAAGAGAAGAAGGCTTGGTGTCCCTTTGCTGTCAACAGGGTGAAACTCTAATAGGCTAATTACCTCTTCCAGCATCAGACTAAGAGTAGTTACTGCAGTCCCCAGGGCAGGACCATTGCAAGACTTCCTTCATGTCTTAACAATTCTCATCAGTCCATTGAGAAAGTCCCAGGAAAGTCCTGAATTTCATCACCGAGATGATGGTGGTGCTTTCCTCTTTCTCTTCCCTGAATCTCACCCTCCCCACTTCTGCCCAGCCTTGGGGTGCTGATCTGGAAGGGAGACCCTTTTCAGCTTCACTTTATGCCAACTTCTGATGTGCCTTGTGGTGTAGAGGAGCAGTGTTAGTGCTTGCCTGGGTGCTCTTAGAGGCCAGAGGAGCATCCCTTGCCTTGCTAAGTACCCTAAAGCCCCATAGTGCATTTAGAATCATAGAATCATAGAATGGTTTAGGTTGGAAGAGAACTCAGAGCTCATCCAGTTCCAACCCCCCTGTGCCATAGGCAGGGACACCTCCCACTTAGAACAGGTCACTCAAGGCCTCTTCCAACCTGGCCTTGAACACTTCCAGGGAGGGAGCAGCCACAACTCCCCTGGGCAACCTGTGCCAGTGTCTCATCACCCTCACTGGAAAGAACTTCCTCCTAGCATCCACTTTCAATCTCCCCTCTGCCAGTTTGAACCCATTACTCCTTATCCTGTCATGACAAGACCTTGTGAATAGTCCCTCCCCAGCCCTCCTATAGGCCCCCTTCAGATACTGGAAGGCTACTATAAGGTCTCCTCAAAGCCTTTTCTTCTCCAGGCTGCAGAGTCCCAACTCTTTCAGTCTGTCCTCATAGCAGAGCTGCTGCAGCCCTCTGAGCATCTTGGTGGCCCCCTCTGGACTCTCTCCAGCAGTTCCACATCCTTCTTGTGCTGGGGGCTGCAGCGCGACTGCATCTTGCTTGCTCTTTGTGTTACAAATCATATGCAAAGGGGAGAAATAAATAAATGAATAAATCATTGGCATTGTAACACAGCAGACAATGGGAAACATGAGATAAATACTAAAGGCTGGATCTACGCTTCCCAGCAGTGTTTGATGTGGGCCACAGAAACGCTGCCCCGAGAGGCTTCTGCTCCCCGAGGACCAGATTTACGCCAGTGCTGGAGATCAAAAGCCAGGATGTGGTGTTGCACAGCTATAATAAACGGCTGCCCAAATTTTGTTCGGCTCCAGGTCTGCTGAGACAATGTTAAAATGCAGCCACTGGCAGGCCAGGAATTAAATTATTTGTGTTGGCTGGCTCAGGGAGGGCATTCACTGCTTTCATCACAGGCTAGCACTCGTACAGCTGCCTATGGAGGAGGAAACGGAGAGGCTTTATAAGGCTTTATGGATTGACAGCACACCAGAACCTGAGTCCTGCTGGATGTTGCATTTATCCTTACAAAACTAATCCTGCAGCTGTGGAAATCGGTGGGGCTGGATTCCCATCATGCAGCCCAGGATTGCTGCAACCACTGACAACAGCTCTGGATATTCCAACCAGCAGAAAAAAACAAAAAACTTAAATCATTACATAAAGCCCAGAAGTGCCAGAAGTGTTGTTAATAGGTTTGTTTATTTACTGTTTGGTATTCGCTTATGCCAACCACTCAGCACAGTCCAGGCACTGGCCCTTACAAGGGTGCAGTGATTTTACCTGAACAGGAACACCTTTTATTTGATGGTTAACCAGACTAGGGACAACCCTTAGCTCTAAGAAGACCAAATTGCAGATGTCTCCTCTAGAATGGGGACAACCTGCAGATCCAAGACCTGTGGGTGTGGGTTGATGAAAAGCTGAACATGAGCCAGCAGTGTCTGTGTGCAGCCCAGACAGCAACTGTGTGCTGGGCTGCAGCAAGAGCAGCTGTGGGCAGCAGGGCAAGGGAGGGGATTCTGCACCTTTGCTCTGCTCTCCTCAGACCCTACCTGGAGCACTGTGTGCAGTTCTGGAGCCCCCAACACAAGCAGGACATGGAACTGTTTGAAACAGTCCAGAGGAGGGCCACAAAGATGCTCAGAGGGCTGCAGCAGCTGTGTTACAAGGACAGGCTGAGAGAGTTGTGGCTCTGCAGCCTGGAGAAGAAAAGGCTTTGAGGAGACCTTATAGTAGCCTTTCCATAGCTGAAAGGGGCTACAGGAGGGCTGTGGAGGAACTATTGACAAGGTCTTGTAATGACAGGACAAGGGGGAATGTGTTTAAACTGGCAGAGGGGAGATTGAAAGTGGATGTTAGGAGGAAGTTCTTTCCAGTGATGTTGGTGAAACACTGGCACAGGTTGCCCAGGGAGGTTGTGGCTGCTCCCTCCCTGGAGGTGTTCAAGGCCAGGTTGGATGAGACCTTGAGCGACCTGTTCTAGTGGGAAGTGTCCCTGACTATGGCACAGGGAGGTTGGAACTGGATGAGCTTTGAGTTCCTTCTAACCTCATCCATTCCACGATTCTATGATCCATATGATGCGCCCGTACTTGAGGTCCACATCACAACACACTTTCCAAGGGCCTCTCTTCACTGGGTATCACAACCTGGGAGAGCAGTGTGAGGTTTCTTCCACTTGGGATCTTGCATCCTTGCACGTTCTGGTTTGTGCCCTCAAGGAGACAACATCTAACGTGTAGATCAGCGCCTATTAGTCTATGGCTTCGACGAATATGAATTTAAATAGTCTATTATCTCAAAGCACTGTTAATGTTATTATTCCCACTGGTTAGATGCCTGCTCCATACTGAATACGCTCCAGATTCATTAGCTTCCATTTTATGTTGCATCAATTTGTAGCCTGCCCTTTCTAAAGAGGAGATGGAACCTGACTGTTAAATCTACCTCACAATCGTTCCCATGTAGCTTAATTAGTAATGTGCAAGGATGTTTCCAGCCTCTGAGGTGGCTTGAAATGCTTGAGTCATTTTATTGTAAGGTTTGGGGTTAATATTCTAGATTAATATTACTTATGAGCATTTATTAAACTCTAGGCAGCACTTTCCAAGAGGGGGAAAAGAAAAAAAAAAAAAAAAGTTTATCATATCTGTAACAGCCTCAAGGAAGAGAAACTTGATGTGACTCAGTCTCTGCTCTCCTTTCCTTGCTGCTGAGTCGCAGCTGAAGCTCTGGGGGAGGCTGAGCTCCCTGGGAGGAGGACAGGCTTTATTTCACAGACTTTTCTGTGACTCCCAAGCTTTCTCCTGAGGACAAGTAGGATGACAACCTTCACATGGAGGTGCCCCGCTTGGGTCTGCTGTTTGAAAGGTGGTTGCTTCAGAAGTACAATTTCACAGAATCACAGAATTAACCAGGTTGGGAAAGACCTCTAGGATCGAGTCCAACCTATCACCTAATCCTTCTAATTAACCAAACCGTGGCACTAATTGCTTCATCCAGCCTCCTCTTAAACACTGCCAAGGATAGGGAGCAGCCACTACCTCTCTGGGCAACCTGTGCCAGTGTCTCACCACCATCACTGGAAAAAACTTCTTCCTAACATCCCGTTTAAATCTGCCCTCTGTCAGTTTAAACCCATTCCTCCTCATCCTGTCATTACCAGACCTTGTGAATAGTCCCTCCCCAGCCTTCCTGTAGCCCCTTTCAGATACTGGAAGGCTGCTATAAGGTCTCCTGGAAGCCTTCTCTTCTCCAGGCTGCAGAGCCCCAACTCTCTCAGCCTGTCCTTGTAACACAGCTGCTGCAGCCTTCTGAGCATCTTTGTGGCCCTCCTCTGGACTGTTTCAAACAGTTCCATGTCCTGCTTGTGTTGGGGGCTCCAGAACTGCACACCACCTCCCCAGGCATCCTGTTCCAATGGCCAATCACTCTTTCTATGTAGAACTTCTTCCTAATGTCAGCCTAAACCTGCCCTGGTGCAGTTTTAGACTGTGTCTTCTTCTTCTGTGCCTGGGTGAAGAGACCAACCCCATCTGGCGACAACCTCCTTTCAGGCAGTTGTAGAGAGCAATGAGGTCTGCCCTCAGCCTCCTCTTCTCCAGGCTGAACAGCCCCAGCTCCCTCAGCCTCTCCTCACAGGCTCATAGTACACACTAAAATTTCATGCACCGAGAAACAAGCTTGGCTAAAGGAAACCTTAGCCATCATTTGACATGTGTTTGGGAGGGATGATGATCTGAGTAGTCTGGTTCTTGATTGCTCTGCTATGCCACAGGAGCCCATAAGGCTGATTTGGTACAGATCTGCAATCCCTCCAGTACTTGCTGGGTCAGACAGAGTGGCTGATGTAGAAATGAATGTGGAGTTTTATGTTAGGGCCTGGTTCCTGGTTCCTGCTTTGCAAATCACTGCTGGAAACACCTTATTAGCAGGCAGTAGTTCACATGTCTCTACCAAAAAAAAAGCAGAACAGATCTCCCTATAGGGAAATTTAACACTATCTTGACTGGATTTTCTTAACTTCGGGAGACCGAATTTTCTCCAGAGCTAAGTGAGAGGAACTGCACAAAAAATGTAATGATGTTTATGCCAGCAGAGATTCTTAACCAGGCACTGAGATGCACCCCTGCCTGCTGGAGAGAGGCAGAAAGAAGCAAGTAACACAAGATAAATAAAGAAGGAAACTTCTGGCTTGAAAGTGGAGCCTTAGGAAGCAGATTTTAAACCGGTGCAACAATATGGCAGAGTGCAGGACCATTGGGGAGATCCAGAATCACCAAACCAGCCTGTGCCAGTGTGATGAATCCATGGGCTGTTCTTCAATGCCTGTAGGCACCTCCAGTGGAAGTGCAACGTGAGGCTGGCTGGGCAAGGGCAGGCTTTGCCACAAAGCCACCCCAAGGCTTGCAATAGCAACAAACGCAAATGCATCCAGAGAGCCAAAGTCATTGCCATGTGTAAAGGCTGCACATAACTCATCAAATTAGAATTTGTGAGACATCAACCTAGCTCTGGCTCTCTCCATGGGACTGAATTTCCTTTAAGCTGCTTTCACATGGAGTGCAAACTGGAAAGAGGCACATTAGTGATGCTCACAGCGGAGCCGGCAGTGGAGCAGCAGCAGTGGGGATGACTCAGAATAACAAACCTTGTTCGTCCCAGGAGAGCAAGAGTGAGTGGCAAGCTGGTGAAGGGAGAGAGCTGAGGGAACAGTTCTTAGAGAGTGAAGGAGGAGCAACTGGGGCTGGCAGAGGAGGTCTGCATGCCCCACAGCTGGGCAGGGCACTGTGGGCAGGGTGGTGCCAGAAGAAGGAGGATTTCTGGACATTCCCACTGCTGTCTTGCCAGAGACTTCTCTTCTGCAAGAGAGATTAGAAGGAGCTGTTTGCAGGAAAGACTTTTACCCTTTGTTAATTCATCCTCTGAGGCTGGTGCAGGTCATTCAAGAGTCCCTGTCTGAGGACTCCTCCGGATCCCAAGGAATGGAGGGTTGATGGGAGAGCAGGGCACAGCACCACCATACACACCTCAGGAAAGCTGGGTAGGGACTATTCACAAGGTCTTGTAATGAGAGGACAAGGGGGAATGGGTTTAAACTGGCAGAGGGGTGATTTAAACGGGATGTTAGGAGGAAGGTCTTTCCAGTGAGGATGGTGAGATATTGGCACAGGTTGCCCAGGGAGGTTGTGGCTGCTCCCTCCTTGGAGGTGTTCAAGACCAGGTTGGATGAGGCCTTGAGCGACCTGTTCTAGTGGGAGGTGTCCCTGCCTATAGCACAGGGGGGTTGGAACTGGATGAGCTGTGAGGTCCCTTCCAACCTAAACTATCCTATGACTCTATAACTTGTTCCTAACATTCAATCGAAATCTCCTCTTCTCTAGTTTGGAACCATTACCTCTCATTCTTCCACTACAAGCCTTTGTAAACATCCTCTATCCTTTTTGTAGTCCCTCTATAGGTACTGGCAGCTTGCCATTGGCCTTGAATGACCTGTTCTAGTGGGAGGTGTCCCTGCCTATGGCAGGGTGTTGGAACTAGATGATCTTTGAGGTCCCTTCCGACCTAAAGCATTCTGTGATTCTATGATTCTATGATTGATGGGCTTGACTCTGTTGGTTGCCTTTCAGTTCTTTGCCAACACAAAAGAAAAAGTCAGGAGATTGCAGACTCAACCCAAATGCAATCGACTCAGGTGGGCTGGTGCTTGGAAAATTTCCTCCATCTGTCAGGGCTGGCTTTGGGGCTCACTGAAGCCTTCTGATTTCAGTGTCTGCCCAAATATTTACAAAATAATGGCAGTGTCAAGTCATAAAACTCCTCATCACCCACATGGTCCTATCTGGAACATCTCTTGCCCAGCAACAAGCCCAGTGAGCAAATCTGACTTAGTTTGGAGGTGAGCCTATGTTGCATGAAGGACTTAACCTCTGTTCCTGCCCACTCAGCATCGCCCAAGACAAAATTCCTCCTGCAGCCATCCAAATCAATCTAATTGTGAGCAACACAAAATGATGCTTTAAATAAATCTCATTTGCATATTGAGAGGAACTTCTCAGCTTACTGAATATGGAAATCACCAGCAGAAAATTATTTATCACCTCAGCATCAAAATATCAGAGGTTGCCTGGTGCCTTTGGGAGAATCAGTTGTGATACAGCAATATTTCTCACTTCCCCCTGTATAATGTGATCTGCCAAATTTAATCCACTTTTGCATTTGATGGTCCCCAGTAGGATGAAAAGGTGAAGCTAATGTCACATAAACAATGCTGAGCATCATCCCCCATGAAATTTTATGTGACACTTGAAAGGTGCCAAATTATCCCAAAATAGCCTGGGGACTTCACAGTTCATGCAACCTGGCAGTTTACAACAATGCAAATATTTCGCTGCTCACTTTGCTTCTGTTCTCTCTTTATAATTGCAAATTCCGTGCCAGTAGGTGAGGGAGTGGAAGGCTTCAGTGCTGTGCCATGCACTGTCCTCAGCAACAAAATGCTGCAGAGTGAGGACGTGGAGAGAGAAGCAAGCATTTCATAGAATCATAGAATTGTAGAACCAGTCAGGGTTGGAAGGTACCACAAGGATCAGCCAGCTCCAACCCCTCTGCCATGCCCAGGGACACCCTACCCTAGATTAGGCTGGACAGAGCCTCATCCAGCCTGGCTGCAAACACCTACAAGGATGTGGCCCCAACCATACCCCTGGGTAACCCAGGGGGCCTCACCACTCTCATGCTGCAGAACTTCTTCCTCACATCCAATCTGAATCTCCCTACCTCCAGCTTTTCTCCATTCCCCCTAGTCCTGTCACTCCCTGATAGCCTAAAAAAGTCCTTCCCCAGCTTTTCTGTAGGCCCCATTCAGATCCTGGAAGGCCACAAGAAGGTCACCTGGGAGCTTCCTCTTCTCCAAACTGCACAGTCTGTCCTCATGGGGGAGGTGCTGCAGCTCTCTGAGCATCCTCGTGGCACCGAGTCCAGATCCTTCCCTCTTCACTCACTGCTGATCAGCCACAAGTCTCATCAGTTGCCATTATAGAGCCATTTTCCCTAAATGTCACCAAAATGAGAGATGTGTCCAAGGACATATCACGAGCTAAATTGCAGGTTGTTGTTTTTTTTAACCATGGCTGCTGTTTTGCTCTTCCCCTGCCTTCCCAGCTCCCGAGGCACTGCCTCTAGTCCGTGGGCACATCATCGCTAAGGGAACTCCTTGTTTCTCTTGTCATTACCTGCCAGAGGAGCCTTGATGTATACGTAGGATGCTAAAAAGGTGTACATTTATTGGAAATTGCCTGAGCGAGATGAGCTGCTGTTGAGAGTACTTGAGCACAAAATGCTGCTGCATCCCAGCCTAAGGAAAGGGCTCAGTCTGCTTTTCCGCTCCTTCCAGGTTCTCTCAGGCAGTATTGCTGAGTGTTGCTCGCATCTGGGACCTGGCTGGGTTTTTTTTAGGGAATATCCAAGTGTGGCTGTATCTGTGCTGGGGTTGCCCAGTTAATTTCAGTGGGATGCAATGGAGAGATGCTCATTGTAGAGCAGTTGTGACTGCTGGACTCCTATTTTATGCGACTCCTTAACCAGACTTACATCAGAGATCAGTGTTGTCTACCAGCCCGAATTTGTCAGGTGCTGCATCTCTGCTGCACTGAGTGCACACACTGTTGTGACTGCTGGACTCCTGTTTTCTTTGGCTCCTTAACCAGACCTGCATTAGAGATTGGCATTGTCTATCAGCCCAGATTTGTCAGGTGCTGCACCTCTGCAGCACTGAATGCACACACTGTTGTGACTGCTGGACTCCTTTTTTCTTTGGCTCCTTAACCAGACCTGCATCAGAGATTGGCATTTGTCTATCAGCCCGAATTTGTCAGGTGCTGCATCTCTGCTGCACTGAGTGCACACACTGTTGTGACTGCTGGACTCCTTTTTTCTTTGGCTCCTTAACCAGACCTGCATCAGAGATCAGTGTTGTCTACCAGCCCGAATTTGTCAGGTGCTGCACCTCTGCAGCACTGAATGCACACACTGTTGTGACTGCTGGACTCCTGTTTTCTTTGGCTCCTTAACCAGACCTGCATCAGAGATTGGCATTTGTCTATCAGCCCAGATTTGTCAGGTGCTTCATCTCTGCATCACTGAGTGCATATTCTAGCAAACCGAATAGCTTTCAATTTGCCTCTAATGAGGCTAATTACCAAACGAACACTCTGTTGGTCTCCATGGGACCTGAGGATGGAAGGACTAAGACTCTGCACAACATGTACAAAGATCTCATTATGTTTGGAGTAAATTGGAGTAGGCACTGCATTATCATGAGACAATTTTTACTTATAGCTGATACATGATGCTTATAAACATCCCCTTAATGTGTTTTTATAACAGAGGATAATAGATTTTCTGAAGATCTCAGTTACCTCCTTCTGGGCTTGAGGGGAAGGCAGATTTTCATGGGGCTGCCCTGCAAACAGTGTGGGAGTAAGGGGTGCATTGCTTTGGGTGCAAAGCAAGTGTAAAGGTAATTCTTTCTCATAGGCATGTGCAACGGCAGGGTTTACTTAATGGTCTTGGCAGTGTTGGGTTAGCAGTTGGACTGGATGATCTTCAAGATCTCTCCCAACCAAAGTGATTCTATGATCCCACTGCCTGTAATGAGTAATGAGGTTAACACAAGTAGCCACAGAGAAGGGGCTGAAACTAGTGAGCTTCTAAACCTGTGATGGGCTAGATGCCAGTTTTTCACTGCCAGGTTCCTGGCATTTAACTTCAGAGCTGCCAGCGAGCTGGTGGAAGAGGTTCTCTGAGTTTGTTGTCCCAGAAAATGTTATGAGTTTGTCTTTGAAAGCAGTCCTGTGCTTTCAGTTCTCCTGCAAACTCTTCATTGACAACATTCTCATATCTGTTCTTTCTTTGCTTAGCTTCATAATTAAGACATACATTTTCTTGCCTTCCACAGCTTGCAAAGAGACACCAAGGAGCAGCCTGCAGTGTTCCTCATGGACCCACCCATGGCACCATGGCCAGGATCTGTGAGAACTGGCAGCAGGAGCCTGGGGGTTATGAGAGCAGGAGCCCTCTCCGCTTCAACTACAGCAGGGACTGGGGGCATGAAATGCTTTAATTTTCATAAAGCCAAATATATGATTGTCATTTAAAATCATCTCTGTGGTTGCTGTTCTGCAGCTGCTCTCGTGCCATGACTCCCATTTTGGACTTAAAGAACTGCTGGCAGGGAAGGATAGGATAGGATAGAATAGGATAGAATAGAATAGAATAGAATAGAATAGAATAGAATAGAATAGAATAGAATAGAATAGAATAGAATAGAATAGAATAGAATAGAATAGAATAAGCCAGGTTGGAAGAGACCTTCCAGCTCATCCAGTCCAACCTATCACCCAACCCTATCCAGTGGAACTAAGTGCTCAATCTAGCCTGTTCTTGAACACCTCCAGGGATAGTGACTTCACCACCTCCCTGGGCAGCCCATTCCAATGCCAATCACTCTCTCTGGGTAGAACTTCCTCCTAACATCCAGACTATACCTCCCCTGGCACAGCTTGAGACTGTGTCCCCTTGTTCTGTGGCTGATTGCCTGGGAGAAGAGACCAACCCCACCTGGCTACAACCTCCCTTTAGGTAGTTGTAGACAGCAATGAGGTCACCTCTGAGCCTCCTCTTCTCCAGGCTGCACACCCCCAGCTCCCTCAGCCTCTCCTCACAGGGCTGTGCTCCTGGCACCTCACCAGCTTCATGACCCTTCTCTGGATACATTCCGGTACCTCAACACCTCTCTTGAATTGAAGGGCCAAGAACTGGACACAGGACTCAAGATGTGGCCTGAGCAGTGCCAAGTACAGGGGAAGGATAACCTCCCTTGTCCTGCTGGCCACACTATTGCTGATCCAGGCCAGGATGCCATTGCTGATTATAAACTCAACACCCCCACCTTTTCTCACCTGGCAACAGCAGCCCTGTGCTTTGATAGCATCAGAAGACCTCTCTGGCAGTGATTTTGGAAGAGATTTGGTTTGTCTTTCCTCCTCCCTAGGGAGACTGTGCCCTGTTTTGTTTTCTGGCTGGTGATGTCTGGTCCCTTTGCCACGTAGCTGGCATCATGATGCCAACACAGGAAGGGACACTGCTGAAACCATGGAGTCTGTTTGGCCCAGAGGGTTCATCTTGGTAGGATTTATGCAGCTGTGAATGCAGGCAGAGTCAGGCCTGTGGCTATCTGATCGTTAAACAATTTTCATTCATCATTTTTGCCTGGCTCCAGAGCCCCATTAAATAGCTTTTCCATTATCTTTAATGGGTGTGAGGTCTGGCTTGGTGCTTCAAGTGGGGCTACAGGGAGGGTGATGGGGTCCTGGCCACAGCTGTCACCTAGCTGCTGCTGCTGCTGTTGTTGTTGCTGCTGTTGCTCCTGCTGCTGCCTCACATCTGCTCAGCTGTGTGTGGTGGCTGTTGGTGACCATCCCCTGGCACCTCAGCCATTTGGGATGTGGTCTCTACACAAGGCTGTGCCCCAGCAAACATACCTCTTGTAAGGGCCAGAAGTCAGCTGTGTCTTTTCCTTGTGCAGGACTGGTTAGTCCTGGAGGCTCTTAGAGACCTGCTCCTGGTCCTCAGGCTGTTGCCTGGAGGAACTACCAGGCTGCAGCCTGCTCCCAGCAAGGCTCAACCATGCTCAAGCACTGATGCCCTGGAGAGAATTAGCAGGGCAGATCTAGGCAGAGCTGATCCAGCTCAGAGCTGATCCAGTCCAGAGGTTTCACCAGAGGGTGAATTCAGAGCAGCCAAGAGAATCTGGAGAGTGAGCCGAGGGCAGGAGGAGGGCATCTGCAGGGCACTCATCTGATCAGAGCAGCTGTAACCACTAATGACTAAGTATTTTCTCCCGTTTCAGTTATGGAAATCAGATGGAAAATCCTAAAGGCAAAGTTAGCATCAGCCACTTAGGAGACATCCTCAGCTAACCAGCCCAAATATCTGCTCAAATGCCGATGTTTTGTGTTTTCTCTGTGCAGTGGGAGTAGCTGTGTTACATAAATACAAGAAGAGAAAGGTGAGCTGCTGTTTTAATGCAACCCTTCCAAGCACATTTGTATTCACACTGTATCTTAGCAGAGGGATGCGGGGAGCAGACAGAAATTTATCTTCTCCAGAGAGTGATACATCAGTGCCTGGTTCACAGGAACATTTTTCAGACATCTCAAGAGCACCATGCACAAAAATATACATCTCATGAATTTCCTGAGCAGACAAGGGCTAGTTGGAATGACGACAAAGGTAGGAAGAGGACAGGCCAACAGCAGAAGCCTAGCAGGAAAAAAAAAAGTCAAAATTATTCCACTGGAAACAAAGTAAAAGCAGATGAAAAA
>VWZI01017184.1:584190-596109 GCA_013396835.1 Psilopogon haemacephalus | reverse complement strand
TTTTGAAAAGCCCAACCTCTGCCTCTGAGAGAAATTTGAGCCAGTGGAAACTTTTGGAGGAAAATATCCCTGTCAGGAGGAGGCCAGCTGAGGTCTTTTAAAAAAGAGCATTTTGCAAGAAAACACAACTTCTTTGTGGGACTGGCAACCCTCCAGCCTAATTTCCCCTGACAAGACAGCAGTAGCATCAGGGTTGTTGTACCAGTGGAGTGGTGACTGTTTTCTTTCCCTTCCTGTAGACATCAACAACTGCTCTCTCTCCCTTGCAAACAAATCCACACAGTGAAAGACAAGTTGTCAAGAAAGATTAGATCAGTCTTCCTGTAAAGCCTTTGAAGTCCAGGCTCAGCTTGTGAACCTGAGAGGGCAAAACCTTCCCCAAGATGGCTTGAGTCATCAGACAGGGTGGCAGGGAGGTGGTGCTGGGATGAGAGATGTCATCCCCCTTAGGTAGCAGGCCATAGGTGCTCTCAGCATGCCTTGACTGTGATCCTGTGGTGTGTTCTGAGGTGTTGTCTCCCACGTTGTGGAGACTCCCCAAAGTTGAGGCTCTTCAGCATAGAGAAGAGAAGGCTTTGAGAAGACTTTATAGTAGCCTTCTGGTATCTGAAAGGCGCCTACAGAAAGGCTGGGAAGGGACTGTTCACAAGGTCTTGTAATGACAGGACGAGAGGGAATGGGGTTAAACTGGCAGAGGGGAGATTGAAAGTGGATGTTAGGAGGAAGTTCTTCACAGTGAGGGTGGTGAGACACTGGCACAGGTTGCCCAGGGAGGCTGTGGCTGCTCCCTCCCTGGAGGTGTTCAAGGCCAGGTTGGATGAGACCTTGAGCAACCTGTTCTAGTGGGAGGTGTCAAACGTGAAGCCATAGCTATGTGTTAGTCTTGTCCCTTTACTGGGACAATTGATTCTTGCAGTGCAATTTCCCTGCCTTTCCCACTTCTAATAAGAGGCATGGTGGGTAGAGCCAGCCCAGGACGGAGTTAACCTGTGGTGGAGGAGAGCCACAGGAGCTGCTCCCAAAGCCACACTGTGCACGTTCACTGCTGCCAAAGAGGGCTGGAAGGCACAGCAATGAGGCCAGCATGCTGGCTGGCTGGAAGCTGGCTCTGTCCCCAGAGAGGCTGCAAGCTGGCTCCTTAACAGGGAGGGCTGGCCTGGCTCCTGCTGGCTGCCATGCCTCCTCAGAGAGCTTCTGAGCTGCTGTGACAAAGTCTTTCTGAAGAAGGCTCCCCCAGCCCCCAGGCTGTCTGTCGCAAATTGGTGCTCGACTGCTGCTGTGTGCTGTGTGCATAGCTCATGGGGGCAGCTGTGGATCCAGGCTGTAGGAAAAAAAATTATTTTGGAGCCCAGTGATGAGGCTGTGGAAAGTGTGGCCTGAACCAGATGGTCAAAGACCAGCTGTGGCCGTTTGAGCTACAGTTCTAGCTCAGACATATTAAAAATAAAAACCCCAGAAGCTCTTAAAAGTAGAAACTCTGAGTGGAGTCATTGATTCAAAGAATGGGTTGGTTTGGGAGGGACCTTAAAGATCATCTAGTTCCCACACCTCTGTGTTGGTTTGAGGCTAATTGGAGTATTTTCATGAGAGAAATTAGGTTACTGGCTGTGAAAAGGAAAATAATGGTGGTGTCTGTGTTACCCATTTGTTCTGCTGGGTGCAGCCGTTGGAGCTACGTTTCTAGCTCAGACATAGGGAAAAAGAAGTGTAAGCTCTGAGTGAAGAGGTGAACTTTCTAGGGATAGGCCATATAATAGTAACAATGGATAAGTTAATATAATTTAATGATCTATGGAGGTCTCTTCCAACTCCTAACATCCAGTGTGTGATCCTGTGATGCTGCAAAAGCCTGCGGTCATTGAGGTGGGACATAAGTCATGCATTCATAGAATGGGTTGGGTTGGAAGGGACCTTAAAGATCATCTAGTTCCAACATCTCTGTCCTGCCTTGAGGCTAATTGGAATATTTTACTGAGAGAAATTAGGGTATTGGCTGTGAAAGGAAAATAATGGTGATGTCTGTGTTACCCATTTGTTCTGCTGGGTGTGGCCGTTGGAGCTACGTTTCTAGCTCAAACACAGGGAAAAAACTTAGAAGTGGAAGCTTTGAGCGAAGAGGTGAACGTTCTAGGGATAGGCCATATAATAGCAACAATGGATAAGTTCATATAATTTCATTGGAGCATCAAGAGCCTTATGTCTGGAAGCACAGATTGTACCTTCCCCTTGCTGCTTCTCCTCTGCCCGTTGCTATCTTCCCCCTGCCACTGTTGGGCTCCTGCTGCTTTTGCTTCTTCACCACCACTTGACCCCTTCCCCATCCTCCTTAAGGTTGTTGTTATTTTTTTTTTTTCTGTAGTAGATCATTCTCCTTACACTGTTATAGTTTAAATTGTAAGAAATACAATTTCCTTTCCCTTGACTATCAAAAAATCCACGTTGTAGTGAATTTACTCTCCTAGGGTGGGAGGGATCTGCTCCAACCCAGTACACCAGCACAGGGAGGAGAGTTTCCACTCTCCTTTGGATTCCTGTGGTAAGCCAGGGACTTGTATCACCTTCTGATGTGAGCCCCAGGAGGCAGGGTCTTGCCATGCCATGGGAGATATTTCATTCCTGCGTGCCACCTCTGTGATTTGGGCCGCAGCAGCTGCCACACCATAAGCAAAGGCACAGTCTGAGTTGTTGCTTGGAGCACACTGAGGCTCCTGTGGGTTTAGCTAATTGGCCACAGCTCGAGAGGGATCCTCTGATCACAAGGGTGCTCTGATCTGCCATTTCTGCAGCTAGATGCCATCATACTTTGAATGCCTCAAGGAGGGTGTTTGATTAGGGAGAGGATTCCAGAAATGGCAGATTGTACTCCACTGGTGATGTAATTATAATGCAATTATAAATTGCCTAATGCCAGAAGTGTACTGTGGCTAATAACAGCCTGTGCCATGAGCACACATTCAAATTCCAGCTTTGGCCCCAGACACTGTGCTGGCTGCTCGCTCAGCTCCACCAGCAGGTGAAAAAGTCCAGGCAAGGCTGGATGAGGCTCTCTCCAGCCTGGTCTCAGGTAGGGTGTCCCTGCCCATGGCAGGGGGCCTGGAACTGGATGATCCTTGTGGTCCCTTCCAACCCAGACTGATTCTATGATTCTATGATTCCATGATTCCAGCTATCATTTTCCAGGCATTGGGTGATATTAAATTAAGCGAAATGAAACACTCGGAGCCTAAGTATTTCACATCTCTGTACAAATGGCTCCTTCTATTATTGAAGTCCATGAGATGCAGGCTTGCCCCTACCTTTTCAGCATGAGGAGTGAAGATTTAGCCCTGGGACACCCATTGAAGGTGATGAGTGTCAGGGTGTCTATGTACTTTTCCATCAGTGCGAGGCGAAAGGCAGGCAAGCAGCCTTTTCATTTCTTCACCTTCACAAAATGCCTTGCAGCCTATTTTCTTCTCTGGCCTCTCTGGAGCCAGAGCTCCAGTGCTGTTGACACTATAGAATAATTTATCTTTCAGAAATTATTTATCTTCTGGGGCCTGGCACAGTGTCTCCAATAACGCAGTGAATAACACAGTGCAGCAGGAGCTGCTCTAGCAGAACAGCTTTGACACAACGCCATGGCCTTTGGCTTCCGAGGTGGACATGCACTGATGGCAGGGCAAGGAACAGATGCCATCAATTAGATAACTCTGACTTTTAAAGGCAGGCTTAATCTGCCATGCTGTGGCCTGTCTGTCGGAAGTAATCTCTCCTTATTGCAAGTAATTTAGAACCCGATGCAGCAAGGCACTTGAGTTCGTGCTTAAGTGTCAGCTAAGTTCTCTACAACTACCTGAAAGGAGGTTGTAGCCAGGCAGGGGTTGGTGTCTTCTGCCAGGCACCCAGGGACAGAACAAGAGAACACAGCCTCAAGCTGTGCCAGGGGAGGTTCAGGCTGGACATCTGGAAGAAGTTTTTCACAGCAAGGGTGATTGGCACTGGAATGAGCTGCCCGGGGAGGTGGTGGAGTCACCATCCCTGGAGGTGTTTAAGAGGCACTTAGTGCCATGGTTTGGTTAATTAGAAGGGTTAGGGGATAGGCTGGGCTCAAATGATCCTAGAGGTCTTTTCCAACCTGGTTAATTCTGAGATTCTGTGATTCAAGGCACAGGCTTTAGCTTCTGTAAAATCCTCAGCAGCTGTGTGGGTGGGACTGTACATGGCAGGGTGCCACCTCCACACGCTATGGCCTGTCTCTGGGTCATGGTCTTGCTGACCTGGAGCTGCCCAGGACAGGGATGAAGAGCTTTCACTAAAGCTTTGGGGCTTATTTGAGCAGCTGCCTCGAGTGAAGCTTATTAAAGGCTGAAATAAGGAAAGGAATGACTGGACTTCCATGAACAGTAGGTGCTGAGCTGTTCCTCCTCTGCAGTTTGCAGGTTAGAGAAGAAGCCTTTAATATTTGACCCCCAAAGCTGAAACTCAGAAGCTTATGGAGGCTGTAGCAAAGTAAATCTTGTTACTTCACAAAGATGATTGAGTTTGCCTGGATTTTAAATGGTATAGTGTGTGGTACTCTCTTCAGGCTTGATCTACAGCCTGTTACAGTCACTAAAAGAGTTCTGTGGACGTCAGCAAGCTTTGGGGTGGGCATCCAATGTGACAACTATGCCTTTTCAGCCTGCTGTCACCATTCAGAACCTGCTTGTTGCAAAAAAAAACTCACAAAAAACAAAAAACAAAAAAACAACCCCAAAAAGCAACCCAACAGATTTCTTGGATATATAACTAGCTTCTGCCATTCTGTTAGCAGCAACGTTTGGGGAGTTACCCACACTGTGTTAGGGTACAACAGATGGGGAACAGTGTACTGAGAACAAAGTATCCACAACGCAAGCACTGCTTGAGTGCACATCGACTGAAATGGAAAAAAAAAAAACAACAAAAACTGGTTTCATTAAACTGCTGTCACTTAAACTGCTCTTCATTGACCACTGAGGAGTCTTTTGGGAAGGTCATGAGTTTTTGAGTCCAGGCTGAGCTTTGCTCCATATTGGTTGATGGGGTAGGTTTGCTTTGCAAATCGTGCTGGGATGTCTTCTGAACAAACACCAACCCAATAGTGCCAAGCAGAGCCCCAGGAGTATTGTGTCCAGTTCTGGACCCCCCAGCTCACGAAGGACAGGGAGCTGCTTGAGAGAGTCCAGTTCAGAGCCACAAAGATGAGTTGAGCATCTTCCTGATGATGAGAGTCTGGGGGAGCTGGGGCTGTGCCACTTGGAGAGGAGACAACTAAGGGGTGGCCTCATTTGCTCCATATTGGTTGATGGGGTAGGTTTGCTTTGCAAGTCGTGCTGGGATGTCTTCTGAACAAACACCAACCCAATAGTGCCAAGCAGAGCCCCAGGAGTATTGTGTCCAGTTGTGGACCCCCCAGCTCATGAAGGACAGGGAGCTGCTTGAGAGAGTCCAGTTCAGAGCCACAAAGATGAGTTGAGCATCTTCCTGATGATGAGAGTCTGGGGGAGCTGGGGCTGTGCCACTTGGAGAGGAGACAACTAAGGGGTGGCCTCATTTGCTCCATATTGGTTGATGGGGTAGGTTTGCTTTGCAAGTCGTGCTGGGATGTCTTCTGAACAAACACCAACCCAATAGTGCCAAGCAGAGCCCCAGGAGTATTGTGTCCAGTTCTGGACCCCCCAGCTCACGAAGGACAGGGAGCTGCGTTGAGGAGTCCAGTTCAGAGCCACAAAGATGATGAAGGAAGTTGAACATCTTCCTGATGATGAGAGTCTGGGGGAGCTGGGGCTGTGCCACTTGGAGAGGAGACAACTAAGGGGTGGCCTCATTTGCTCCATATTGGTTGATGGGGTAGGTTTGCTTTGCAAGTCGTGCTGGGATGTCTTCTGAACAAACACCAACCCAATAGTGCCAAGCAGAGCCCCAGGAGCATTGTGGCCAGTTCTGGACCCCCCAGCTCACGAAGGACAGGGAGCTGCTTGAGAGAGTCCAGTTCAGAGCCACAAAGATGATGAAGGAAGTTGAACATCTTCCTGATGATGAGAGTCTGGGGGAGCTGGGGCTGTGCCGCTTGGAGAGGAGACAACTAAGGGGTGACCTCATTCATGTTTATAAATATGAATAGGGTGAGTGCCAGGGGAGTGGAGCCAGGCTCTTCTCAGTGATGCTCACTGACAGGACAAGAGGCAGTGGGTGGAAGTTGAGGTATAGAAGGTTCCATGTGAACCTGTGGAAGAATTTTTTCCCTGTGAGGATGACAGAGCACTAGAACAGGCTGCCCATGGAGGTTGTGGAGTCTCCCTCTCTGGAGATATTCAAGAACTGTCTGGATGCATTCCAGTGTGATCTGCTCTGGGTGATCCTGCTCTGGCAAAGGGGCTGGACCAGGTTATCTTTGGAGATCAATTCCAGCCCCTGATATTCTATAAGTCTTTGAAGCCACTCATGACACAAGCTGATTTCTGGTTGCTCTTGGCTGGGAAAGAAGGGCCTGTCAGCACTCGGCCCTCTCTTGTTTGAGGCAGGTTTCATTGCTGATGGAAGAAGGCATTGCTCAGAACTTCCTAGAAGATCCCCACCACACGTCCTACCTGTGTTTGGCCTTCCCTTCTTCCAAGGAGACTGCACTGGTGGCCACTCAATCACATCAGCCCTTTGAGACAGCACTCTGGGGATCTTGGTCCTGCACAGAGATGGTCTTTGTGACTTACCCCAAATTTTGCATCCTTTTTTTTTACTGACTAAGGGTCATGCACTGTGGGGTGTATTCTTTTCAAAACCTGTTGGTCACTGCATACTTAGGACAGCTGAGGTACAAGCAGTCTTCAAGTTTCCATAAACCAATTTCTCTAGCCTGTATTGAGGGGAGGGACTGTGCTGACAGACAGAGCCTTGAGCCTTGCTCGTGCAAACTTCTGTGAAGTGTTTTCTTCACCACCCTGGAGGATTTTTTTTGCACTTAAGTCCACATCCCAGGAAGATTTCCAGTTCCTGGTGTATTTTCTCCTCTCAATAATGAACCTCTCCTCCCCTTGTGCACACAGGACTCTTTGGTTGATCCAACTGTTAAGCCTGGTCTATCTGTTATTATGTTTTATAACTTTTTTCACTGCTCAGATGCCTGACTCCCTGGAAAACTCTTGTGTCTACATGTTTTGGGGCTTGGTGGTTTCCAAACCTCCTCTTTCACCTTGCTTTCTCTCTTCTGTGGTTTGGGCACTCCCTGTCTTGGCCATCCTGCTTCAAGAGACAGAAATGAGAAAATTTGCTTCTTAGACAGAAACCACTGGCCTGTGATTTCCTCCTTTGAATGAAAGTCATCCAGACACTCTAATAGTCATTTGTTATCCCTGTTTTGAGAGGCACATGGCACAGCCCCTTAAGCAAACACTGACCCCAGACATATTACCAGTGAAGGAGCTGGAAAATTCCTCAAGTAATTAACTATTCGTAATTAACTATTATTTACCCATCTCAGAAGAAATCCAGAAGGGAGAAATCGAGGTGCTTCCCTGCAAGCAGGGTAGGGACAGGGCTGCCACATATCTGAGAGTGTCTAAAGGAGGTCTAGGGTAGCACTGGACCCCAGGCTTGAGACTGTCCTGCCTCCCACCCCACTGCCTGCCTGCTTACAACCTGACTGCCAGAGAGCACTGGAAATAGCATTTATTTCATTCCAGAACATTTAAGTGGCTGAGAAGTCTCCAAAGACAGTTAAACTATTTAATGTGTCTCCCAGGGCTTGTTGGCAGGTTTTAACAGTCTCTCCTCGGGAAGCTGTGGCTGCTGAGGGACCATGGGAAGTAGGTAGGCTTCAGACTGGCAGTTTTGAAGTCTGGGCTTTGCCCCATCTCCATTCCCCACGGTGCCATCACCATGCACTGCTTGGGAGCGAGGTGTGAGTCTGGTTTTGTCCCCCGTGGGATCTACTGATGCCCTGAGGTTTGCTTGGAATTGGCATAATTTTGCATAGAGAATGCTGGCTGCGTGGATATTTTTAGGGTGATGAAACAACAGAGATGAACTGGGACAATGAACTGAATCAAGGGAATGGCTTTCAGCTCCTGTTCTTCTCCACAGAGCCCCTGCTTTATTTATAGCTGCATGCATGCGTGTGTGTGTGTGTAGCTACGTGTTCACCTCTTGCCAAAAATCAGATCAAATCTTCCTTGCACAAATGACTTCCAGGCCATGTTTCTTTATTCATCAAAGGACCACTGTGTCATGCTTCATCTCTAAGCCATACCTAGAAATGCATGAAGCAGAGCTTTTCTGAGCTGAACTAAGATCCAGTGGGTAGGAGGTGCAGCCATGAGCCTTTGATGTAGGCAAAGCAGGAAAGGTCTCTCCATGGTAAGGAGCTAGGAGCCATCTTCTGCTACAGATTTCGATGGCAAGCATCTGCCTGTCAGCTTATCTTAAAAAAGACCCCACAAAACTCAAACAAATTAAACAAACAAGACCCTCCTCTAGCATGAGCCAGCAGTGTGCCCAGGTGGCCATGAGAGCCAACGGCATCCTGGCTTGGATCAGGGATAGTGTGGCCAGCAGGGCAAGGGAGGTTATTCTGCCCCAGTACTCAGCACTGGTCAGGCCACATCTTGAATACTGTGTCCAGTTCTGGGCCACTTAATTCAAGAGAGATGCTGAGATACTGGAACATATCTAGAGAAGGGCACCAAGGCTGGTGATGGGCGCGGGGCACAGCCCTGTGAGGAGAGGCTGAGGGAGCTGGGGGTGTGCAGCCTGGAGAAGAGAAGGCTCAGGGCAGACCTCATTGCTGTCTACAACTACCTGAAGGGAGGTTGTAGCCAGGTGGGGTTGGTCTCTTCCAGGCAACCAGCAACAGAACAAGGGGACACAGTCTCAAGCTGTGCCAGGGGAGGTATAGCCTGGATGGTAGGAGGAAGTTCTCCCCAGAGAGAGTGATTGGCATTGGAATGGGCTGCCCAGGGAGGTGGTGGGGTCCCCATCCCTGGCAATGTTCAAGCAAAGCCTGGATGGGGCACTTAGTGCCATGGTCTAGTTGATTGGATAGGACTGGGTGATAGGTTGGACTGGATGATCTTGGAGGTCTCTTCCAACCTGGCTCATTCTATGATTCTATATTTTTATCTCTCCTTCCCAGCACAACTCGACTCTCTATTCTTATAAATTGCTTAAATAACTAGCAGCTTTGAAGGTGCTCCCACAAGCACTCATCAGCTTTCCCACCACTTCAGAGCTGTCCATTCAACCTGTAATGAGATCTTTCTGCTCCGTCTTCATAATGCTACTAAAGGAGTTGTAACAATAATTAATAACGCTACAACCGGTTGTGTTTTACAATCACTGCTAAGGCTGGCCAGGGAGAAAATGGTAGCTGGATTTTGGCCCACACGTTTTAATCAGGCTTCCAAGGCACTTTTAACTCGTTTAAATACCTGTGAGCCTTCCTCTGAAGTGATTGTTTCTATTAGTCACGAGGATGTATTGCAGCAGCGATTGATCTTTAGAGCAGGTTGCAAGGCTGGGGGAATGGGCTGAGCTGTGTATACCCACAGCATGGTGGTCAGCAAGGGGCCAGGAAGGGCTGTGCAGGTGTGGTGGTTTAGCAGTTATCTGCGCCTCCACACTTTGAAATAACCCAGGCCAGGACTCAGTTGGCTGGAAGTTAATAAATGAAGCTTTATATTTACAGCTTTGCACAATATACAAGCAGATATTTACCATGTATAACAGATGCTTACAGATATATACAGTGAAAATGTAATACAGAAACAGCACAGCCCTCCCAGAGATCAAAATCCCTAAGAGGGGTTTCTAACCACCCCTACCACCTTCCCCCCCTTCCCCAATCTTATCTCACCATGTTTCATGCAGACTGGCCAGGGGGGTTAGCAGTAGAAAAGAAGATAGTGGAGTTATTCAGATTCATCTACAAAAGGCAGGGAGAAAGAGCCATGCAAGAGCTACCACAGCCCAAAGAGGTCTGAAGCAGTCTGACTTATCTATGTTTGGGTTACAGCTCTTAAAACATTCTTTTTTCTAATTTGTCAGTAAAGCTATGAGTCAAGTAGCACCATCAGTGCTTTCCTCTCTCAGCCTATAGTCTAATTTCTCATTCAAATCCTCCAATTAATTCAAACCAGCACAGCAGGGCAAAGATTGTGCTGGTGATAGGACTGCCTGTACAAGGGGGAATGGCCTCAAGCTGAGACTGGGGAGGTTTAGATTGGACATCAGGAAAAAACTTCTTCAGGGAGAGAGTGGTCAGGCCCTGGAATGAGCTGCCCAGGGAGGTGATGGAGTCAGCAACCCTGGATGTGTTTTAGGGTGGTTTGGATGTGGTTCTTTGGGATATGGTTTAAGGTGAACCTTGTAGAGTAAGGTGTGATGGTTTGGGAGTTCACCAACCCACCCCTCCACACACACATTTGAATTCACCCCGACTGGACTCAGCCGGCTGGAAGTTAAGGAATGAAGTTTTATAGTCACAGCTTAGCACAATACGCAAGCAGATATCTAAAATATATTACAGATATTTACAGCTATATACAGAAAAAGTAAGTAATGCAGAAACACAATAGCCCTTCCAGAAATCAGAGTCCCCAAGAGGGGTTCCCAACCACCCTTCCACCTTCTAATCTTATCCCAGAATCTGCCTTATGTGCGAGGTAAACTGCAAAGATCGGCTGAGGGGGTCGGAAGCAGAATTGGTTAGTTGGCTTACACAAATCCAGCTAATAGCTGGGGAGAAAGAGACCTCAGACTCTGCCTTCCACCTTCTTTCCAGCCACCAAACTTATCCCAGAATCTACCTTACATCCATGGTGAACTGGAAATATTGGTGAGGGGGGTTGGAAGCAGAACTGATTACACAGATCCAAGCAGAAACCAGGGAGAGCTCAGACTCCACAGACAGAGAGCAACTGACACTGTTTTATCTAGGTTTGTGTCCTTGCTTTAGTACATCTCAGTAAACCTATGAGTGAAGTGGACATCACCATTCCTTTCTTTCCACAGCCCATAATCTAATTTTTCTCATCAAAATATTCCAATTAGCCTCAAAGCAGCACATAAGGTTATAGGCTGGACTTGGTGATCCCGAGGGTCTTTTCCAACCTGGATGTTTCTGTCATTTCTACATCTTTTATACACAAGTGGGAAACACAATGGGAAGAGAAGCCCATGGTGGCAGGGATGGAGAGGAGCACTTTGCTTTGCAGGATTTCAGGTCAAGGCTGGCCTGCAAGTGGGGGAGGAGACAGTGTTGGGAGTTTTGTCAGGCAGAAATCTCTCTGCTCTTCCTAAGTAGTGCAGACATATAACAAAAATAATCACAAGCTCTGCTTCAGCTCATGCTGGTTGAGGAGCTGCTGACACAGGTTGAAAACCTTCAGCTGTCTCTGTGCAGGTGAGGCAGACAAGCTGAGTCCTTCTCAAACAACAAACAAAGCAATGTGCTCTGACCTGCAAAAAGTGGGTTTCATTTTGCTGTTTATCTCCTGCCTGGCAGAAGTGCTCTTGCCTGTTTGCAGTGCTTGCTGCTAGGACTCTGTGTCTTCCAAAGGCTTTCTTTCCCCTCTTTGCTTCTCTCTCTTTTTTTTTTTTTCTTTTCTCTCTCTTTTTTTTCCTTTTGCTTCTATTTTATTCTTTTGCTTCTCTCTCTTTTTGCTTCTCTTTTTTTTTCTTTTTTGCCTCTCTTTTTTCTTTTGCTTCTCTCTTTTTTTGGCTTTTTTTTTTTTCTCTCTTTTTTTGCTTCTCTCTTTTCTTTTTTTCTTCTCTCTCTTTTTTCCTTCTCTTTTTTTTTTTTGCTCCTCTCTTTTTTCTTTTGCTTCTCTCTCTTATTTCTTTTGCTTCTCTCTTTTCTTTTCTTTTTTTTTCTCTCTCTTTTTTCCTTCTCTTTTCTTTTGCTTCTCTCTATTTTTTCTTTTG
>VWZI01017184.1:566991-579900 GCA_013396835.1 Psilopogon haemacephalus | reverse complement strand
TCCCTCCTTCCCTCCCTTCTTTCCTCCCTTCCTCCCTCCCTTCTTTCCTCCCTTCCTCCCTCCCTTCTTTCCTCCCTTCCTCCCTCCCTTCTCTGCAAACTAAGAGCACCCTCAGCTCACAGCTCCAGATAGCACCTAGTGGATGGGCAAGTCTCAAAAAAGTCTTGGAACTAAGTATGTTCAGACCTTTGAGTCCACTCCTTCATCCAAATGCAAGGACAAGACTGGAACTGCACCTTCCCTTTGTGGCTCCAGACTCAAACTAAAGCAAGTGCTGGATCAGAGGATTCTGCAGTGGGTTCTGTTCCTGGAATGGGGAAAGGAACATGCCTGCAGCTGGCAAAAACCCTCTCTACTGGAATTAGAGGTGCAATGGGGCCAAGTCTCCTGCTCCTGACCCTCAGGTGTCAGTTTCCCCCCTCCAGCATTACTGATGTGTGTAGAAACTTGTCAAATTCTGTAGTCCAGAATTTGGGATGGAATACTCCAGAATATCTCATCCTGCACCCTTTGGGCTTCAAGTTTTCCCATGTTCACTAGCACAGTGCAGACAGCTTCAGGAAGGTGATTCTGTAGCCCCTCGCAGTTTGCAGATGCTGTAGCTTTAGTTCATTTCCCTCTGCAACAGCTCATGGTTGGAATGGGCCACAGAGGGCACTGACACTCTGTCTTTGGAGTGTCAAACACCAGCTGTGGGCTGATGTTCTCCAAAGCAAGCTTTACATGCCTAGGGGAGCATAAGGGCTTCAATCTGCACTTGATGATCTCATCATTCATACAAAGCTTCTCAGAATCACAGGCTGGTGGGAGTTGAAAGAGACTTTCAGAGATCTAGTCCACCCCCCATGCTAAAGCAGGTTTGCCAAAATCAGATTGCACAGGATAGTATGCAGACAGGTTTGGAATCTCTCCAGAAGAGACACCACAACCTTTCTGGGCAGCCTGGTCTAGTGCTCCAGCACATATAAAGTAAAGAGATGTCTTTTTTTCCTGAGCTTCAGGTGGAACCTGCTGTGTTCTAGTCTGTATGTGTTGTCCCCTGAACGTCCTGTGTTCCAGTCTGTATGTGTTGCCCCTTGTCCTATCACTGGGCACCATCGAAAAGGGCCCAGCCCCATCCTCTTGACCTCCACCTGTTAGCTATTAATAACCATTGGTAAGATCCCCTTTCAGCAAGGCTCTATATATGCATTAGAGAATGTGTCTAGCTTGCTGGGGATTGTACAGACCACAACAGATCTTAGCCCCATCACCATCCCATCCTGCTCCTGAGCTCCAGCCCCACAGCGAGGATCAGCAGTGGGCACCAGAGGCAGGCTGAGATGTGAGTTTTGAAGCAGCAGAAGCCAAGGGGGCCTCGCTTCCTGGAAACCTCCGTGCTACAATCCCAAACTGGTAACAAATTGCTGGAGAAATTCAGATACCTTCTAAGAAAGGCCTCGGTTTTCAAAGCCAAGGTCACATTTCTGACTCACCCAAGGCGGCGCAGAGTGTTGGCTGCTTGTGACAGTCCTTTAAAGAATGATTAAACAAATGTAATAGGCAGGCAAGGGTACCGAGGTCCCATCTGTCTGAGGCAGAGTCAGAAGTTAATTTCAGTGACTTCTCTAACGTGTCCCCTAATTCCAGTGGCAGGAAAGCTAATTAGGATGGAGTTGGTCCAAGAGCACAGTGGCAGCGGCGGGTGGCAGGGAGAAAGCACTGCCACAAAGGCACAGTCAGCCTGCAGTTAGGCTATACCAGCTGGTCAGCACTGGGTGTTCTGAGCTTGGGAGGAAGCACTTGGTGCCNTCCCCCCCGCCCCGGGGCAATCTGTACCGGCAACTTGTGACACAGAAGTAGCTGGAGCAAAATGCGCTCAATATGCAGCTGCTGTAGCTGGAAATTCATCATCAGACATTGTTTTGGTAAGGATGCTCCGCCAGGAGCCTGCCTGGTTAGCTACTCAGCGACTCAGCAGAGCTCCACAGGCCAAAGAGCACATGGAGTCCTTCTCTAATGAGTGTTTTGATGGTCCTAATAACACAGAGCAAGTCAGCAGCTGTAGCCCTCGTTAGGGAATGCTAAATTAGCAGGTCCCTGAGGACAGCAGCTCCAGATCGAAGGGGCCATGCCTGGAGAGCAGATGCACCAGTGGCTGCTTTTCTTTGATGAGTATCTTTGTGCAAAACTTGCTTGCTTTTTGTTTGGGGATGGTGTGAGGGGGTCACATGTGTGTGTGTGCAGGGTCTGGAGTGGTTTGCATTTGTTTTCCTAGTATCTGGTTCACTAAAACTCCTCTTAGAAAACCATCTGGCAGGCAGGGCAGCAAGGGCTCTGCTGCAGTGATCTGTGCCCTGGCACTAAAGCCCACAGAAGATGTTGTTGAGGCCCCTCCCAGGAAAAGCAGATGTGGAATATTGAAGTATTGGAAGCACTTGGTCAAGTGGCATCTGCCTGCATCTCCTTTTCACAGCGGTCTGAGGTGACTGAGCAAACGAAGTCTTTCCAGGCCTTTTACTGCAGCTCCCAGCAAAAGCGAAGCACAGGCTGTTTTCCTTGGCTAAGATGTGACAGAGTGAGGAGCAGGGAGATGGGACATTGCCTGTGTTGCTGGAAGTACAGCAGGAGCCTGTGCACCTCATCGTGGCAGAAGTAAAGCAGGGTCAGTTTGAGGGAAGAAAGTGAGAACTTGCTGGGAAAGCTCCAGAGAGGAGTTGGTCAGGCGAGCCAAAAGCTGACTCCATGTTTAGGCTGCTCCTCCAGTGATGGGATGGGCTGGGATCCAGCGTGGTTACGGTACCTGCTGGTGATTCATATTGCCCAGCTGGCAACAGGATGATGGCTGTGGATGGAAGGGAGTCTGGGGACACAGCAGCTTCCACCTGCAGCTATGAGTCAGAGCCCATGGCCCCCGGCTGCGCCTGTCTGGGCACGCTCCAGCCACGCTGCCTGTGGTCATGCAGACCAGCACACCTGTGGTGGCACAGCCTTGCTGACCCAGGGCTGAGTAATTGGAGAGCTTTACCCTTCTTCAGTTTGTTTTCTGAAGACAAACAGAGACAGAAGTTTTCTTTGGAGAGGCTCTGCCACATCCCCGGGTCCTCTCTAGCCATGGCTCCTTGTGGAAAATTGCGCATCTCCTCTGGGTGTGCAGGACTATGCTTGTCCAGAGGAAAAAACCACCCGTGGGATCTGAGATCCACAGATCTTGCCTGAGCACAGGCACTGACAGGATAGGAGACTTCAGCACCTATCTCCCAGCAATGGTTTTGACTTGGTTCTTCCCAAGCCCAGCTCCAAAAACTACACATGCCTGTGCCAGGCATGCTCCGGATCTGGGAGCTGCATGGAAAAAACCTCACAGCCTCTTAGAATCATAGAATCAGTCAGGGTTGGAAGGGGCACAAGTATCAGCTAGTTCCAACCCCCCTGCCATGGGCAGGGACACCCTACCCAAGATCAGGCTGCCCAGAGCCTCATCCAGCCTGGCTGCAAACACCTCCAGGGATGTGGCCCCAAACACCTTCCTGGGCAACCCATTCCAGGCTCTCACCACTCTCATGCTGAACAACTTCCTCCTCATATCCAATCTGAATCTCCCCACCTCCAGCTTTGCTCTATCCCCCCTAGTCCTGTCACTCCCTGATAGCCTAAAAAGTCCCTCCCCAGCTTTTTTGTAGCCCCCTTCAGATACTGGAAGGCCACAATAAGGTCACCTTGGAGCCTCCTCTTCTCCAGACTGAATAGCCCCAACTCTGTCTGTCCTCATAGGAGAGGTGGAGGTAGAGGGGAAAGAATTGCAGCTTTAAATTGAAAGCTACCTATATGTTTCCATCAACTTCTTGTTTTTAAGCCAAGCCTGTGATTCAAAGGGGAGGGTCTGGGTTAGTGAAAACTAATACTTTCCTGTCTGGTCTGAGGTCTAGGTTCATCTGTCCAGTAAATACACCACAGGAGGTTGGCATGTCCCACACTCACACCTCTTGCAGTCTGCAATGGAATAAGTCATCATGATCTCAGACACAGCAGAGATGACTCTGGAAGGGCACTGTCCCCTCTTTTTCTCTCAATGGATTCACACCAATGTGGGGCTGGGGGCAGAAAAGATGTGCATGAAGTGAGGAGTCCCAGCAGCCCTCAGGCCTCTCTGGCCACGAGCCTGAGTGAATTCATCTAATGTCCCTCTTTCATAGTTTTTCCACTGCCTCTCTTCAACAATTTAGGGGGCTCAGATCACAGAATCACAGAATGAGAGGGGATTGGAAAGGACCTCTGGAGACTATTTAGTCCAACTCCCCTGCTAAAGCAGGTTCACCTAAAGCAGGTTGCACAGGATGGTGCCCAGGGAGGATTTGAACGACTTCAGAGATGGAGACTCCACCACCTCTCTGGACAGCCCCTTCCAGTGCTCTACCGCCCTCAAAGTAAAGAGGCTCCTCCTCATGTTTAGAATGAATTTCCTATGCTCAAGTTTGCACCCATTACCTCTTGTTGTGTTGCTTTCTCCAGCACACAGAGCAGGTTACCAAGGAAAACACAGGAAAAAAACCCCTAAGTGTTCTGCTTCCCTCTTTTCTGGTGTGCCTATCTCAGAACTGTTGCTGCAGAAGATCTGGTGCTCCTCAGCCTTGGCTGTGGAGCTGGTGAAGGGCTGGCAGGGATGGACAGCAGGGGGGTGGCAGAAGGGCTCTCACAAAGTCCCGTGGGTGACAGAGCTGGGGAGTGTTGAAGGAATGATCTGGAGAGGCATCAGGAGCACTCTCCCGGGAAGAGCTGTCAGGAAGGGTCTGATCCTGCCTGAAGGCAAGGTCCTGGCTGCTTCATCTCTCCATGTCACTTCCAGCCTTGCAGCTCTGTGTTTCTGCACTGTGAATGCCATTGACATTCCCATATGGCAGCAGGCAGCAGCCACATTACCCCTTGGGCAGCAGCACTTGTCCTGACCCCAAAACCCCCTCCCACAGCAACTTCCCATGCTCCTGCACAACCAGGCTGTGTCTATCAGCAGGAAATTGGAAATTGCCACACGTTTTATATTCCCAGGGATCTATGATGTGCCCAGAGGATGAGCACCATGCTCAGAGGGCTCTCAACCTCCACCTTTGCAGTGTAGCCAGGGACAAGTGGGCTCACACGAGCTGCTGTCCTGGTTTGAGTCAGAACAGAACTAATCCTCATCTGTGATTTGACTTCTCAGCTCAGACTCTTCCTGGTAACTCCACTTTCTGAAGTTAAGGGTACATTTTTGCAGACAGTGTCTGCTTCTAATAATGAGAACACTGATGGTTAGAGTTATTGCCAGGGATGGGTATTCAGAAAGGCTCTTGCTTATACTTGCTCCTGTGGACACCAAGGTATCTTGTGGGCCATGCTGGGGATGCAGTAGTAAGAAGTAACACCTGTGGGGAGGGGCAGACTGGACAGGTGACCCTAAACTGACCAACAAGGGATTCTGTCCTATGTACATCATATCAAGTATAAAACTGAGGGATTACCAGCATCAAACCTCTTCTTCAATGACTGACTGATGGCCAAGGAAGACTCAATTCATTCTACCTTTGATCCCAGTCTGTGTGTTCCTGAGTCCAGCTCCTGAATCTGGTTCCCCTCTGCTGCTGAGTCCAACCTGGAACAGTGACAATGGTGGTGGTGCTGTAATTGCCATCACTTTCTCCTTATGCCATTGGGTTATCCTTGTTTCCATTCCAGCTGCTTTAGTTTCTATTCAAACCCATCAATCTCTCTGCCTTCTTAACTTTCTCCCCTGCTTTGGGATGAAAGAGGGGTTAACAGAAAGCATCTGTCCCTCATCTAGTGTCCAGCCCAGCCCTAACCTGTGACAGCCTTTCACTCCCACTGCCACATTTGGAGCCTTTGGGGAACCACAATTTTACATAGAATCATAGAATCAGTCAGGGTTGGAAGGGACCACAAGGATCAGCCAGTTCCAACCCCCCTGCCATGTCCAGGGACACCCTACCCTCGATCAGGCTGCCCACAGCCTCATCCAGCCTTGCCTTAAACACCTCCAGGGATGTGGCCCCAACCACTCGCCTGGGCAACCCATTCCAGGCCCTCACCACTCTCATGATGAAGAACTTCCTCCTGACTTCCAGTCTGAATCTCCCCACCTCCAGCTTTGCTCCATTCCCCCTAGTCCTGTCACTAACTGATATCCTAAGAAGCTTTTCTGTAGGCACCCTTCAGATACTGGTAGGCCACAATAAAGTCACCTCAGAGCCTCCTCTTCTCCAGCCTGCACAGCCCCAAGTCTTTCAGTCCATCCTCATAGCAGAGGTGCTGCAGCCCTCTGAGCATCCTCACGTGAACCACCTCGACTGGCAGGTGCAACAGAATTGATATATAAATGATGCATGTTTAAGCAGCACTTAATATCAGAAGGGCCAAATGTTAATGCCACATCATTTACTTATTCTTAGTCAACTTTCAAGCAACACACTGAGAAAAGAGTCATTTTCCACCTTGATACATCTCCTGTGCAACAGAAGCAGCATTGCCACAGATGCTCCAACTATCTTCTTGCATTTTCTTCAACTGAGTTAATTTTTTAAAATCTCTTTAATCATAAAACTATAAAAACAGGATGGTATCACCACTGGTAATTTTGTAACAAGCCACTGGGCAAGAAAGAGCACATTTAAATCTGGTGGCATAAGCAAAGGATAATTTGTGGGGGGGTCTTAACGACCTTGAATATTGAAGCCGAGAGAGTGAAACAAATGCAGGGGGTTACAATGCATTTAAAACACAAGAGGGAAATAATAAATCAGCTGAACAGTGGTAAAGGAAATTGAAAATTGTGGAGAGAGAGTAGTGAAACTACATGGAGGTTGAAGGACTTATGCCTGTTGCTGAGAATGGTAATGAGAACATGCAATCTGAATAGGTCTAAACTGCCCTTGAAATATCATTATAACTTCTTTGGAAAGACATTTACCATTTGTATGACTTCTCCCAGTGCAATACATTTCCCTGCATCTTTGTTCCTTCAAAGCAACTGAAATATGTCTGAAACAAACTCACATTGGAGTAGAAAAATAACATAGCATTCCAGGAAAGCAAATCAAAAGCCTTTTTATTATTTTTTTTTAATGGGTAGGCTTTCCTCAGAAAGGTATCACAGAGTAGAGAGACAGTAGCAGCCTCCTTGTTAATTTTCTGGTCTTGCCTTCTTGCTATAAATAAACCATACAATCACAGCATTATAGAATCCTAGAATAAGTTTGGGTTGGAAGGGACCACAAGGATCATCTAGTTCCAATCCCCCTGCCATGCCCAGGGGCACCCTACCCAAGATCAGGCTGCCCACAGACTCATCCAGCCTGGCCTTCAACACCTCCAAGGGTGGGGCCCCAACCATCTTCCAGGCTCTCGCCACTCTCATGCTCAACAACTTCCTCCTCACATCCAATCTGAATCTCCCCACCTCCAGCTTTGCTCCAGTCCCCCTAGTCCTGTCACTACCTGATAGCCTAAAAGGTCCCTCCCCAGCCTTTTTGTGGGCCCCCTTCAGATCCTGGAAGGCCACAAGAAGGTCACCTGGGAGCCTTCTCTTCTCCAAACTACACAGCCCCAACTCTTTCAGTCTGTCCTCATATTAGAGGTGCTCCAGCCCTCTGTTCATCCTCATGGCCCTTCTCTGGACACACTCCAGCATGTCCACATCCCTCTTGTAATAGGGATGTAGAAATGACCAAAGGGAATGGAAATTGTTGTCTGCTTTACAAAGCAAACTGTCGGAGCAGTGCTCTGCTGAATGCCAAAATGCCAAGCATTAGCTTTGTTAGTGTTACTTATTTCTCTCTTTATTACAGATGGCTGTGACCAAACACCTTCCCACACCGAGTGCTGTACCTCCTGCCATTGCCCAGGGTCAGTGTCGGCATGGTAATTGGGAAGGCAGCAGGAAATCACAGAACCATTTCATTTGCAAAAGAACCTCTAAGGTCACCAAGTCCAACTTTCAAACTAACACCACCATAGCCATTAAACCAAGTTCCCAAGTGCCACATGTTTCTTGACTACATCCAGGGGTGGTGATTCCACGACCTCCCCAGGCAGCCTCTTCCAATGCCTGACCACTTTTGCAGAGAAGAAACTTTTCCTAATACCCAACCTTAACCTCCCCTGGTACAATTTAATGCCATTTCCTCTTGTTTTATCAGCTGATACCAGGGAGCAGAAACCAACCCCCACCTCACTCCTCCCTCCTTTCAGGGAGCTGTAGTGAGTAGTAAGATGTCTCCACCGCCTCCTCTTCGCTAGACCAAACAATCCCAGTTCCCTCAGCTGCTCCTCACTGGACTTTTTTCCTACACCCATCACCAGCTTTGCTGCCCTTCTTTGGTCATGCTCCAGCACCTCAATGTTCTTCTTGTCTTGAGGGGCCCAGGATATTGAGATGTGGCCTCCCCAGTGCCAAGTACAGGGGCACCATCATTTCCCTACTTGTGGCCACACTGAGAGGGGAAGTGATTTAGGACTCAATCAAAGAGTTGTTGGGAACCATCTCGTGGGCAAAGACACAGCCCTTTCACCATAACCACAGCTGGGCAAGTGCAACAGGCATTACTTCATAAGCTGCAGCAGAGAAAAAGAAGCAACTTTCTTTAAAAGTATGTGCCAATCTCCCAAATGCTACCACTTCCAGCCAAAAGGCCACTTAACAGCCACTGCTGCTGCTGCTGCAGGCAGAAGAGGAAAGTGAAGTCTTCCTCACCTCTCAGTGCCACAGTGCAATGAGTGCTGGTAAATGACTCTGAAATAGGGGCTCCAGCTTGCTCTGTGGCTTGCTCCTTTTCCAAACAGCAGTTACATTTTGGTAAACTTCAGAGCGATGTTGTAAGCCTGTTCCAGACAGGGATAGCTCTGCCCCTGAGGCTGTTGCAAGAGATCCACCGTGAAGTGGTAGAGTTTGTGTTCAAAGGTGGCTGCAAGCAATCTTGCAAACGATGAAAACTTCTTCAGAAGGTTTCAGTGTTTCTAATGCAGCCTCCCCAACAAGGGCACTGGGACTGTATGAGAAGATGTTGCCTCTTCCAAAGGCAGAACATGTTGCTTCTTTTTAACAGCTATTCCTCTTTCTGTGTCTAAAGTCCACACTTTCATAGAATCACAGAATGTCAGGGGCTGGAAGGGAACTCAAAAAAGCTCATCCAGTCCAATGCCCCTGCCAGAGCAGGATTACCCAGAGTAGATTATACTGCAACACATCCAGATAGTTCTTGAATATCTCCAGAGAGGGAGACTCCACAACCCACCCTGGGCAGCCTGTTCCAGGGTTCTGCCACTCTCATAGGGAAAAAAAAAATCCTCCTCATGTTTACATGAAACTTCCTATGCCTCAGCTTCCACCCTGTGCCCCTCGTCCTGCCATGGGTTTCACCCAGCAGAGCCTGGCTCCAGCCTCCTGGCACTGATCCTTTACATATTGATAACCATTGCTGAGGTCACCTCTCAGTCTCCTCTTCTCCAAGCAGCACAGTCCCAGCTCCCTCAGTCTCTCCTCGTTACAGAGCTGTTCTATTCCCTTCAGCATCTTTGTGGCTCTGCACTGGACTCTCTCCAGCAGTTCTATATCCCTCTTGAAATGGGGGCCCCAGAAATGGACACAACACTCCAGATGAGGCCTTGCCAGGGCAGAGTAGAGGGGCAGGAGAACCTCTTGACCTACTCACCACAGCCCTTCTAATACACCCCAGAATGGCATTGCCCCTCCTGGCCACAAAAACTGGTTGTGAGGAGGTGAAGAACAAAAAAAAAAGAAAGTAGAAGTAAAAGCAAAAGGAGGGATCGCAGAGAGAGCCAGAACAACATGTTTGCTACCATCCAGACAGGTGTTTTTTTTCTCCCTTTCTTAAAGATTCAAGGCACAAAAGTCAGGAGAATCAAACTTATGTTTCCCTCAACTGCCATAACTCTGCTCCTGGCAGAGAAGGAGCTCCACATAAATATAACCTCATACCTAGCAGTACGTGTGACATATGTGCAAGGAGGAAAGTTATGGGCCCTATGGGAACCATGATTTGGAATGTCCTGACTTGTGAGTTTAAATTCTCCAGTCCAATATTCTGGGTAGTTTCTTTCTTTCTTTTTTGCACGCTGTAGTTGTGAAATGTATTACAGCTCTCCCTCTCCTTTATGCTGACACAGCAGTTTGGATCCTTCAAGTGGCTGAAGACTCTGTTCTTCATGAGAAGGTGATCACAATTATTATCCTTTTTGGTTTGTTTTTTTTTTTTTTTTTTGAAAGGCTGGATGTGGTCTGTGTCCTTCTCCTCTAAAATGGGAGTTGAGACAAGGCAGCACATGCCATTAGTAGAATCATAAAATGGCCTGGGTTGGAAAGCACTTCCAAAGGTCATCTGGTCCAACCTCCTATGTAGTAAGCAGAAGAATCCTCAACTAGATCAGATTGCCCAGAGCCGTGTTGAGCCTCACCTTGAATACCTCCAGGGGTGGAGCCCAAACCACCTTCCTGAGCAACCTGTTCCAGTGTTTTGCTACCCTCATGGTAAAGAATGGTTGGCGAATGGCTGAGAGCAGCCCTGAGGAAAAGGACCTGAGGGTCTGGGGTGATGCAAAGCTCAAGATGAGGCTGCAGTGTGAGTGCAGCCCAGACAGCAACTGTGTGCTGGGCTGCAGCAAGAGCAGCTGTGGGCAGCAGGGCAAGGGAGGGGATTCTGCCCCTTTGCTCCGCTCTTGTCAGACCCCACCTGGAGTACTGTGTGCAGTTCTGGAGCCCCCAACACAAGAAGGACATGGAACTGCTGGAGCCAGTCCAGAGGAGGCCACCAAGATGCTCAGAGGGCTGCAGCAGCTCTGCTATGAGGACAGGCTGAGAGAGTTGGGGCTCTTCATCCTGGAGAAGAGAAGGCTTCCAGGAGATCTCATAGTAGCCTTCCAGTATCTGAAGGGAGTGTACAGGAGGGCTGGGGAGGGACTATTGACAATGTCTTGTAGTTAAAGGATGAGGAGTAATGGGTTTAAACTGGCAGAGTGGAGATTTAAAGTGGATGTTAGGAGGAAGTTCTTCACAGTGAGGGTGGAGAGCCACTGAAATTGGTTGCCCAGGGAGGTTGCGGCTGCTCCCTCCCTGGAGGTGTTCAAGACCAGGTTGGATGAGGCCTTGAGTGACCTGTTCTAGTGGGAGGTGTCCCTGACTATGTCACGGGGGGTTTGGAACTGGATGATCTTTGAGGTCCCTTCCAACCTAAACCATTCTATGATTCTATAGCTTGTTCCTAACATCCAACCTAAATCTCCTCTTCTCTAGTTTGGAGCCAGAACCTCTCACCCTATCACTACAGCCTATGTAAGCAGCCTCTATCCTTCTTGCAGTCCCACTGTAGCTACTGGGAGGTTGTTATTGGGTTATCCCTAATCTGCATGGGAGGCTTTGCTGCCCTTCACGAATATGTTCTCTGGACATTGTGTGCTGCACCTGATCTGACCCAATGTGGGCATACCTGTGGAGGTGAGGTCAGAGAAGCAAAAGGAACAGCAGGAGATCATGGTGCCTGCCTGCTGGCTTTACATCCAAGCACATGTTCCTCCAGTGGGGCAGAGCTAGTTCAGCTATGGCTCACCAATTCCTCTGTCATCTTCATGCCAATAAATTTGCACATCTCTTTTAAAATCCTATTTTGTTTTCCCAGAAAAGGCTTTCAGACATTTGGAGGATTTTTTTTTTTTTTTTCAATAGGAAGTCTGCTGTGTTTTGCATTTCAATTGGATCTGGTATCCTTAGGAGTAGGCATNCCTTCCAGCCCTGACAATTCTATGATTCTGTGATGGTCTGGATCACAGGATGTCAGGGGTTGGAAGGCACCCAAAGAGGTCATCGAGTCCAACCCCCCTGCCAGAGCAGGACCATACAATCTAGTCCAGGTCACACAGGAACACATCCAGACAGGCCTTGAAAGTCTCCAGAGAAGGAGACTCCACAGCCTCTCTGGGAAGCCTGTTCCAGTGCTCTGGGACACTTACAATAAAGAAATTTCTCCTGTGCTGCAGCTTACATCCATTGCCCTACCACAGGTAGCAAGTGAGAAGTGGATGTCCCTTTAAAAAAAAAAAAAAAAAAAAAATAAAAGAGAGAGAGAGAAAAGAGAGAGAGAGAGAAGAGAGAGAGAGAGAGGAAGAAAGAAAGAGAGAAAGGAAATTTATTAAACTCTTAGGGAAAAGGTTAACCCTGGGAACAAAATAAGCCAGGGACCTCTGGAAATCATCTATCCAACCCTCCTGCTAAAGCAGATCCTGGGAACAAAATCTGCCATCTTCCTGCCAGCCAGGGATGTCTGGCAATCATCTATTCCAACCCTTCTCCTAAAGCAAACTCACCCAGAGCAGGTTGCCCTGGATCACAACATCACACACCTAAATATGAGGAGGAACTTCTTTCCTGTGAGGGTGGTAGAACACTGGAACAGGCTGCCTTGGAGCTGGTGGAAACTCCTTCTCTGGAGTCATTCCAAACCTGCCTGGATGCTGTCCTGTGCAACCTGCCCTAGGTAAACCTGCTCTGGCAGGGGAGTTGGACTTGATAACTCCCAAACCATCACAGCGTGTAAGTTCTTTGCTGACTAAGGATAGGTTCAGAAGTCCTCTTAGAGGCTCTGTTGATTTGCAAGCAGAGCTTAAGCTGAGCTTGTGCTGTATCACTCTGTTAAATATAGGCCCGAATAGCCACCTTCTTCTATATATTCTCCCCGACTGCAAATCTTCATGCTGAACACCAATATTTAACTGGACTCACTGCAGACCTATGTCAGAAGGAACAATGTGGTGTAAATAATCTCCTTCTGACTCCTTTTTTTTTTCTTTTCTTTTCTTTTCTTTTCTTTTCTTTTCTTTTCTTTTCTTTTCTTTTCTTTTCTTTTCTTTTCTTTTCTTTTCTTTTCTTTT
>VWZI01017184.1:549179-566364 GCA_013396835.1 Psilopogon haemacephalus | reverse complement strand
TTCCCCTTTCCCTTCCCTTTCCCCTTCCCCTTCCCCTCCCCTTCCTTTCCCTTCCCTTTTTTTTTTCCCAAGGCTTTGTGTCAATTTAAGATGCAAGTCAGGTGTCAGCCTAGCTGTTGGAAATATGTAATGCTGACAGTGTTTGGTAATAAAATAATAATCGCTGCGTGTATCTCTGATGGGAAGAGATTCACGTCCTTTTGAATCCTTAATTGTGTGCCACACTACATTAGAGACAGATAGTTCATTGTCTCCACCTTTCAGAGATGGGAAATGCAGAGCAAGAGGCAAGACGTTCCAGAAATAAGCCGGTTTAATGAAGCAGCAAATTAGACCCTTCTATCTCTTTATTTAACATGTACTCCCTTGAATTTATCAGAGTTCATTACCGAGGTGCAAAACAGAAGAGAAGCTGCGAAATTCATTTGCGATTAGAGCTAATGATTTTGAAAATGGCTTCTCATATTTCTCCAGATAACAGCCATTATTTATTATTGAATTTATGTCACGTCTGCTCTAATGAAATTACGTTTTCTCCCTTTCCCTTGTTCCTATTGTTTGTGCTTTGGGTTTGGTGAAAGGAAGGGTCATAAAGATGCTATACATTTCATGCCAGCTGCAGTGCCTTTGACACAGCTCCTGATAGCTTACTCCTCTGACTCATGTCAGAAGGATGGTTTTAACATTTCCTTCCCAATTTAATCCTTCTATAACCCTTGACAGATAATGAATCCAAGTAAATGCACTGATGCCTTCCCCCCCTCACCCCCCTCATAATTTCGGTTTCAGACATGGAGTGAGTAATGGACTCTAGGCTGTAATAAGGAAGGAAAAATCCCCCCATTTAAACAGCAAAATAAAACCAGGAAGAGCTCCTGCCTCTTTCCCAGGTCTCCTCTTCATCCTGCTTCTGGCAGGTGAATAGGTACAAAGTAGGAGAGGTTCATACCCACCCCTTCACATATCCCTGACAGCACCAACCCTGCTCGGGGCTGAAATGAGTGGGGCGTGGATTTTGCTGTTGTTTGTCAACATCCTGCTTCTGGCAGGTGAATAGGTACAAACTAGGAGAGGTTTATACCCACCCCTTCATATATCCCTGACAGCACCAATCCTGCTCAGGGCCGAAATGAGTGGGGCATGGATTTGCTGTTGTACGTCAAATGCAGGGGTAGAGAAAGTGAGCATCAAGCACCTGGCTGCAGCTGGACATAGAACAGGAACCTCCTCTGAGTCCCCTTCCAGTGCACAAAGAGCTGTAATGATTTATGCCCTAGCAGGTTTCCCGATTTTTTGGGGGGTTTGTCTCAGGTTCTGCCACAGCTTTCTGAAGGAAATGCTGTGTCTTGCTCTGAGGTTGAGAAAGCACTTTGAAAATGCTTAATAATAATAATAATAATAATAATAATAATAATAGCTTAAGATAATGCATTGTCAGCCTGTTAGTTCACTTACCCATGCAATACCTTTTCTCTGCTTTCCTCAGCACTTGCATATAATTATGAGTAGTTAATGGTCCTTAGTCTAGAACACCAGGCATGGAATCACCCTTTCTGACGTAGGATGGCAAATGAGCTCCTTGTGTTTTTTTTTTTTTTTTTTTGAATGGGAGATCTCCTGAAATAATATTTACCATGACTAATGTTATTTCACTCTGCTCTCTCTCTCTCTCTTCCCAGCCTCTCTCTCTCTCTCGCTGCAGTGTTTCTTCTCTTTCTTCTTAAAGTGACGAAACTCAAGTATGAATGGGAAGAGATCGTTTGTAATGTGGCCAGCCCTGTGGTGGCGAGCTGAGAAAGTTTGTGGTTATTACTTCCTCCTATGGGGAATTTGTGGATGGCCATTTCAGCTTTGAGAGAAACAGTTTCTTTGGCAGGCTGCAGGCAGTATCTGGGCAACTGAGCCCAGAATTTCCCCTAGTTTATCCTGTTAACTGGCAGTGCATGGGGTCAGACTCCACGCCACTCCATCCCAGGGAGACCAGGGATTACAGCATTGATTTCACAGGCTCTTTCTGGATGGATGTGCTGGTTTAACTAATTGGAGGATTTGAGTGAGAAAATTAGACTATAGGCTGAGAGATGAAAACACCTGATGTCACTTCACTCACAGCTTTACTAAGAAAGAAAAAAAAATTGTTTTAGGAGTTGTAACCCAAATATAGATAAGTCAGAGTGCTCCAGGCCTCTCTGGGCTATGGCTGCTTTTCTTGCATGGCTTCTTTGTCTCTGCCTTGTGTAGCTGATTTTCAATAATTCCACTAACCTCTTTCCTACCGCTAAACCCCCTTGGCCGATCTACCTCTGCCTATCTGCTGCATTGACAGATGGTGAGATAAGATTGGGGAAGGGGGGAAAGGTGGTAGGGGTGGTTAGAAACCCCTCTTAGGGATTTTGATCTCTGGGAGGGCTGTGGTGTTTCTTTATTACCTTTTCACTGTATATATCTATAAATATCTGTTATACATTGTAAATATTTGCTTGTATATTGTGCAAAGCTGTAAATATAAAGCTTCAGTTATTAACTTCCAGCCAACTGAGTCCTAGCCTGGGTTATATCAAAGGGTGTGTGTGGGGGCAAATAACTGCTAAACCACTACAACGGGTTTCTGCTGAACTCAGATATCAGTGCTTGGGCTTTTATGCTTCTAATGCTCTTTGCACAAAGCAAACATGGGGCTCCTGTACCTGATATGTGACCGAGTGACCTTGCTTGTAAGTCTCTTAAGAACATGACTTGGAATCAGCTGTAGCAATCTCCCCACAGAGCTCAAGCAACATGGGGCAAAACTCATTATTCAATACCTAATCTCAATGCTTTGCAACAACCTTAGCACTTCTTCCTCTGCCAGCCACGTGGCTTGCATCAGTCTTCTCAACTTGTAATGAGATTTACGCTTGGAGAGGGATGGTTGTGCCAAGAAGACCAAGGTGGGGTCTTCCTGATCATAGAATCATAGAATGGTTTAGGTTGGAAGGGACCTCAAATGTCATCCAGTTCCAACTCCCTGCCATAGGCAGGGACACCTCCCACTAGAACAGGTTGCTCAGGGCTTCATCCAACCTGGCCTTGAACACCTCCAGGGAGGAAGCAGCCACAACCTCCCTGGGCAACATGTGCCAGTGTCTCTGGAAAGAACTTTCCAGTGTCACTGGAAAGAACCACCTCCTAACATCCAGTTTAAATCTCCCCTCAGCCAGTCTAAATCCATTTCCCCTTATCCTGTCATTACAATACCTTGTAAATAGTCCCTCCCTAGCCCTCCTGTAGGCCACCTTCAGATACTGGAAGGCTACTATAAAGTCTCCTGGAAACCTTCTCTTCTCCAGGCTGAAAAGCCCCAACTCTCTCAGCCTGTCCTCATAGCAGAGGTGTTCCAGCCCTCTGAGCATCTTGGTGATGATGCTGAAAGAGCACTGGAATTTGTAGGCAAGCTCCACTTCCGCCTGGAAGAACAAAGCTCACACCACCTTTGTGATGGTCTTTGGAGTCATCCCTTGACTCCTGCTACGTCAGGGCTATGTTTGTGGAAAGATCTTACTGCGCAAACGTGCCAGATGTTCGCTTTACGCCAAAAGAAACACCGCTCCATGGACGCTTGCAGCAGCCTGGGCTAACTATGGGATTAGCTCAGGCTGGGGAGGCTGGGAACATGCAACTCTTCTCCTTCCCTGCGTCACCGAGTAGAATTGCTGCTGCCAAGGGGCTGGCAGGGAGGAGAGGCTTTGTTGGGAGAGATTGGTATCATACCGCAAAGTGAAAAGAGCAAAAAAAAAAATAAATCCTCCGTGGCTGTGCACCTCCTGCGGTAGATTAAAAGTGAAGGCAGGAGTGCAGCAAAAGTCTGTTTGCTGCTAATAGCCTGAGCAAAAGTGACAGGGAAGTCAGGGCAGCACACGGAGCGTGCACCTTGCTTTTTGCCATTTTGCTGATGATCTTGTCTTACCCAAGGCGTTCTGCAGACAAGTGCAGTTATCTCTTAGCCCTGGTACGGATGCGATGGCAGATACGACTGCTGCAAAGGTTAGGCTGCTGCAAAGCTGTGGTTGGAGTTTTGCAGCCCTGCAGGAGTTTAATTGTAAACAAATATTTCAGTTTGTTATAGAGCAGTCTTAAAAATACCCTGAAATCGTTTTGAAATTCATAGCATCGTAGAATGGTTTAGGTTGGAAGAGACCTCAAAGATCATCCAGTTCTAAATTCCCAAAATAGTCAGGGACACCTCCCACTGGAACAGGTCACTCAAGGCCTCATCCAACCTGGCTTTGAACACCTCCAGGGAGGGAGCAGCCACAACCTCCTTGGGCAACGTGTGCCAGTGTCTCACCACCCTCACTGCAAAGAGGGTTTAAATCTTCCCCCTTCCACTTTAAACCCATTCCCCTCATCCTGTCATTACAAGACACTGTCAATAGTCCCTCCCCAACCTTCCTGTAGGCCCCCTTCAGATACTGGAAGGCCATTCTGAGGTCTCCTCAGAGCCTTCTCCAGGCTGAAAAGCCCAAGCTCTCAAAGCATGTCCTCATCGGTGATTCTCATAGGTCCTCAAGGGTGCTCCAGCCCTTTGATTGTCTTTGTGGCTGGACTGGCTCCAGCAGTTCCATGTCCTTCTTGTGCTGGGGGCTCCAGAACTGTACACAGTACTCCAGGTGGGGTCTGATGAGAACAGAGTAAAGGGGCAGAATCCCCTCCCTTGCCCTGCTGCCCACAGCTGCTCTTGCTGCAGCCCAGCACACAGTTGCTGTCTGGGCTGCACTCACACTGCAGCCTCATCTTAAGCTTTTCATCAACCCAGACCCCCAGATCCTTTTCCTCAAAGCTACTTTCCAGACATTTGCCACCCAGCCTGGAGCTGTGCTTGGGACTGAGAACAAGAAGGAAAAAAAAAACAACCCACATGATTATTAATTTCTCCCAGCTGCAAGGAGATACCATGTCAGGACCGGATGATATGTGCAGAGATGGACACACATTGTATCCAGCATGCAGCATCTTGCAGTCCAGACTCAGACCTTCTTCTGCATGTGTGTGACCCAGCACCAAAGGCAGTGGCTACTTCTGCCACAGTCCAGCCTGTGAAATGACCTGCACCCTCAAGACTTGATCTCTGCACCTCATTAGGTCAGAGTATCCTATCTGCTGCTTCACTGATCCCAGCCTGACTTATTATCAAGTGATAGAATGAGAGGAAATAGCCTCAAAATGCACCACAAAAGGTTTAAATTGGATAAATTGGTCAACAGTTTGACTTGATGATCTTTGAAGTCTTTTCCAACTGAAATGGTTCTCTGATCAATAATGGAGAATCATCAGCCATGCGGATTGGGACCAGAAATACCTGTGTGCAAGATTACAGCAGCAGTAGGAGTCCACTGCTCTCCTTTCAATTTAGCTGCTCTGGGCACTGCTAAGCCACCACAAGGAAAGTCTGAGGCAGGAAAATCCAAACATTCTGAATATCTGAAAGGGGTCAACAGGTGAGCTGGGGAGGGACTATTGACAAGGTCTTGTAATGACAGGACAAGGGGTAGTGGGTTTTAAGTGGAAGAGAGGAGATTTAAACTGGATGTTAGGAAGAAGTTCTTTCCAGTAAAAGTGATGAGACACTGGAATGGGTTGCCTAGGGAGGTTGTGGCTGCTCCCTCCCTGGAGGTGTTCAAGGCCAGGTTGGATGAGGCCTTGAGTGACCTGTTCTAGTGGGAGGTGTCCCTGCCTATGGCAGGGGGTTGGAACTGGATGAGCTTTGAGGCCCCTTCCAAACTAAACTATTCCACGATTCTGTGTTTGGGACATCTATCAAGTGATTTGGAAGAGAAAGATGAGTAGGGTCATGGAAGAGGAATCCTGAATACCAAGAAAAATGGTGAACTCCTTGTGTCTGAGGTAAACTAAGCTAAGCAAGAAGAATCTCCTGGCTGAGCTGGATGAAGGATGGACCCTTCAGCAGGGCTGCAGGGAGCCTGTTTCTTCCTTTAGAATCATAATGGCATTTAAAAGCTTTGAGGTCCCTTCCAACAGAAACCATTCTATGACTCTATAACACCTCAGAGCTTTCTCATTCCTGGTGCTGCACTGCTGAGCAGTGGGGCCTGGGAGGACTGCTCTCTATCTTCCTGCCCCAGCAAGCCACAGTTGCAGCTGGGATGGCCAGCACCCTTGGCTATCAGATCATCAGTGGAGCCAGCCCCAGCTCCAGGCTAGAGCCAGCTGGTCTGTGCTGAGCCCTAGAGCCTTCGTGTCACCCAAGGGCTGGCCCGCACAGCCTCATGGTAACCACTACCAAAGCTCAGTCCTGTGCCTTCAAGTAATTAATTTGCATACTAACAGAGCCCTGATGGATACACCCAGGGCTCTAACCTTAATGAATCACACAAGAAGTCGTGCCCTTCGGAAAGGCAAATCCAGCCCAAGTAATTAAGAGCTGCTTTCTCTTTTGCCTTAGCATCCAGCTCTGCCTGCTCCATTTGCTGTCCTCACATGCAAATTTTCTTAACACACCTTTGCCTTTGGAGGTGCAGCAGACCACGAAGTGAGCTCTGACTGGAGCAGCAGAGCATGTCTGGGAGGGTAGAAGCAGATGCAGGAGGCACAGAGTGGAGATGGCAATTACTCACTCATTTCCCAAGCAAGCTTATGAGAGGCTCAGGAGAAGTTTCTTCACAGAAAGGGTTAGCAGGCATTGGAATGGGCTGCCCAGGGAGGTGGTGGTGGTATTTAAAAGATTTTTGGATGTGATGCTGAGGGATGTGGTTTAGTGGTATTGGCTTAGCAGTGTTGGTGGGATTGTGAACTCTAGACAAACAGTTGGAATTGATCTCCAAGGTCTCTTCCAGCATCAGCAGTTCCATGATTCTATGAGATGGCACTGACCCAAGCCCAGTGTTGCCATGAGATCAACCCCAAAGGGGAGAAGGATCATTGGGCACAACTGGGGAATGAGGCCTCCTTCCCTTGGGAGTCTGGGGGTGTGAGTGGGCAGCAGGCTGAACCAGAGAGCTGGACCAGCCTGGAGGTCCCATGGTGCAGAGTAAAGAGTTGCTCCCCAAAGCACTGGGGAGGCCCCACTCTCCCCTCTGACACCTCCACAGCATAGCCCAGCCTTTGATCTACAAGGGTCGGGGCTGATGCTGGAGGAAAGGACTGAGGATTTGGTTTGTTCTTTTTCAAAGGCTTTATTCCTCTGACAGCTGAGCTGGAGTGGAACCTGACTGTCTGCTGAATCCAACCCTTTTATTTTTCTCTCTTTAAGTTCTGAGTTTGCACTTTACATACAGCAAGGGCAGGCTTAAGCCTGACTGTCAGAATAAAAGCCTTTTCTTTTTATATCGCTTCCTCTCCACAGTTCAAAACACCTCCAGCCCAAGTGATGTCAGCTTCAAAGGCTTCCCAGCACAGCAGCCAGAGCTTTCACCTTCCTCAGCCTACTCCAGTGTAGGATCTGAGGCCAGCCTGTGGGGTTTCAGTTGTTTAACCAAGAGCTCTCCAGGTGCAGCAAAGAAGATGGATGTAGATAACAGCAGGCACCCGGTGTGCTGGGAGCTGCAGCGGGGAAGCCAAGATGAAGGGACTGCTGATTCTCATGCAGAGGGATTTCTCTATCCTGCTCCTGAGAGAGTCATGATAAATTTGTCCTTGCACATAGAAACCTCAAGAGCTTCTCTGGCTTATGTTGGATTAGAGGAAAAAGGAAACACAACCATAGCCATCCCAAGGCCAGAGGAAAGCCCCAGCTCCCAGGGGCCAGGAAGCTAATTCCTGGATGCTGCTGGCTGAACTCAACCTGGGGTTTGGCTGTGGCAAATCTTTCTTTTCCTATACTAGAGACCAGTGCCAAGCAGTGTCCCTCAGGGATGAGTGCTGGGACCAGTGCAGTTTAACATCTTTGTCAGTGACATGGACAGAGGAATCAGTGCACCCTCAGCAAGTGTGCAGATGGCACCAAACTGTGTGGCACAGTCAACTTGCCAGAGGGCAGGGATCCATCCAGAGGGACCTGGACAGGCTGCAGAGGTGTGACCAGGCCAACCTAATGAAATTCAACAAGGTCAAGTGTGAGTGCAGCTCAGACAGCAACCTTGTGCTGGGCTGCAGCAAGAGCAGCTGTGGGCAGCAGGGCAAGGGAGGGAATTCTGCCCCTTGGTTCTGCTCTCCTCAGACCCCACCTGGAGTTCTGCGTGCAGCTCTGGAGCCTCCAGCACAAGAAGGACATGGAACTGCTGGAACAAGTCCAGAGGAGGGCCACAAAGATGCTCGGAGGTAGCAGCTGTGGGCAGCAGGGCAAGGGAGGGAATTCTGCCCCTTGGTTCTGCTCTCCTCACACCCCACCTGGAGTTCTGCGTGCAGCTCTGGAGCCTCCAGCACAAGAAGGACATGGAACTGCTGGAACAAGTCCAGANGGCCTTGAGCGACCTGTTCTAGTGGGAGGTGTCCCTGCCTATGGCAGGGAGTTGGAACTGGATGACCTTTGAGGTCCCTTCCAACCTAAAGCATTTTTTGATTCTATGATTCTGCTCTTCCAGGCAGCTTTTCTGGTAGAAGAAAGACGAAGATGACAATGTACGAAGTGATTTCTTTATGTTCCTGATGTACTGAAGCACACACTTGACTTTGTTTCCTCCTAAGATTGTGCTTAATGTTGAGCGAGCAGGAGTAAACTCTGTGCCTGGTTGAATGTGCTGCCCCCATTTAGCCTCATTTTTTAATAGAACATCCTGTTTGTGCAGCTGAGGAAAAGTAAAATGCACGTCCAGGAAAAATTCTCCTCCTTTTAAAGCAAATGCATGCAAATTGCTGGCTGTGTAACTTGGGAAGGGCAGAACAAGGAACAGACACGGGGAGGTTGCACCTAATAACATCTACTGGCACAGGAGAGGGGAAGAGCAGGGAAAGGGCAGCATAGGCTAACAGTTAGGTATTTTCTTCAATGGAAGTTCCACTCCTCTGTCTTTTCTCCCAGGCAATCACCATAATTACGTGAACAAGCCATTTAGCAGCTCTCTGACTGAACCAACTACCCGCACTGGCTGCGAGAGGTAAGTCACTTGACATTATGCCAGTTAGGCACAAAGCACTTGCTGCTTAAAATGTCATGTCAGACAAGACAATGAAATGAGCTGGAACTGTCCCAGCTCTGCCTATTAACCTTGGCAGGATGAAGCCTGTAAAGACATGGCGGTGACAGGTGTGAAAGGGAACTGAAATAGGTAGAACAAAAAAAAAAGTTGTTGCTGGGGGATGCACTGCCCGAGCGGTGCCCCTCAGAGAACTGATTTCGTTCCTGCTCGTCTGCTGCGCTCAGCCATGCAAAACAGAGGGATTGGTGCTTACATCGCTCGCTGGAATTTAGGGTAAACCGAAGGAAATGTTGCATCATCTGTAGTGTAATCTCTCTGCCTTGCTGCAGGAAGTTGAGTAACTGAGTTTAGAAAGAGCCGAGTTTAGAAAGAGCCGGAGCAGTACCTGCCCATTCCGCTCTCAATGCATCCGACAGGTCCGAAGACAGTTGGTAGTGCAACTGCACATTGAGGGACCTCAAGCAGATGTCTCAATGCTTCTCAGAAGCAGGACTCTCGAACCTCCAGCACTGCAGAACAATCCTGGCTGGGCAATGGCAGCCATAAGTCAGCCCATTTCTTGTGGCGAGACACTGGAACGGGTTGCCCAGGGAGGTTGTGGCTGCTCCCTCCCTGGAGGTGTTCAAGGCCAGGCTGGATGAGGTCTTGAGCATCCTGATCTAGTGGGAGGTGTCCCTGCCTATGGCAGGGGGTTGGAACTGGATGAGCTTTGAGGTGCCCTCCAATCTAACCATTCTCTGATTTATTCATGGAGCTATCACATGGAGTGATCAAGGAGGAGTCGCTTTAGGAAAGAGTGCCATTCCCTAGGGAGCAAGTAATGGACTGAGCTCAGGAAACCATGTTTCTTGCAGCTGCACACTGCTGTCACAGCACTGAAACGTACTGGTCACTGAGGAATTCCTAAATTAGATGTGCCATGATTGGAATAAATATCAATTTAAAAGGAACATCACTCTGCAAAGTATGAATTGTAGCTCTTCGTAAGCAGCAACCTGCTGGGTCATGCAGCCCTGAAGGTCCTGGAAGTTGACTGCAGTTCGTCTTTGGATGATTCAGCAGCTTTTGCATGAGCCTCCAGTTAAAAGTACAAATATTGTGGCCTTCCAGTATCTGAGGGGGGCCTATAAAAATGCTGAGGAGGGACTTTTTAGGCTATCAGGGAGTGACAGGACTAGGGGGAATGGAGCAAAGCTGGAGGTGGGGAGATTCAGACTGGACAAGAGGAAGAAGTTCCTCACCATGAGATTGGTGAGAGCCTGGAATGGGTTGCCCAGGGAGGTGGTTGGTGCCACATCTCTGGAGGTGTTTGCAGCCAGGCGGGATGAGGCTGTGGGCAGCCTAATCTAGGGTAGGGTGTCCCTGGGTATGGCAGAGGGTTTGGAACTGGCTGATCCTTGTGGTCCCTTCCAACCCTGACTGATTCTATGATTCTGAGAACTTTTTGAATATTTGGAGTTAGTTTTGTATTTTCAAGACCTATTTGCAAAAAAATAGCAGTGTACAGGGAAAGAGTTTGCTATATACTACTTGAAAATGCAGCCTATGAAATGAGAGACTGGAGAGTCTTCATGGGCAAACAGCAGGCTCCTCTCCAGGGTAAAAGCAGCCCACTTGTCCTGATGATCCTATCACCTGTGGAAACTTGGGTTTCCAATTCTGGTTGTTTCCAGCAGGTTTACATCAGCTGGTGTTACCCCAGCACAGGGTTAAAATAGGTCTCTTGAGTTCAAATGTATTGTCAAGGCAACAAAAGCAATCTCATTGTCTTATTTAGCCATTCCACACAACCACGTTACCCTGGGGCAAAGTGTTTTCTGTGCAACTCTGGTCACAGGAGAGACAGGAGATGTTGACTTTTGGCAAAATGGAAAATGTCATTACCACACATCTGTGGGCTGGCTTTGTTGGTTTGGCATGGTCAGCAGAAGGGGAAAATGCACTACGTGAGCTTGGGTAGTGAAATAGGTGATGCAGATCCATATCCTCAATACAAGGATGAAGCAGGACTGCACTGGGAACAGATGAGCCCCACCCAGGTCTGCATGCCTCAAACCTCTGTGCCATAGAATCACAGAATCAATCAGGTTGGAAGAGATCCCCAAGCTCATCCAGGCCAACCTATCACCCAGCCCTAGCCAATCAACTAGACCATGGCACTAAGTGCCCCATCCAGGCTTTGCTTGAACAGCTCCAGGGATGGCAACTCCACCACCTCCCTGGGCAGCCCATTCCAATGCCAGTCACTCTCTCTGGGAAGAACTTCCTCCTAATATCCAGCCTATTCCTCCCCTGGCGCAATTGAGACTGTGTCCCCTCCTTCTGTTGCTGGCTGCCATGTCCCAGGATAGCCCAGGAGACAGAGTTAAAACAATGTGAGGCACCCAGCAAAGAGGTTTTGAGATGGCAAAGCTGCTACCAGGCTGTGTGGCTGACCACAGACCACCTCCACTGCACTTTTTGCCTCTCACACCCCAACCACACTCACTCCTGTTCCTTCCTTTCCCTCAGCCTCGTGCCATCCTTGCCTTCCTTGCCCTCTGTCTTCACCATCTGTGGTCTAGTGACTTCTACCCAGACAATGAGCTGCTGGGAGGATGAACTGCATCTTCCCAGCACCCAGCTAGCTGCTGAGGCAGGCAGCCAACACCAGCCCGCATTGCTGGGGGCTTGGTTTTGTTTGATCTCCACCATAAAAGCGACCAATTTGAATTCCTGGAATAATTTGCTGCCCTTTGCACCAGTGGCTCTTGAAAAAGCGAGCTGGCAGAAGAACAGAGCAGGCTGTAGGAGGGTGAGGTGGATAATTTGTCCTTTGTAGCGGCTCCTATTCAGAAGGTGACGCAGTAGGTCACGCTCTTCCCTCGAAAGCCAGGGCTTGGCAGGCGTGTTGAGCTGCAGAGGCAGCTGGGGCTTCCCTGCCTGCTTCCTGCCCACAGCCACCTCCTCCTGCCCTGGCCCCGGGCTTTCTGTGGACCTCGCAGCCAGGCTAATCCAGCCAAGCCAGCAGTTCCAGGGTTTGCAGGACTGCAGCCCAAGGCAGTGCCCTCACTTGCGTGTGCAGGACTCACCCTAGTGACTGCTGTTGGTCAGAGTCCCCTGAATTCAGCTAAGAGATAAAACCAAGGTGCTGACTTCTCGCTGATGCATTTGATGGGACATGACCTCTCATGTTGAGCATTTAGAAGCTCGACATGAGCCAGCAGTGTGCACTTGCAGCCCAGAAAGCCAACCAGAACCCGGGCTGCATCAGGAGTAGTGTGGCCAGAAGGGTGAGGGAGGTGATTCTCCCCCTCCACTCCACCCTGGTGAGACCCCACCTGGAGCATTGTGTCCAGTTTGGAACCCCTATTACAACAGGGATGTGAACCTGCTGGAGTGTGTCCAGAGAAGGGCCACGAGGATGCTTAGAGGGCTGCAGCACCTCTGCTATGAGGACAGACTGAACGAGTTGGGGCTGTTCAGTTTGGAGAAGAGGAGGCTCCCAGGTGACCTTCTTGTGGCCTTCCAGGATCTGAAGGGGGCCTACAGAAAAGCTGGGGAGGGACTTTTTAGGCCATCAGGTAGTGACAGGACTAGGAGGAATGGAGCAAAGCTGGAGGTGGGGAGATTCTGATTGGATGTGAGGAGGAAGTTGTTCAGCATGAGAGTGGTGAGAGCCTGGAATGGGTTGCCCAGGGGGGTGGTGGGGCCACATCCCTGGAGGTGTTTGCAGCCAGGCTGGATGAGGCTGTGGGCAGCCTGATGGTGAGGGGAGTTGGAACTGGATGATCCTTGTGGTCCCTTCCAACCCCGACTGATTCTATGATTCTATGATGCTAAGGACTCCATGTCTTCTCCTGGGAATAGCACAACTGGATCTAAGCTCCACATTTTCTGCACCCTGAGGGAAAAACCCACCTAAACTACCACCACTACCAAGCCATGGAGTGAGGTTCTTATTCTCTTCTTGTCCAGAGTTGTTCTTTAATGTGGGCAAGCGGAGCTAAATGGTTACCAGTTGTCACCCCAGATCTGGTTGCAGTCCCAGGCACAGCTGAAGTCATTCAGGAAAATGTGATTTACTAAGTGCTTTGGGGTTCTCAGACATGTAAGTCACTAGGCAGACATTAACATTTTCTAAGCTCAGACTTCAGAGAGAGAAGTAAGTGAAGTTTCCACGTAGGGGCTGGTTTTGGTGAGGGGGAAGCATTTTGCAGCCATCCCCACAGGGTTTTTTAATGCCTGCTTTTTGCTAATGTGCCATTTCACTGGAATTTTCACCTTTCTCAGCAATCCTGCATATGGATAAAAAGGAGGAAAAGGAATTCACTGGTACTCCAGGCCCTGGAGGCACCTCAGCTGTGCTGTGCTCTGCTGTGCTGTGCATACCTGCCTTTCCACGGCAGTGGCACTGAAAGGTGAAAGCAGCACAAAGTAAAGGGTTGAGAGGAAAAAAGTCAGAAATGGGGAACTGGGGAAGAAAGAGAGAGAGAGGAAAAAAAACCAACCAAACAACAAACTCATGGAGGACCTAAAGGCCAAGGTATTTTAGAAAGTGAATGAGCTCTTGCTGTGTGTGGTTGCTCCACTTTTCTGTCTTGGATGACAGAATGACTGTGTGGCAGAGTCGATTTGCTAGAGGGCAGGGATCCATCCAGAGGGACCTGGACAGGCTGCAGAGGTGGGTCCAGGCCAACCTCATGAAATTCAACAAGGCCAAGTGTAAGGTCCTGCACCTGGGTCAGAGCAATCTCAAGCACAACTCCAGGCTGGGTGGGGAATGGCTGAGAGAAAAGGGCCTGAGAGTGTGGGGTGATGCAAAGCTGAAGATGAGGCTGCAGTGTGAGTGCAGCCCAGACAGCAACTGTGTGCTGGGCTGCAGCAAGAGCAGCTGTGGGCAGCAGGGCAAGGGAGGGGATTCTGCCCCTTGGCTCTGCTCTCCTCACACCCCACCTGGAGTACTGTGTGCAGCTCTGGAGCCCCAACACAAGCAGGACATGGAACTGTTTGAGCCAGTCCAGAGGAGACCACGAAGACGTTCAGAGGGCTGCAGCAGTTCTACTATGAGGACAGGCTGAGAGAGTTGGGGCTCTGCAGCCTGGAGAAGAGAAGGTTTCCAGGAGACCTTATAGCAGTATCTGAAGGGGCCTACAGAAGGGCTGGGGAGAGACTGTTCACAAGGTCTTGTAATGACAGGACGAGGGGGAATGGGTTTAAACTGGCAGAGGGGAGACTGAAAGTGGATGTTAGGAGGAAGTTCTTCACAGTGAGGGTGGTGAGACACTGGCACAGGTTGCCCAGGGAGGTTGTGGCTGCTCCCTCCCTGGATGTGTTCAAGGCCAGGCTGGATGAGGCCTTGGTCGACCTGTTCTAGTGGGAGGTGTCCCTGCCTATGGCACAGGGGGGTTGGAACTGGATGATCTTTGAGGTCCCTTCCAACCTAAACCGTTCTGTGATTCTGTGACCAATGTTCAGAGCAGCAGGGCAGGCTGAAGGTTCCCTCACTAGCCCACATTTTAGTCTGGAGGAAAGGAAGCTGAGGGGAGATCTTGTTGCTCTCTTCAACTACCTGATAGGAGGCAGGAGGGTGGCAAGGATCAGTCTATTCTTTCAAGTGGGACAAGATGATGGGACAAGAGGAAATGGGTTCAAGTTGCAGCAGGGGAGGTTTAGGTTGGATATTAGGGAAAATGTCTTTACTGGAAGAGTGATCAGTCATTGGAACAGGGAGGTGGTGGAGTCATCAACCCTGGAAGTGTTCCAAAAACACGTAGGCATGGCATTTTGGGACATGGTTTTGTGGGCATGGTGGTGTTGGCTTGACAGTTGGGCTTGATGGTCTTAGAGGACTTTTCCATCCTTAGTAATTGGGTGATTTTATGATTCAGATTAAGAGGAGACCAGCTATGACCATCCTGTACCTTGTGATGACAGCAGGACAAAACCAAGGTGCAGGACAGGGGATTTTAGGAGTGGAATTCCCAGCTGATTCTGGGAATTTGCAACCCACAGCAAATTCAAACCAAAAAAAACCTGAGCATTGTTTCTGGGTATTGCCTCCAAGGGTGGTTCTTTCCTAACCTAATCTCATATGCTAATAGAGGCAGGAGCACAAAACAACCACCCCCCCCTCTCCCCCATCCCCCCTCTGTATCCTCTGCATCCTCTTGCTGGCCACCACCACATTTCAGTAAAGGACTGGAAAAGGAAAGCAACAGAATCAAAACAGAAACGAAACTGTGTGTTAAGGAGGGAAAAAAAAAAAAAAAAAAAAAAAAAGGGGAATGAAGTGAAGGAGAGAAGGAAGCACTGGGATGGATGGACCAGTCATTAANGGAAAAAAAAAAAAAAAAAAAAAAGAAAAAAGAATCTGTGTGCTTGCTGCAGGCAGTTTGAGGAGTCCATGCAGCACCAGTACAGCACAGTAAATAAAAACTGAACAAGTGACCTCTTCTTGCTCCTCTTGGAGCAAGTGGGAAGCCAGGTATGAGCAGCATTCATAGAGCTACCTCTGGTTTCCATGATGAGGGGCACAGAGGAGACTCGTGGGATGTCTGGGGAGGTGTGGGAGACAGGGGCATGAACACAGGCAGCACAAACCAGGGCGTGCAGGCACCAAGGCAGGCTGCAGACATGGATCTGCTGAGTGCGCAAATAAAACTGGCAGGGACCAGAAGGAATCCTGAGAGCCCTAGCAGGGAGGAAAGTTGGGCTGGGTTATTCACAGCATCATAGACTGCTCTGGGTTGGAAGGGAGCTTTAAAGGTCATCCAGTCCAGCCTCCTGCAGTCAGCAGGGACATATGCACTAGAGCAGGTTGCTCAGAGCCCCATCTGGCCTGACCTGGAATGTTTTCAGGATGGAGCATCCCAGGGCAAGCTGGGACAGTGTTTCACCACCCTTGATGTAAAAAAAATTCCTCCTTATATGTAGTCTAAGTTGCCCTCTTTTAGTTTAAAACCCTCAGGCCTTGTCCTATCACAAGAGGGCCTGCTAAAAAAGTCAGTATCCATTTTCTGAGGGGTTCCTTTGAAGCACTGAAAGGTCACAAGAAGGTCTCCTTGAGGCCTTCTCTTCTCCAAGCTGAACAATCCCAGCTCTCTCAGCCTATCCTCACAGCAGAGGTGCTTCATGCTCCATGCTTTTTGTGACCTCCAGCTGGAGCAGGTCTGTGCCATTCTTGATCTGAAGACTTCAGAGCTGCACAGAGACTCACAAAAAACTACTTGACACTGGTCTAGGCAGCTCATATGCCATTAAGGCATATGACAAATCACCTGTCAGTGGTGGGAGCAGAGCTATGATGCATTCCTGAAGAACCTGCCAGCAGTTCTCACACTTGGTAGATTTCCATGGCTGTGGAAGCACTTCCACCTCCTTTGTTTATGTCCCAGGAAGTCTCATCTCAATAAAAAACTACCTTACTCAGTAGGTTCAATTGTGCAGGGAGAGAGCATGGCTCCACCAGTCAGTCATAGAATCACAGAATGGTTTAGGTTGGAAGGGACCTCAAAGATCATCCAGTTCCAACCCCCCTGTGCCATAGGCAGGGACACCTCCCACTAGAACAGGTTGCTCAAGACCTCATCCAGCCTGGCCTTGAACACATCCAGGGAGGGAGCAGCCACAACCTCCCTGGGCAACCTGTGCCAATGTCTCCCCACCCTCACTGGAAAGAACTTCCTCCTAACATCCAGTTTAAATCTCCCCTCCACCAGTTTAAACCCACTACTCCTTGTCCTGTCACTACAAGACCTGTCAATAGTCCCTCCTCAGCCTTCCTGTAGGCCCCCTTCAGATACTGGACAGCTACTATAAGGTCTCCTCAAAGCCTTCTCTTCTCCAGGCTGCAGAGCCCCAACTCTCTAAGCCTGTCCTCATAGCAGAGCTGCTGCAGCTCTCTGAGCATATTTGTGGTCCTCCTCTGGACTGGCTCCAACAGTTCCATGTCCTTCTTTTATTGGGGTCTCCAGAACTGCACACAGTACTCCAGGTGGGGTCTGACAGGAGCAGACTAAAGGGGGAGAATCACCTCCCTACCCACAGCTTGCAGCTACTAACCCATTTTGGTATGCAAATGAAAGATGTTTCCTATGAGAAGCAATCAGTAGGGATTTAAAAAAAAAAAA
>VWZI01017184.1:502414-539657 GCA_013396835.1 Psilopogon haemacephalus | reverse complement strand
TTTTCCCCCAGCAATGGAAGACAAGTTTCTAGAAGTCTTGTGGCTTAGGAGTTGTGGCTACACCTTTACAGTGTAATTAATCCATTAAATGACTGTGAAAGGCTGAATAATAGATCAAGGATATCGATTTTTTAAAAGTGAAAACAGATTACAGCTAGAAAAATGCTTAATTTTTTTTTTTTTCTTCTTCTTAAACCACTTTGATGCATTTTTGGCTTGTGATGAATAGGCAAATCTCAGTCGAGAGCTGACATAGCTGTTCCCATCCCCATCCTCTGAGCCCCAGAGGTGCTTTTTTTCTTTGCAATTTAAGGACTTTATTCAAACCTTCATCACCTCCGTGGTGGCTGTGTGCTGATCAGTTGTCCCTGGAGCTTCCATTTAACCTAGGACATTTTCCTCGAGCTGCTTCCTTTCCCAGGATCACAAAACACTTTGTGTTGGAAGGGTCCAACTTCCCTGTAGTCAGCAGGAGCATCTTTAACTAGATTGATTTTCTCAGAGCCCCATCCAACCTGACCTGGAATGGCTCCAGGGATGGGGCAGCTACCACCTCTCTGGGCAATGTGTGCGCTGGCATAAGGTGTCTCACCACCCTCAGTAGAAGAAAAAAACTTCTTCCTGGGGTGCTGGAGAGGAATGTCCTTCATGTTGTGTCCTGTAAAGATTAGGAGTAGCACTGTGAATTACACCTTGTAGTTAAGGTGTGGACAGGAGCATTTGTGTTGAATATTTTCAAAACCTGTCATACATTTTTTTTTGAAAGGGTGCCTCAAAAATTCTCCTGGATGTATATAGTTGTGTGTGTGTTTGTGGTGGTTTAGAAAGAAATTGTTCAGCACTGTGTTTTAGACACTCTTGCTTGCTAGGATGAACTCAGACCTGTTTTGCAGCTGAGTGGTCCTCCACTTCAGGACCAGTTCCATGGAGGTGGATGGGATTTGAGATAAAGTGCTCAGGAAAGAAAGGAAAGGAGTCAGGAGCTGACTGGTGAGGACTTGCAGAGTCTCCTGACTCCAGCTGAGCTGTGGATGCCAGCATGCACAGCTGGCAGCCAAAATCACTGGATGCGAAGAGGTTCTCTTTTGGTGATCAGGGCAAAATTAGACCATTAAAACACACATTTTTGTTTGTTTGTTTGTTTGCTCTCAGAAGAGAGAGGTTGGAAAGAATCTTTATTTACATCACAGGCTGTACTGATAGTTTTTTGGCTGTATTGATCTTAGAGCTAAATATTCTGTGTGTTTGGGTTCACCTGCTTTCTGCTTTGTCACAAGTGCGTTCAGAGGAGGGCTGGTCCTTTGGGTTGGTCACACTAATTAATGGCTTGGTCCTAACACAGCAGCTTTCCCCCTAAATCACTGACTGATCTGCAAATACACATTTTGATCTGGCTTCTGCTGGTGGAACTCTTGTAGTGTTTACCCAGCAGAGCACAGCCTAATGGCATTTTTCATGTGAACCCCAGGGTAAGACCTGTAAGCTGTTTTCCTCAAGCGAGTGCTCCGATGCAAGGTCTTCCCTTGAGCCATTCCCATCTTTTATGTACGTTTTTACAAGTTGCCTCGTTTATGTACTGCTGACCAGTGCCTTTGGTCTATCACTCCTGCTCTCAGACTCTAGGAGAGTAGTGAGTTAATTAAGCATACCCTCGGGGTGTAATCAGAACCTTTAACTAAGGGTATTTCTCATTAGGAGACTGGGTTTTGCATTCAGCTCGTATAATAAAAAGCCTAATAAGCTTTCCATTAAAAAAAAAAAAAAAAAAAAGAGGCAAAGGATTTGCATTAACCTGTTTCCAGCCCTGAAGTTGTGAATTGCTCCTTGTGGTTTCTGGTTTTTAAAACATACCCAAGAGTTTGCATTTTGGTTTGTGCTTATCTAAGCTGTATTGGGCAAGCGCCTGAAATATTTCCAACCCCTTGCAGGGCAAACACTGCCACAGTAGCATTTTCTTGCATGTGGACGCTTATGCAAAGCTTTTTTTCTATTACATGTAGAAGACTTCTTTTTAGCTATGTGTAGTTCTAGGTAACAGCCACGGAATCCATAGCTAAGCTTCTGCTTTAGCTGCTTCCACTTGGATTTCATAGAATCATAGAATGTCAGGGGCTGGAAAAGACCTCGAAAGATCATCTGGTCCAGCCACCCTGCCAGAGCAGGATCACCTAGAGCAGATCACACTAGAATGCATCTAGATGGCTCTTGAATATCTCCAGAGAGGGAGGCTCCACAAGCTCCCTGGGCAGCCTGTTCCAGTGCTCTGTCACCCTCATGGGGAAAAAAATCTTCCTCAGGTTCACATGGAACCTTCTCTGCCTCAAATGAAACTCTCTAATGAAACTCTCATGCAGTCTTGAATTTGTAGAGGCACTCAACCCCAAGACATCATAAGAAACTAGAAGGAACAGTTATTTAAGTCTTCAAATTGATGGATATTGTCAGGCCCTTGCTTCTCCACAAGACAGGATTCCTGACTGTCTGGTGTGCTTGCTCCTTTCACCTTCCTGAGCTCACTCAGGCTTCAGTCTGGGAAACCAGAATGATACATGACATGGTCCATCAGTGCTCAGAAGCCATGAATGTAAATCACTGATGGTCCTGCATTTGGCCCTGAGCTTCTCTGTACAAGGCTGTGGCTTCAAACAGGAGGACAGGCTGAGGAAGCTGGGGTTGTTTAGCCTGAAGAAGAGTGGTGACCTCATTGTTGTCTACAACTACCTAAAGAGAGGTTTTATTCAGGTGAGTTGGTCTCCTCTCCCAGGCAACCAGCAACAGAACAAGGGGACACAGTCTCAAGTTATGCTGGAGGAGGTATAGGCTGCATAATAGGAAGAAGTTCTTCCCAGAGAGAGTGACTGGCATTGGAATGGGCTGCTCAGGGAGGTGGTGGAGTCACCATCCCTGGAGGTGTTCAAGAAAGGACTGGATGGGGCACTTAGTGCCATTGGCTAGGGCTGGGTGATAGGTTGGACTGGATGAGCTTGGAGGTCTCTTCCAACCTATTCTATTCTATTCTATTCTATTCTATTCTATTCTATTCTATTCTATTCTATTCTATTCTATTCTATTCTATTCTATTCTATTCTATTCTATTCTATTCTATTCTATTCTATTCTATCCTATTCTATTCTATTCTATTCTATATTCTACTCCTATTCTGTTCTATTCTATCATATCCTATCCTGAGCTCATCCCTGAACCATGCCAGGAGCTGTGTTTGGATCCCTAGGAATCATCCTTAAACCTTCTTATTGGGCCCTGACAAGCCATATTACCTTGTGACGGTGTCAGAGGCAGCTCTTGAGCACCTGATCTATCCTATATGTTTGTGATGGAATATATTTCTGACTGATGTCATTTGCTTGCTGCTGTATTTGAACTGCAGGCCTGCGACCGAGACCAGCAGTGCGGAGGAGGGATGTGCTGTGCCGTCAGCCTCTGGATCCGCAGCCTGCGGATGTGCACGCCCATGGGAAACCTGGGAGAGGACTGCCATCCTTTGAGTCACCGAGTGAGTACATCACCAGGGGGGCTGGGGCAGAAGGAAATGGCAATATTCTGCTCTGTACATCACACTGCATCAAAACTACGGGTAGTGCCAGGGTGGGGAATCATCCCCCGCAACACCATACTCAGCTGTTTGCGTCTGTATGGAAGCAGTGCCGAAGGTACCTGCTTTGCTGTCAGAATTATGCCGAAGGGAATCAGAGGATGAAAGCACTACATGCTTCCCAGATTGTTTTCTCGTTAGCCTGTTGTTGCTGCTTTGCTTCATTGCGTGATCCCAAACAGCTTTAGCAGTTCCCAAGCCCAACTCTGCCAGTGCCTAAGGGTGCGTACAGGAGCATAGCAAGTGGCATCGACTGCAGTGGAATTGGACAAAATCCCATCACAAGTATAAAAATGTCACCAGCCAGTACTGGGGCAGCTGGTGCATCACTGCAGCATGGGCCCTGCCATAAAACAGCAATCAAACACTTTGAGGGTGCTGAAGCAGTGGATCAGGTTGCCCAGACAGGTTGTGGAGTCTTGTTCTCTGAAGAGACTCTGAACCTACCTGGGCATGGTCCTGTACAACCTGCTCTGAGTGACCTTGCTTTAGCAGGGGGATTGGACTAGAGTGTCTCCAGAGGTCCCTTCCAACCCCTACTGTTCTGTGTTAAGTTGTGCCAGCAGAGGTATAGGCTGGATATTAGGGAGAAGTTCTTCACAGACAGAGTGATTGGCATTGGAATGGGCTGCCCAGGAAGGTGGTGGAGTTGCCATCCCTGGAGGTGTTCAAGAGCAGGCTGGGTGGAGCACTTAGTTCCACTGGATAGGGCTGGGTGCTAGGTTGGACTGGATGAGCTTGGAGGTCTCTTCCAACCTGGCTTGTTCTGTTCTATTCTATTCTATTCTATTCTATTCTATTCTATTCTATTCTATTCTATTCTATTCTATTCTATTCTATTCTATTCTATTCTATTCTATTCTATTCTATTCTATTCTATTCTATTCTATTCTTTGATGGTCCTCAGAGCCATCCTTAGAGAAGAGTATGGCCCTAAAGTCACAACATGTGAAAGAACTGAGGCAACACACTTAGATTATGAATGTGCTGTTAGTTAGGTGCCTATCTCATTGTTCATTCCAGTATCTGGCTTCTCAGCTCAGTGTCTGTCTTCTTTTCTCATTTTTAGGAAGTTCAGGGCTCTGTTCAATTACACTTCAACTTTTAAATCTTCTGCTGTGATAATAGGGACCAGATCGTAATTTTTACTATGTAATGTAGCAGTTGTTGGTTTTTGTTTTGTTTTGTTTTGTATTTTTTTTAATGAGCTTATTGATGCTGAACAGTAATTTAGGCTGGCTAATAAATTTTAAGGGGAGAGACTATTTACAAGGTCTTGTAATGACAGGATGAGGGGTAATGGGTTTAAACGGAAAGGGGGGAGATTGAATGTGGATGTTAGGAGGAAGTTCTTTCCAGTGAGGGTGGTGAGACACTGGCACAGATTGCCCAGGGAGGTTGTGGATGCTCTCTCCCTGAAGGTGTTCAAGGCCAGGTTGGATGAGGCCTTGAGTGACCTGTTGTAGGGGGAGATGTCCCTGCCTATGGCAGGGTGTTGGAACTGGATGATCTTTGAGGCCCTCTCCAACCTAAACCATTCTATGATTCTATAATAAGGGAAAACATCTAGGGGTTGCTTTTTTTTTTTTTTAAATGAGCTTATTGATACTGAGCAATAATTTAGGCTGGCTAATAAATTTTAAGGTAATTCCCTGGATAATTAACAATCAGAAGATGTCTATCCACCCCAGACTTCCAGCCCTAGTCACTGATATTTATAAGCTTCATGAAGTTAGTTTTAAATTTAGATTCCTCACCCCACCACTCTTCATCACAAGCAAAAAATACTGCAGCATGTGAAATTTTAAGGACAGAGAGTTTGCTCAGTGGTTCCTCTCACCTCAATATTTGAGTAGGGAGTAGCTGGGAGACCACTTGCCCTGAGCATCAAAACCTTTCATTTGCCTGTGGGTCAGGTACAGAGCACACACCACCATGGACTTCAACGGTCCCTTCCAAGCCATGATTCTATGTACTGCATCCAGTTCTGGAGCTCCTATTACAAGAGGGATGTGGACATGCTGGAGCATGTCCAGAGATGAGCCACAAGGATGATCAGAGGGCTGCAGCACCTCTGCTATGAGGACAGACTGAAAGAGTTGGGGCTGTTCAGTTTGGAGTAGAGGAGGCTCTGAGATGACCTTCTTGTGGCCTTCCAGTACCTGAAGGGGGCCTACAGGAAAGCTGGGGAGAGACTTTTTAGGCTCTCCAGGAGTGACAGGACTAGGGGCAATGGAGCAAAGCTGGAGGTGGGGAGATTCAGATTGGATGTGAGGAGAAAGTTCTTCATCATGAGAGTGATGAGGCCCTGGAACGGGTTGACCGGGAGGGTGGTTGGGGCCACATCCCTGGAGGTGTTTGCAGCCAGGCTGGCTGAGGTTGTGGGCAGCCTGATCTTGGCTAGGGTGTCCCTGGGCATGGCAGGGGGGGTGGAACTAGCTGATCCTTGTGGTCCCTTCCAACCCTACTGATTCTATGATTCTATGATTCTATGGCTATGCCACTGCCTTGGGGACCTCTAGATTCCACCTTCTCATTTCCTTCTCAGCAACTAGATGGTTTTGGCTGAATGTGGTTAAGCATCTGGGCTGGCACGGCAGAGGCAGGGTTTGCAGGCAGGGCCAGGCAGCTGCGGTTTGGCAGGTCAGCAGAGCAAGCTGGCAGCACAGGGGTGGCTCTGCCGTTGCTATGCACATAACCTCCACATCTCTCCCGGGAGCTCCCTTGTTGGCTTTTCACCTACAGACTCCCCATGCTCATTGAAACCCGGTGCTGGGCACATGGCATGCAAAGGCTGAGCCAGCAGCACCGGCACCAGTTGCGGGCACGTGGGCTCTGCCCACGCAGGCAGAAGCTGCACGTCCTGGCAAAGCAGGCGTCCTGCAGAGCTGTCACCTGCTGCCTGTCCCCAGCCGGGTGTGTTATTAAGCCACATTTTCAGTGTGGGAGTCCCAGTGAAAGGAACGTTTCCTTGCAGCAAATGGAGCGTTTGGAATAAATCACTCGAGCTGTCAGAGGGCTGAGAGGTACCTCTGAGTCAGCCTTACCAGCCCGAGCAGCTCACACTTGAGGTGTTTCTGCAGCGCTGTGCGTGGGCACCCGAGAGGTGTGATTCCCACAGGGAGTCCCCAGCACCCGCCGTTGGTGGCCTCTCTGCTCACACCAGAGCAGAGAGGCTGTGGTGGAGAGCACGGGGAAGCCCCTGGCATCCCTCACTCTGGGGCTGCTGTTGCTGGGCAGGGGGCTACTGTTGAGGGGGAGCTGGAATCAATACACTGAATCGATACGATTGAAGTATTGTTCGCTTTATTAGGGACAGAATTGCACTTTTATACTGTTAGCTCATCAGCAGAAGGCAAACGTGTCCAATTCTGGTTGGGCCACATAAGTTCTGCAGGACGGTGTCCATCCCAGCCAGAAGCACACTAATTGGTTGGCATAATTAAGCACAATCCCATTACTAATATTCATGACAAGTTGTTATCCCAAACTAGATGTTTCCCTTATCTCTGACTCGCTGTGGGAGGAAACTGCTGCTATGGGAAACCAGAGGCCTTAGGCCAAGCCTCTCTTCTCTACTCATGAGATCCAAAGTCAGCTACCACTGTAGCCCCAACAGGCTACCACTGTAATTAATGGACTGGGTTGGAGTGGACCACCCCTCCCCCCAGTAGAATAAACTCACTACAACACAGATTCTTTTGGAAAGTCAGCAAAAATTAAATTGTATTTTCTTATAGTTTAAATATAACAGTATAAAAAGAATATGCTACTACAAGACAGGAAGGAAAAAAAAAAAAAAACCCAAAATAATATATATAACCTTAAGGAGGATGGGGAAAGGGTCAAGCAGCAGCAGCAGCCAAAACAGAGGCAGGGGAAGATAGCAGCAGGCACAGCAGCAAGCAGCAAAAAGGGGAGAGCAAGCTGGACTTCCAGACAGAAGGCTCTTCATGCTCCAATGAAATTATATTAACTTATCCATTGTTGCTGTTATATAGCCTATCCCTAGAATGTTCACTTCTTTACTACTTTTTCCTATGTCTGAGCTAGAAATCTAGCTCCAACAGCCACAACAGTGCACTTGCAGGTGATGTGAGGCACTTGCAGGTGATGTGAGGCACTTGCTCGTTGCTTCCTCATGGCCTAACTTGAGTTAGGCAGGTCATAGGATAACGGAATGGTTTGGGTTGGAAGAGACCTTTAAAGGTCATCTAGTCTCTAGTCCAGCTCCCTGCAGTGAGCAGGGACACTTTTAACTAGATCAGCTTGCTCACAGCCCTGTCCAACCTGACCTGAAATGGTTTCTGAACAATCATAGAATCATAGAATGGTTTAGGTTGGAAGGGACCTCAAAGATCATCCAGTTCCAACCCCTCTGTGCCATAGGCGCAGACACCTCCCACTAGAACAGGTCACTCAAGGCCTCATCCAATCTGGCCTTGAACACTTCCAGGGAGGGAGATTTTTCCTAATATTCAAGCTAAATCTTCCCTGGCAGAACTCCAGGCTGAGGCATCTCTTACCAGTGAAGGTTCAGTTCCTAAATCTTTCAGTCTGAAATGTACTTTCACATAGCAGATTGCGACCTGAATATTTATGAGGTTTTATTCAAACTTGAGTCTTAAGTGAAAGTCTCCTAATGAAGGTATTTACCTTATATTTTTTCTACTAGATCATCACCTGCATTTTACACATGGTAATACTAAACAGACCTGGCTAGGCATGGCCAGCATCCAACTACAGAGGTCATGACAGCCTTGTTTCTGACTTCAAATAATCAAGTTGCCAGCCTTTTATCACCCTTAGCACAACAAAATTCTTCCTTCTTTCTAGTCTAAATCTCCCTCTTGTAGTTTAACACCATCACCCCTTGCCCTATCACAAATGGCCCTGCTAAGATGATCGTCCCCATCAGGCCCTTGGTATGATGCTTGGGAGAATGTGTGGGACTTCAACTCCCTTAGAGAGAAAATTTGCACACTGACACAAAGCAACCTTGAAATATTGAAATGACAAGCTCAAAAGAACTAAAAAATCTGGAACCAAGGGAATTAGGGCTGCCTGCCCAGCTGGCAGCAGTGGCTTTGTACCTCTGGTGCTTCCCTCGCAGCATCCCACCGGATGCTCAGCACGTGCACAGCAGCTCCTGGCCATGCTGTCCTGCTTGGCTCAGCTCATGTGCTGGCAGAAGCATGGCTCCTGTGAAACACAGAGCTTGTGATGAAGCTGTTCAAAAGTGCCAGAGCATGTGCACATTGTGGCACAGCTAAATCTGTTTAATGCACCTCCGTGTGTGCTTGCTGCAATGCAGTGGGGCTGAAGAAGGGCAACTGAGATGAGAAACCTCTGCCCCATGGTGAAAAGGATCCTGCTAAAGGGGAGGTCAGGCAAGATGACCTCCAGAGATCCCTTCCAGGCTGAGTTACCACGGGATCCTGTGGTTCCTGTGGCTTACAGGCTGCTCTGTGCCATATGACAAGGCAGGAATCGGGGCAAGCAGAAACTCCTGCAGAGTAAGCACCACAGAACAGGATGCTGAAGGCCAGCACAGTTTCACAACAGGAGCAAATGGAGAACATGTGTTCTCCATAGAACTGTTGGAGTGAGTCCAGAGGAGGGCCCCAAAGATGACCCAAGGCCTGGAGCATCCCTGCTGGGAAGATAAGCTGAGGGAGCTGGAGTTGTTCAACCTGGAGGCTGGAAAGATCTTATAGCTGCCTTCCAATACATGAAGAGAATCTATAAGAAGGGTGAAGAGGGACTTTTGATAAAGGTGTCTAGCAATAGGACAAGGAGCAATGGTTTGAAGCTGAGGGAGAGTAGGTTTAGACTGGACCTTAAGAAGAAGTTCATAAATATGGGGCTGGTGAAACTCTGGAATAAGATGCCCAGTGAGGCTGTGGATGCCCCCTCCCTGGAGGCATTCAAGCCAGGCTGGATGAAGCTTTGAGCAACCAAGTCTAGTTGAGAGGTGTCCTTGCCCATGACAGGAAGGTTGGAGCAGAGGATGTCTAAGGTGCCTTCCAACCTAAGCCATTCTCTGTGTCACAGATGCAGATTTACACAGCAACAGGGACTGCTATGTTTTGCTCTTAACTGCAGCTCAACTGGGAAATGCAACAGTGCTGCCTTTGCCATCAGCTCTCCAGCCCTCCTGGGGATCTCCTGCTGTGGAGGAAGGTGGGTGGCATCCCCTGCATCCCCACTATTCATGCCTGTGCTCTCTGTCCCCAGGTTCCCTTCTCCGGGCGGCGGATGCACCACACCTGCCCGTGCCTCCCCGGCCTGGCCTGCCAAAGGACTTCTCCCAGCAAATTCAAATGTTTACCAGACTTCAGGAAAGAAGATGCCTTCTTCTAGCAGGAGCTGCTCTGCACTAGAAGGAGCCACTTGGTGTATTCTTTTTCTTGTTGTTGTGACGAGCGAGCTACTTGCCAGGGGAAACCCTTCGCCGTACTTTCCTGCCTCACCAACATTAAAGCTGAAGATGAGACACTGTGCTGAGCTGTGCTGTGCTGTGCTGTGCTGGCCAAGGTTTTTTCAAGGGGGACCTCCTGGCGGGAGGTGCTTTCATTCTGAGGGGAGCAAAATGACGTCTGCTAAAGCAGTGCTGCTTTCTGAAGGCAGGAGCTTGACTTCTGAGCCATCTCGTGGTCTTTGCCTCTTCATCCTAACCCCAGAATGAAAACATCTGAGGTTGCTGCCAGTGCTGGAAAACCTTGGCCAGGTTTTCCCACTTTGGAATGCTTGAATCGAACTGAGAATCGAATAAGTGTTTAGTGTGAAGCATATGGCAATTGCCAAAAAAAAAACAAACCCCAAACCAAAACCCAACAACCAAACCTGTATTTACATTACATTTAGTCATATATATAAATATATATATAATATATTTTATTTCCTAATATTAATATAACTCTATTTGTAAGTTAGGCACATCTCTAGGGTAAAAATTTAACCAGTAGATGTAGTTTTGATGCCTTTGAAAATTGGCAGGTGGAACCAAAGCATCTCAACGTTCAAAGCATTAAAAGATTTTGCCATCTGAGCATTCAAAGACGTGAAGCAGTTGTTGTTACTTGAGTTGGTGTAAAAACTACCTGATCATCTCAAACTGTGTGTTAAGATGTAGGAACCCTGAAGTTTATCGTAACAGGCTGCCTGACTTCTTGTATATGTAGCAGATTTGCTGTGTAAAAATTCTGTATCAGAATAATGGCAGTATATGATTTGATTTATTTTAATATTATAACATTATTTTGTCATTGTGGCTCCCTCTTTTTATTCTGTGTCTTGTGTTATCACCTACTGCGTTCACCCAAGCTAGAAGAGCTCCTTGTGAGCCAGCAGTGTGCCCAGGTGGCCAGGAGAGCCAATGGCATCCTGACCTGGATCAGGAATAATGTGGCCAGCAGGACAAGAGAGGTTATTCTGCCCCTGTACTCAGCACTGGTCAGGCTACACCTTGAGTCCTTTGTCCAGTTCTGGTCCCCTCAGTTCAAGAGAGATGTTGAGGTACTGGAATGTGTCCAGAGAAAGGCAACAAAGCTGGTGAGGGGGCTGGAGCACAGCCCTGTGAGGAGGGGCTGAGGGAGCTGGGGGTGTGCTGGAGAAGAGAAGGCTCAGGGCAGACCTCATTGCTGTCTACAACTACATAAAGGGAGGTTGTAGCCAAGTGGGGTTGGTCTCTTCTCCCAGGCAATCAGCAACAGAACAAGGGGGGACAGTCTCAAATTGTGCCAGGGGAGGTATAGGCTGGATGTTAGGAGGAAGTTCTTCCCAGAGAGAGTGATTGGCATTGGAATGGGCTGCCCAGGGAGGTGGTGGAGTCACTGTCGCTGGAGGTGTTCAAGCAAAGCCTGGATGGGGCACTTAGTGCCATGGTCTAGTTGATTGGATAGGTCTGGGTGCTAGGTTGGACTGGATGATCTTGGAGGTCTCTTCCGACCTGGCTAATTCTATGGGTAGCTCAGCAAAAGATTTTATGACTCTGTCTGCTTTTAGGGCAACTCAGGAGTTTACAAGGCATGAACTGCTCAACCAAGCTGCCGCCTTAGACGATGGAGGAGGCTTGGTGTAGCTAATACAAGCTGCTTTTCTTGGCACATGGCTCAAAGGATCAACTTTAGCCCAGCAGACATAAAACTGCTGGGTTTTCTACGAAGTACTGTGCAACTTCATATTTACTTGTCAGTCCCTGGAGCTGGAATTCCAATAGTTTGTGTGAGTTTCACACGTTTCTTGCTCTCAGACATGCAAACATATGCTGGAACTGGAAAAGTGAAGTCATTCATCGCTCAACAATCAATGCTTTGCTGCTGGTGATGATGGAGGGGTGAGTTGAGGGAAGTTAGCATGCTTGTATTAAGGCAAACACCTGCATTATTTAGAGGAGATGAGAAATGTTCCAGTGGAGCCTTCCAGTAGGCTCCACAGCCTCTCTGAGGAGACAGAAAGGAACAACTGGGCTTGTTATTCTGCCAAAACCTTGTGGATCCTGGACATGTTAGAAAAATAAATGTCCTGAGAGACAGGATTGCATCTGGCTGGCTCAAGAGCCCAGCCCTAGGGCTGCCACCCCAAAGTCTATGTATTTTGCTTTGCTCTTTGCAGTGGCAATACACCAGCTGTACAAGTGGCATCAGACTCAGGTCCTGTAGGGGAAAGAAAAGGAAAAAAGAAAATAAAAGAAAAAAGAAAAGAAAAAATAAAAGAAAAAAGAAAAGAAAAGAAAAGAAAAGAAAAGAAAAGAAAAGAAAAGAAAAGAAAAGAAAAGAAAAGAAAAGAAACGAAAAGAAAAGAGAAACAAGTCTGAGGTGCCACATAAATGATAATTTTCTATTAATTTTAGATGTGGTTTACATTAATGTGATCAGCTACAAAGTGCCTGTATCAGATCTGAAGTCTTAGAGAGGCTCATTGCTAGCCCAAAGGGCTGCATTGTGCTGGTGAAAGTCCAGCCCACTCCCATCCTAATGCAGTGACCTGTGAATACCACAAAAATTTGCATATCCTGGGTTTCAAGACAAATCCCAGACCTGATCCTAATGCTGTGACTTATAAATGAGGGTTCCCCAAGCACCCTGTGCACCCACGCAGGCTGAATCTTCAGAGGGGGAACGCACTGGGAGGCTGGGTGTTACATTTCTGTCCATGTACAAAACCAGCTCAATGCCATGGACTACAATTTACATTCAAAGGGAAAAATCACAGAATCACAGAATGGTTTAGGTTGGAAGAGACCTCAAAGATCATCCAGTTCCAACCCCTTGCCATAGGCAGGGACACCTCCCACTTGAACAGGTCGCTCAAGGCGACCCAAAGGTTGGGAGGGACTTCTCAAGACTGTTGAGCTCATTCCCTCTACCAAGGCAGATTCACCAAGCAAGAAAGAAAATAAAAGCAGCCCAAGTGTGTTTGTGCCCCAGCTCTTGCTCCATTCATTTTTACTGAAGCACATAGTGCTCAAAATGATGACCCATAGCAGGAAACACCAGCCCTGCTTCTCATCTCCCACTGGCACAAATCACCAGTGGCAACACTGAAGGCAATAATCCTGCTTTATATCACTCTAGATGAGTGGACAATCAGATCTGATGACTGCCTTAGACCTGCCAAAGGGAACTCCTAGGAGAGTCTGTCAGACAAGAGCAGAGCGACTTTGGAGTTGTAATTTGTGCCAATTAACTTGTGGGATTAAGCATTTATTTGGGTAATGAGAACAGTCCCAACCACATGAGATCAAAGTTCACACTATCTATAGGAGGTTGAAGTGCTCTTGTCCTCAGGCACTCCTGGAGAGGGCATTGGGAAGGTGCTTGGTTGAGAGAGGCATCCTGTCTGAGTCCTCAAGAGGCTCTCCACACCTTCCCTTCCACCACCTGAGCACAGCTGCTAATGCAGAAGAGCTGAAGGCAAAACCTCACCATCCTACATCCCCACTACATTCGCCTGGCAATCATTAGCACAATTCCCATTTTAGCAATTTAGTTCTCATTAATTGACAGTTGCCATGAAGGTTAGTTGATTGGAGAGATCATTTGGAAGGAAGATTAAGCTTTTGAATCCCCATTCTTTCCTAAGCCCTGACTTAATCAATTATCTTTTCTCCCATCCTAGGGGAGATTTCCTAACTGAAGTACACCTGCAAAGTGCTTTTCATTTCTTTTCTTTTTCTGCAGTGGAGAGGGGGAAAGAAATCCCATTACTTTTGCTTTACAGTGATAATAGGTAAACCAGTGGGCAGCAGATGTATTTTGGACTGCAAACAGCCATGCATGCCCCTTGAGTCAGCTTTTGACTTGAGACACACACTAAAGGGACTCAACAGGAAGGATGCAGAAGGAAGCCAGCCTCAAGCCAGCCCTGCCAGGAAAGCCTTTCTGAAGCCTGTTCTGCTCCAGTTTGCCTCAGCACCACCCAGGCAATAATCCTAGGCCAGGGACAGCTTCTTCACCTGACTGGGAGGAAGGTAAGAAGGAAGACCCCTGCAGGAGAAATCAGAGGAGGAAAGAGAACAAAACCCCTGCAGCCCTGAAAATAGCTTTGTGGAAGGGAGAAGATTCTCCTCCAGTGCATGTAGCTTGTTAAGAGAGAGCCTGGTTTAAATGCTTTCCTTTCTTTGCCCCGCTTCAGAGATCTGTGCCAACGTTTGGTTTAATTTTATTAATATTGGAGCAATATTATCAATTATTAATAGAAATCTGTGCATTAATTTTTAATATTGTATTAATATTTATATTGCAGATGTGTTACAGAATAATGATGATATCACACCAAGCAGCAGGAGCTTCCATGTTTATTAGCAGGCACTAGGTTAGCAGAGAGCCATGTCAGGAAAGGACACCACCACGTGTGATGAGTTGCTGCCTTAATTTGCTTTTATGCTTATTAGGAAAGGTGAAGTAAGGCATCTTGGGCTTGAGGGGGCACAGCTGGCTGAGCAAACTGGCACCTGTAAGCCTTGGGGGCTGAAGGCAAAGCTCTGCTGCTGAGCTGGAGAAAGCTCGGCTGAAGCTCAGCCTCATCTGAATCCTCCTGCTCACAAGTCCCCCACTGGGAAATTGGGTCAATTTAAAAAAACAAACCAACCACACACACACACACACACACACACACACACATACACACAAAACCAAACAAAAATCCCAACAACAAAAAAAAGTTCCAGTCCTTCTCAGGTGTGCATGAGTGCTTACCTAGGGGATAGGTCACCCTAACCACCTTGTTCCATCATTTTATAGGAGGGCTAATGGAAGTGAGCATAATTCATAGAATCAGAGAATGAATCATAGAATGGTTTAGGTCAGAAGGGACCTCAAAGATCATCCAGTTCCAACCCCCTGCCATAGGCAGGCCAGCAAAGCCTCCCATGCAGATTAGGAGTAACCCAACAACAACCTCCCAGTAGCTACAGTGGGACTGCAAGAAGGATAGAGGCTGCTTACATAGGCTGTAATGATAGGGTGAGAGGTTCTGGCTCCAAACTAGAGAAGAAGAGATTTAGGTTGGATGTTAGGAACAAGTTATAGAATCATGGAATGGTTTAGGTTGGAAGGGACCTCAAAGCTTATCCAGCTCCAACCTCCCTGTGCCATAGGCAGGGACACCTCCCACTAGAACAGGTCGCTCAAGGCCTCATCCAGCCTGGCCTTGAACACCTCCAGGGAGGGAGCAGCCACAACCTCCCTGGGCAACCCGTTCCAGTATCTCACCACCCTCAATGTAAAGAACTTCCTCCTAACACCCTGTTTCAATCTCCCCTCTTCCAGTTTATACCCATTACCCCTCCTCCTGCCATTACATATTCCCACAAGGGTTATCTTTGTGGTGATGAGAAGAAGAAGGAGCAATGGTTATCTGCCCGGAGAGCTCTAAGCTAAAAGGCAACCTTAGAATTGCAAGCCTTGCAAGCAGGCTGAAAACTTTACATGTGCTACTACCCTCCAAGTCTAATGCCTCAGAAGATCTTACAGCATACCTTATCAGGAGCTGCTTTGTTGATTTGCCTCATCAGCATAATCCACCCTAACGATGTATGATAACAGCAAGCAGGAGCACAGACCGAGGTTCTCACTGCTACCTTCCCCCCTCCCCTGCCCACCCCACCCCAGTAGCTCTCTGATTTGTTATTACTGCACAGATGGGTATTCAAAAGAAACAGAAGGTGCTAAGAATCCCTTGATTTAAACAAGATGTCTCAGGAATTTGCTCTTGACAATGTGTAACATGTTTTCCAGAAGGAATTAGAAAATTGCAGGGGGAGAGAAGACCGCAAATACAAGAGGGAGGTTTGAACAATAGCAAAATCAATGTGCCTTCCTCCATCACACGGGTATGAGATGCCAAAGCAGCAGGGGTGCAGCTGTTAGGCTAATCAATAATTCTGAGCACAGGAATGGAGATCAAACGTGCAGCAGATCGCCCATTGCTTTTCAAGGAGAGTCCTGCGGGCGTGCAGACTCAGCCCAACGCAGCACAATACCTCTCGGTGATTCCCAAGGGCAAATTCCCCTCTATGGTCTTGACACCTCAGAAGAAGGTGGTAGCTTTTCGGCCACTCTGCCCAGTCATCAGGGGCTGGGAAGGGCTGAAGCTGAGTAAGCCTGGAGCACTGAAGGGAGGGGAGATGGCAGCATGTTTCACGGCACAGGGTAGCAGAAAGGTGCAGAAAAGAGGGCTGAGGACCATACCCAGTATCTGAAAGGGGCCTACAGAAAAGCTGGGGAGGGACTTTTTAGGCTATCAGGTAGTGATAGGACTACAGGAAATGGGGCAAAACTGGAGGTGGGGAGATTCAGATTGGATGTGAGGAGGAAGTTCTTCGCCATGAGAGTGGTGAGACCTTGGAACTGGTTGCCCAAGGGAGTAGTTGGGGCCACATCCCTGGAGGTGTTTAGGGCAAGGCTGGCAGAGGCTGTGGGCAGCCTGATCTAGGGTAGGGTGTCCCTGGGCATGGCAGGGGGGTTGGAACTAGACAATCCTTGTGGTCCCTTCCAACCCTGACTGATTCTATGATTCTATATAGCACACTTGTGAACACCCTCAAATGTCTGAGCATAAAACAGATTAGTATGGGGCAAAAAGGAGTACATGCCCCATGTAAAAATGATGGAAAGGCTCCTCTGCAAGCCCCAGTTTGCCTGGGAAACTGAGTAGGTGTTAATTGTACACCAGGAGTGCCCAGAGCATCCCAGATCAACGCTTCCTTATACCATGGCACCAAATATCAGCATGTTAGAGGCATGTCCCTGTCCCTAGGAGGTTACAAATCTCATAGACCACAGGTGCCCGGGCTGTACACAGCATGTACCCACACCACTGCAGCCTAAGCTATTCTGGGGTGTAGAAGTGTTCCTGCCCATGTCTCAGCAGGCAGCATGACAAGGTCAGGCTCTAGTCATGTCTCTGCCAACATTCTGCAGATGTGAGCACAGGGCTCATAGAATCATTAAGATCATCAAGTCCACCTGCAACCCAACACCTCCATGACCACCACGATCCCCACAAGGCTCTGCACTGCCCAGGCAGTGTATCTTCTCCTGGGATGGGAATCTCACCCAGCACCACCAAACCCCAGCCCCGCAGCATCACAAGACGTGGAAGGGATTAAATCTGGTTCTTGATGTAATGTGGCTTTGTAAATCCCAAGGTTCAGAAGCAGCCTGCAAGCAGGCTTTGGTTGCAGCCAAGTGAGTCAGGCTGAGCCTTCTCTCCTTGCCTCTCGTGGATGTGAACGCACTTATGTCACTTCAGGCAGGCATTTGTGGGCTCTGTCAGCATGAATGGGCAGTCATGCTTCTTGCTGCAGAGAGTTCACAAACCAGCAGAGCTGCTATTAATTTCAGGGGGTGCAAAGCTGGGCCCCTTCTTTATTTACTCCTCTAGGCTACTCTAGAGCCCAGGCAGCACATCTCTAACAGCTTGCATGGGACATGCCGGAAAGGCCAGCTCAGGGAGAGGCAGCTGCAAGCATGAGCCCTCTTTCCAAAAATTTCACTGCATCCTGTCAAGCTAGCAGATTTTTTTTTTCTCTCTCTCTCTCTCTCTTTTTTTTTTTTTTTTTCTTTTTTTTTTCTTCTCCTTTCCTCCTCAATTTCATCTCTCACAGGGATGAACCCTTGACAGGAAGATCCCCCACCCCTTCAAATCCAATACCGAAACTTCCTGACTTTGGTGGTGTCATCATTTCAACTCCCTCCCCACCCTGGTTTCATTAAGGTCCATAGAGTCACTAACAAACCCTTGATACATTGCAACAGAGCCTTCAGCTATTTGGATTTGGTTTCCATCAGCACTTAGGCTCAGACAGATGTTGCACAAACAGAGAAGAAGAAAAAGTCTGTCTGGCTGAGAGTTTAGGATCTATTGGGGAGGGAAATTAGTGCCGAGACCTTCATCCCCACAGGCAGCATCGTGGGCAGGTCTTGCACAGCTCAATGTCTGCAGCATCTTTTATCAGCCTGCCAGAAAGTGCTCTGGTGATAGAATTGTTTAATTTGGAAAAGACCTTCCAGATCAAATCAACCTTTAACACAGCACTGCCAAGTCGCCACTAAGCCACATCTCTCAGCACCACATCTACACATCTTTTGAAACCCACCAGGGATGGTGACTCCATCACTGCCCTGGGCAGCCTGTTCCAGGGCTTGACAACCCTTCCAAGGAAGAAATTTTTCCTAATGTCCAACCTAAGCCTCGCCTGAAGCTGCTTCTTCTCATCCTATCACTTGTTACTTTTGAGCAGGGTCCAAACTTCTTTCAGGAAGTTGTACAGAGGAAGAAGGTCTCCCTTGAGCCTCCTTTCTTCCAGACTAAACAGCCCCATTTCCCTCAGCCACTCCTCAGAACAGTGCTCTAGACCTTTCACCAGCTTCATTGTTTTCCTTTGGATGTGCTCCAGCCCTCGCAGTGAGGGGCCCAAAACTGGACACAGTATTCAAGATATGGCCTCACCAGTGCTGAGCACAGGGGCACAGAGTCACTGCCCTGGTCCTACTGGCCACACTATAGCTGATCCTAGCCAGGATGCTGTAAGTCTTCTTGGCCACCTGGGTGCACAGCCAGCTGTTGACCAATTCCTCCACGTCCTTTTCTGTTGGACAGCTTTCCTGTCACTCTGCCCCGGGCCTGTAGCACTCCATGGGGTTGTTGTGACTCAGGTGCAAGACCCAGCACTTAGCCTTGATGCTCAACCTAAGCACGTTCCTCCTTGCCTTCTCACCACAGCTCCAAGCCTTACCTCTGCCTGTGATTCTGCAGACTCCTTGGCTCTGGTGCTTACCTTCTCTCCATTCAGTCACACTGCAGCTTGGCTGAACATGCTGCAGGTTCATCCACCTTCCTCCACACACAGATGTCTTTGGTGGCTCTGCTGAAGCTCACTGCCGGGGGCAGCTTGGCACTGTGGGCATCCAGAGCTGGCTCCTTCCTCTGCCCTGAGGCCACTCTAGCCCCATGGGACCCAGAGGAACATCCCCTCTGCTCCCTTGCCACCAGTGCAGCACGCTGGGGGGTCTGCTGTGTGATGTGAGTGTGCAGGGCCTAATGAGGGAGGGAAAGGCAAAGGAAAAAAAGCCCAGATGATTTACTCGACTCTCAAGCCACTCAACGGTTTCCTTTCCATCACCCTCCTGCAAGCAGTCAGTGACAGATGGGGACAGATTGAGTGGTTCGATGGAGTGAGGAAATATTCCACTAAATCATTCCTCTTTCGCTGTCAGAAAGCACCCAGACTTCAGCCCTTCCTCCCAAAGCTTCCTGCGTTTCCCTCTGCATTATTTTTTTTTTTTGAATGACAAAGCCATTTCAGCTCTACCTCTGCTCAAATTCCTGCGAGAAGCAAGGGCTGGTATTTACATGCTCTGATAAAACGGGTGTTGTAAAAACAGCTAGCAAAAGGAGTGAATCACCACCAGACAGAGAAGGTCCTGGTACCCTTCACTGATGCTTCTGATTGCTTTTTTGTCCCCCTGTGCTTGGACCAAACCCCAGAGGCTGGCACGGGGGCCTCGGCTGGGCAGGCAGCAGGCTCCCAGGCAGGTGAGCCGTGGGCAGATGCACAGGCTCAGGCTGCACATCTCACAGATGGAGGATCCTTTTTGTGTTTTTTTTTGGTGGTTTTTGGTTTTGTTTTTTTTTCCCTGGATGATTTGTTCCAATGGTTAATCATCCTCACACAAACTCTGGGTTTTTTTCCCTTTTGCTTTGTTTTGTTTAAACGAGACACCAGTAAATAAGATTCAGAAACTTCAGGATTGGGCTTGCTCTCGGCCAGGCCACCTCTTGATTTCTGTCTGCTCTATTAGCGCCGCGGTGGCTGCCTAAAATTAACTGGGACTTCACAGCTCCCCTGTGCCCTTGCGAGGCTGGCTTTGAACTTGAAAGCCTCCTACACAGAGTGCTTTGTGCTATCAACCTGGTCACAGTAGAGGTGAAAAATGTGGCAGGGAAGAAAGTGGCTTTCCAATAAATACATCCCCAGTACAACCATGCGTGACTCACCAGATCAAAGACAGAGTGCAAGTACCGAGGTCATTAAACATGAATAGAAATACAGAAATGCAACAGCTTGCATTAAAGGCTTAGCTTGACTTTAAAGCTAAGTGATGGAAGCTGATGTAGTCAGCGATTGTTCACCCGTGATAATGTCCTGCTCTTGCCATCAGTAGTTCTGTGCTCGACAAAGGCGAATGAGAATAATTAATCATTTTTCGGCTAAAGCGCCGAGGTGTGGGGCAGTTAATGACTGGTACCAAGCGAAAATGGGCTCAGGGATGCTCAGCAACGTCAGCTCTAGGCAAAGGCAGAGCACTGCAGACGTCAGGGCCTGTTGGAAAGTCAGCTCTTGCTCACCAGCTCCACAATGGATGGCTGAGTAAGGATTTATCCCACACAAGGGCTTTCGTGAATGATTCCGCACCACCATAGAGGGAGGTTTAGAGTAAGACTTCCATCAGCACAGCTGCAGCCCACTGTGACTCTGTATTAGCTTTTAAGAGACCATCTTCACTGCCAGTCCTTCTCTGATGGCTCCATTTCTTTGACATGTCCTATACTTTAGGATATTCTGAAGCTTAAGGTCACCACGGCGTGGGAGATGCTTCCTGGTTTGTACACGACAGAGTTAATTGTAGCCTTTGTGGTGTTTTGAGCAACTGCAGAGGAAGCTGTGCTAAAACTGAGGATTTTAGGGGGCTTCTACTAGAAAACAGCCCCCCTGCCAGGTTTCTAGCAATTTTTTTTACGTGCAGCATAACTATCTAATAAGGTTTCAGGGGTATTCTAATACTGCCAGCATCATCTAACATGAAGCCTGAGTTAATGAAGTCCCTTAACATCACATCCTGCAAATATGTCTGTTACTCTGTCCAGAGCTGCTTCTCTGGGGGTGGTTTGTTGGTAATTCTGAGCAAGCACAGGTGCTACAGAGGAACAGGATGACTGAGCTTAACTGTGTGGGGCAAGCGGCAGAGGACCAGCCAAACCCCACGGGTGCTTTGCTGGGAAGGGAGGGAAAAATGCCAGCTTTGCTCTCCTCTGAGCTCAGCACAACATGTCCCAGGGCAGTCCCACAGCATATGGCAGAGCAGCCTTCTGGAGGTGTAGCTGTATCACATCCAGGTAGAGCCCCAGGAAAGAATTGTTGCTATCATCACACCAAGCCAAATTCCTGCCCTTTTCCTCTAGGCTACTGGCTTCACACCATTCTGGGAGGCAGCTTTGTCTCCCCTGGTGAAGACCTGGTACTGGAAAAACAAATAATGACAGCTTGTGGGCTTTGCTCATCCTCCAACCTCCAGCACAATCACTGAATGAGACCTTGACCCAACAAGATAATTTGGCTGGGGCCAATTATTTCAGCCCCTTCCCTAGCAAACTCACTCAAAATCTAACAGCAGAGTTAGAAGCACCCCACAGGAGTGCAAGCACTGAGTGCTGTAAATCAGAGACCACCACAGCTCCTACTTGTTGAGATGTCAGGCCAGTGTAATTTTTCAAGCTGGCCTGACATTTCAGTTTATTCTAAAAACCTTCACCGACTTCAAGATCTGGACTGGGAACATTTACAAGGAATGTGTTAAATGCCTGATGAGTGAGTGAAGATGCCAGCAGCAATCAAGATTTTTCCAGAGCAGCTCTCAGTGCGAATCCAACTCCTCACCACAGGTATGTGAAAGCAAGCATGCTGGGATCTCTGAGCTGGACTGCAGAAAATCTCTGGGGGAGATGATGTTGGTATTTCCTGTGATACTCAGCACTTGTGTTGCCCAGAATATGGAAAACTATCTATGATACATCTGCCTGGAGGGCTACGGAGAGGACTTGATCTATATTCTGGTCAAGCACAGGTAGATGGAAGAGCTGAGGGAGCCCTGCTGCCAGGTAGCTCTCCAAACCCTCTAAGTACTTTGCATTTGGGTCAGCAGGGATGAGGAGAGGAGTTCAGGCTACCTGAGTTTTCACAAGTGAGACCAGAAGCTGCACAAGCTGCAATAGCTTCTCACATGAACACGGGAGGTAACTATTGATACCCAGCTCTGAGTCTCAACTTCAAAACAAGACCAGAACCATTCTGGACTCTGGATGGGCAGCCGAGGGTATGGAGGCTTACCTCATTGATCCCAACACCATGAGTGATGGCTTCCTGTGCTCAGCCTGTCCCCCTTATTTCCCTCATCTTGTTATCCAGATGTGATATTGGCCAAAGCATTTAATCTCTGTGACCCACTTTCCCCATACACAGGCTAAAGGATACTCTGAGAGCACTGTGCTTTGGAAATGAGATATTTTTTTTTCCCCCTCTCCAACTTATCTTTTCTCAGATTTCAGGAGCAGTAATTATCCTTTGGTGCCTTTCCAGCCCGTTCTGGGTTTTCATACTTCCTTGGTGCACTTTCAGCCAGCTGGATAGACTTGCAAAGCAGTGTTTGCTGGTGTACTGCCACCAAGCACCGCTTCATTTTCTGTCCATTGGTCTGTCCTTGACATTTAGATTCATATTTTTCTACAATCTGTACAATTCTCACCTAAACCTTGAAGTAAGGCTAGTGAGCTTCTTCTCTTTGGTACTTGTGTGGTCAGGATGATAATCTGCCTGATATTGCAAGCATCTTAAAAACTTAACTCCCAACAGTGCTGATTCTGCCCTCAGAGAAGTAAGGCTAGTGAGCTCCTTCTCTTTGGTACTTGTGTGGTCAGGATGATAATCTGCCTGATATTGCAAGTATCTAAAATAAAAAAACCTAACTCCAAACAGTGCTGATTCTGCCTCATTGGAAGTCCTGAGACATCCCTGGAAGCCACACACAAGCAAAGGGCACAGTGGGCAGATATCCTTTTTAAACACTTTGCATCCTTTTGTTGCAGCAAGGCCAGGTCTAGGTGGCACTGATGGGCGATAGCAAAGCATCCCTTATCTTCAGCGGCTAAGAACAGGACTCATCCATCTAGTGAGAGCATTGCTGAGATGGGGGATGCCTAAGGGTTGGACTAGATGACCTTTAAAGGTCCCTTCTAACCCAAAACGTTCTATAATTCCATGCACAGAGATTGGCATTCAGTACAGCAGCATGGCTTGATAAGCTAAATAAAACCATCAGGTCACCCAAAGGTGACTTTTCCTTCCCCCGCATACAGGATTGACTACACAACTTCTGCTTAATTCTAAAAGTGAAAAAAAAAAATAAAATTAAAATCTGGTCCTTGCAGCTTTTGAGGAGGTTTTTAAATAGCTATTCTCCCATCCCTGTGGTTTAAATAGAATCATAACCATGCTACTTATAGCCTGGAAGAGACACAGGATGCCAAAATACCAGGCATTTTTAATAGAGTAAGAGAAAGAAAACATTGGCTTGGGTAGCAGCAGGATTAACTGGGGGGGGAGGGGGGAGGGGGGTAAAAAAAAGGTAAACCCACAGTTCTAGGCCCCTAGATAGGAAGTTTTAAGGAAACAGGATTCTGCAAAGTAGTTGGGATGCTGCTAAAACTCAGACCTAACAGTGAAACAAGCCTACAGATACAATTGGAAGAGAAATTCCCAGCACAGCATCAATGCCTGGCCCCTGCATCTTTATAACATGCACAACTGTGTGCCTCTACTCTCCAAGAGTCACGAAGCTGTGACCTGATACTCCAGGATGAAAATATAATTAGCACAGATAACCAGCTTCTGCTGTGATCTGAAGGGCCTGACAGCTTCCCTTCTGTTCCCAGATGCCCTTTCAAACAGCTCTGACATGACACATTGTCTCACTTTGTTTTCTAGATACCTCATCCATGGTTGGGTCTCTTTGCCCAGCTCTGGCAGCACCAGAGCAGCTCCTCCTGCCTACCTCCTCTGAAGCTACACCCAAAGATCAAGCTGCAAACTTCTCTTTATGCACTCCCAAGAAATGTTGCCTCTCTGGTGCTCAAATCTGAATTGGGGGCTGTGGAAAGAAATACAAGAAAACCCAAACGAGAAGCTCTGCCTCATTTCATTCCCTGCATAAATCTGGAGCTGCCACCTTAGCCTTCTTCTGATCTGGTGCACACATCTCTCTATGCTCACTTCACAGTTAGGGCAACTACATCTCAGGTGATGTCTAACAACTTTGGGCTACTTTTCAATGGCAACAGCCTTAGCACAGATGCAGATTTCTTCATGGAAACTGAGCTTATCTCTGTTGTTTTGTGCACAACCTGCTCCCAGCACTGCCACAATTGGTGTCTGTTAAATGTTACAGGAGACATCAGGAAGAAAGCACATCAGGGCCAGCTTCCTCCTCTGAGATGGCTAAAAACCAACAGGCTGCTGGTTAAAAGACTTTCAGAGGAGTTTTTGCAGAAAAATAAAGCAGGTTAAAAGGCCATGCTTAACCAATGTAAATCACCCACTAAGAATAGAGTTTGCATAGGAGTACAGCATTAACCAAGCCACCACACTAAAAAAAAAAAACTGCTTTGCCAACTAAATTAGCAAGCCACAGTTGCACACTTTGGGGTGGGTTGTTTTTTTCCCATCATTATCAGAGGAGCCATCAGCTAAACCAGAAATCTGGTTACAGCAGACACAAAGAATTGTGCTAGTTACACCTGTTGCCCACCATGAACTTAAGTCTTCTTAAAAAAAAAATGGCTTTAGTCACTTTTATTGGTATAAACACCTAAATTGAGATCTAACAGCAAAAGGATTGTGCTTGTCCATAGTAACCTCAGCTGTGAAATCTACTCAGACACAAGACATACAACCTTCCACGTACACAAGTTATTTGCCAGCAAAGCAGAATGCTGCCATTCTGAAACAATTACATACAGTAAAGGTTTTCAATATTTTATTAAAGAAAACAGTCAAAATGTACAAGTATTACCCAGGTTTGTAGATAACGTCCTATAAAGGCAGTAAAATATGAATTTCAATCTAGGTTTTAAAAACTGCTATAGTTGATTAGTTTTTTTTGTTTTTTTTTTTTCCCAAAGTTGGCATTTTAAAATCACGCTTCACAAACAGTTCCGAAATATTACCAAATGAATAGTGCAACGAGAAAAAAAAAAAATCCAAATTAGTTTCTACACTGTGTGCATGTCAAGCAAAAAGTTCTAAGTAACTGCTTCAAATACTCAAAAAACCCATCTGAGAATGAAATGAAGCCGACAGCTCCCACCCAAAAAAACTGACTTCTGACCACACGAGGAACGTCCTCTTCTTGTTCTTCACTTAAAATCAAATGATAAGAAAACAACACCTCTTGAGGTCATCAAAAATAACTTTTAGTATAAAATCGTCTTGGCCCTTATCAAATATTACACGAGTAAAATTGTTAAGCCTTTATCAAAACAGACAGGAATAGGGGAAGCAAAAAAAAAAAAAAAAAAAGAAAAAAGAAAAAAAAAAAAAGAGATGTCATGGCCTTAATCCGTATCAGGTGAGAATCATGTCTAGAAACGTTAGAAGCAAGATCAGAAACTTGGAGCCCTGTTTTTGTTGTTGTTGTTGTTGTCGTTTTTAAAAACCACACAATCACAAAGAAAAAACAGCTTCTCACTGCCTAAGGTTTAGGGGTGTCCTGCTCAAGTACCTGTTCCCAGAGACAGCAACCTTTTTTATGAAGACAGCATACATAAAATATAGAAAAATAAATAAAATAGCTTCTTACAGCCTAAGGTTTGGGTGCTGGGTGGCGGCTTAGTATGTCCCCCACAGGTCACACTCATCTTGAGATCATATGCAGAAACATGGAAAATTATATCCATCTTTCTTTTTTTTTTTTTTTTTTTTTTTTTTTTAAGAAAGAGAAAAGTCCCCCTACATCCCAAAGCTCTTGAGATCGCAAAGGATGGTGCCCTGGGTGCTCTGGATGCTTTGACAGCATGGGAAGTGGGCTCGGAGACAGACCCTGAGCTCCTTGTTGAAGATGAAGCAGAGGATGGGGTTGACCCCTGCTTGGGCAAACGTCATCCAGACGGAGGTGGTCAGGTAGACCTGGGGGATGGAGCTGGCCTTAATGAAGACCCGCAGGTAGCAGGCCACAATGTAGGGGGACCACAGGAGCAGGAAAAGCAAGGTGATCATGTAGAACATCTTGCAGAGCCTTTTCTCCATCTTAAACTCCTCCAGCACCAGCAGCCTCTTGATCTGGCTGTGGGTGGCCTGCCTTATGCCCACGAGGGTGGGCGGCGTGGGCCCCCTTCCAAAGCCTGCCGTCCAGTTCGCCGCCGCTTGCCCAGTGGCTCCCGGCCCGTGGAAGGTCCAGTTCTGGCTGATGGCCGGTACCAGCTGCGCCGGCTTCATCTTGCGGTGGCCGTGGATGAAGAAGAGCAGCTTGATGTAGACCAGGTGGGTGGCGGCGATGACGGCGGCCAGCATGAGCATGAAGCCCAGCGTGTCGTTGGCCTTGACATAGCGGTGCTCGAAAATGCACTGCTCCTCCTCCCGGATGAACTTGTAGGTGCCCACGTCAAAGACGGGGGGGAAGGCCATGGCCATGGAGAGGGTCCACACCATGCACACCACAGCCAGGCAGGTCCAGCCCGTCATGCGCTTGGCGTAGAAGCGGTGATGGGCAATGGCCATGTAGCGCGTCACCCCCACGCAGAAGAGCAGGAAGGCAGCGTGGAAGCAGAAGAGCACGGCCAGGAAGGCCAGCACCTTGCAGCTGAGGGGCCCGTGGGGCCAGGCAGCCCCGCTGCGCACCGACAGCATGACGAAGGGGAAGCAGGCCAGCGAGCGCAGCCCGTCGGCCAGGCAGAGGTCCAGCAGCAGGTAGTACGGGGCGCGGTGCAGGTGCCGGTCCTTCAGGATGAGCCAGGCGAAGAGCACGTTGCCAGCCAAGCTCACGCAAAGGATCAAACCCAGGGTGGCCAGCTTCAGCCCGGAGGCGCTCAGCAGGCCGCCGGCGCTGGGCAGGTGCGGGCTGCTGCTGCTCCCCAGCTCGCTGCTGTTCGCCATCGGGTCCTTCCTCTTCCTCCTCCTCCTCCTCCTCCTCCGCTCCCTCCTCCTCAGCAGCACCGCGCAGGCAGGGCCGGGGTCTCAGCGCCGCGGCTGCACGCCGGGGCCGAGGGCCGGGCCGNCCTTCCAGATTTCCTCACTGTGATCCCACCACACCTCATTCTGGAGTCTCACCAGACTTCCTTGCTAAGATCCCACCAGACCTTCTCATTGGAATCCCAGCACACCTCCTTCTGAGGTTTCACCAGACCTCCTCACTAGGATCCCACCAGAACTCCTTCTGCAGTCCCACCAGCCCTCCTGGCTGGGACCCAGCCAGCAGCTGGCTGGTGAGCCCCCTGCCTCCCCCTAAGGTACCGGATCACCATTGGCAACAAGACCTGCGACTTCGAGAAGGAGAAGGACCCCACGGTGCTGCGCTCGCCCTCGGCGGGGAAGCTGCTGCAGTACAGGGTGGAGGACGGCGGCCACGTGGCCGAGGGCAGCGTCTATGCTGAGATCGAGGTGGGCTTGGCGGGGGTGGGGAACAGGTGGCAGCCGCCGGCGCCGCCCCAGGAGCGAGTTGCCAGGGTGGTGACCTCCTGGGCCACCTTGGCGCAGGTGATGAAGATGGTGATGACGCTGGCGGTGCAGGAGGCCGGGAGGGTGCACTACGTCAAGCGCCCCGGAGCGCTGCTGGAAGCTGGCTGCGTCATCGCCCGCCTCCAGCTGGATGACCCCTCCAAAGTGAAGCCTGTGAGTCTGCTGGGGGCTTGTTGCCCTGCTGACCACTCCCAAGCGGGCAACCGGTGATGCTTGCACCAGGGGATGGGATGGGATGGGATGGGATGGGATGGGATGGGATGGGATGTGATGTCTGGCTGATGCTGCCGTCTCGCTGCCAGGTGGGGTGGGATGGGGTATCTGTTCATTGCTGTTGCACAGCCTTGAAGACCTCCCACATCCTCTTCTGGAGGCAGAACAGTAAAGCCATTTATAGTTTATGGAGCTGAGGTATGTACGTGTGTGAAACAGATGAGCACACGCCCATATACACACCTATTGATACCTACCACATATATGTATCAACCCAATATATGTATGGATATACATTACTGATAGATCTGTGTCACATTCGTATGCCTAGGTTTAGTCATACTAAATTGTGCTGGGTCCTGCACTTGAGTCACAACAATACGATGTAATGCTTCAGGCTTAGGGAAGTGTGGCTGGAAAGCTGCCCAGCAAAAAAATGGCCTGGGGCTGTTGATCAACAGTCGGCTGAATATCAGCCAGCATGTGCCCAGGTGGCCAAGAAGGCCAACAGCATCCTGGCCTGGATCCCAAATAGTGCAGCCAGCAGGACTAGGGCAGTGATCGTGACCCTGTATTCAGTACTAGTGATGCCACACCTTTGGGCCCCTCACTACAAGGATGCTGAGGTGATGCAAAGTGTCCAAACAAGGGCAACAAAGCTGGTGAGGGGTCTAGAGCACAAGTCTCCTGAGGAGTGGCTGAGGAAACTGGGGCTATTGAGCTTGGAGAAAGGAGGCTTAAAGGAGACCTTGCTCTCTCCCACTCCCTGAAAGGAGGTTGGAGCCAGGTGGGTGTTGGTCCTTTCTTCCATGTAACAAGTGATACGATGAGAGGAAATAGCTTCAAGTTGTACAAGGGAGATGTAGGTTGGAAATTAGGAAAAATTTATTCACTGACAGGTTTGCCAGGCCTGAACAAGCTGTGTGGGGAAGTGGTGGAGCCACCATTCTGGGAGGTATTTAAAAGATGTGGTGCTGAGGGACGTCATGTAGCCGCAGACTTGGCTGTGCTGAGTTAATGGTTGACCTGATCTTAAAGGTCTTTTCCAACCTAAATGATTGCATGGTTCTGTGAGTCTCTAAATAGCCATTTAACTCTCTGCACACAGCAAAGGTGAGTCCAGGAGCGCCTGCTGCAGCAGAGCACCCAGGCACATGGTCCCTTGCTGGGCAAGGGAGGTTTGCTTGTTTGCAGCAAGCTCATGTGGCAGATGTTTCAGCATGAACACCAAGGAGAAGCTGCCTTTGCAAGTCAGAGCCTAACATTTGGCATCCGGTGTTCCTAAGAAGGAATACTTTTAGTGTTTCTGCATTGTTCAGGGGCTTTACCAGCTCCCAGTCTCACCTCCTGAGCAGGGCTGGACAGGTCAGATACCTTTGGCCTATCACAGAGCTTCTGATACACCTGTACTGCTGGTGTGGGTTTGTAATGGGCAGTTTAATGAATGTAGGCCAGTGTGACACAGATCCTTGTCCTCTGCCACTTTGCCATCCTCATGTATGTAGGGCAAGGCCCCTCTGTGTGCCTCATAAGGCACACAGCACTGTGCAGCCCTGGGCTCGCTGGAGATGCTAATGCAATTACTGTACTATCACTGAGTTTCCTTCATGGCCTCATGAAGGACACGTCTGAAATCCTTTTTGAGCGTTCTATTAAAAGCCATCAGTAAATTCAGTGTTACCCCAGCAATGATAGCAATTAAATCATCTGCATCAGCCCCAAAAGCAGATGTCAGTGGAGCAGCTTTTGAGCTGGCTTTGTAAAAGTCTCACTGCGTGTGGTGGGGGCCAGGCACCGACCTTCATCATGCCGCCAGACATCTACAGCAGCTCTGCTGAACTCTTGGCATTTAGAGTGGTGGAACCAAAACCAGACTTTGCCTCAGAGACGTGTTGAGGGCAACCTGTATCTCACTTGGGGCTTTGCCTCAGAGACGTGTTGAGGGCAACCTGTATCTCACTTGGGGCTTTGTTTGCTCATGGATCTGATATTTATTGCCAGTGTTACAAGAGAAAGAAGCCCTGGGAGGAATGAAAAATAAGTGGCAGATAATTGAGGTTGCTCTTTGCTTCCCCCCTGAGCTGTTTTCGGTTGTTGGGTTTCTCATTTGCACCGAAGTTTTACTGTGACAGAGAATTGCCCATGGGTTGTTCAGTGCTTTGCGCAGTCTTCAAGGCGCTTCTCACATTCATGCAGTGACTTGGACACTGGATGTGCAGTGGGTGGCACCAGCAGTGGGTATGGGGTCTTTTTGGAGGAGCAGGGGACACTGCAGACCTCACTTGCCTGCAGTGCCACACAGGACAACGTTAAAAGGCTGTCCCATGGCAGGGTGCCAGCAGCCAAAGCACTTTGCCAAGCATGAGAATGAGGATCAGTTGTCTTTGGGGACATGTTGCTTTTTAGAGGAGCAGAAGAGACCTTATGGCCCATGTTAGCTCTGTGATCTTTGCCATCAAGCGAGCAAAAGGGAATAGCACACCTGCTTCCCTCCTCCACGCCTGTGGGTAAGGTTTCTCCTCTCCCTGAACGCTCGCCAGCACAGCTGAGCTGGCTCAGGAGCTGCTGTAATTCACTGCTATCTTGCCAGGCCAGCAGCAAATTGCTAGCTCATCTTTCTCCCACCTGTAGCGAGGGGAGAGGTGGTAGGGAATGGTGATTCATCCATCTTCCCAAGCCAGCTCCCCTGATGGGGCTGCTATATAGGAGTTATGAGCCAGGAGTTTGAGGTCAGCTTCCTTGCAGGGCCAGCTGAGAGGTTTGATGCTAAAGGAACAGCCAAAAAGAATGGAGAAGAGAAGGAGCAGGTGGAGGTTAACAGTCTTAATATGAGCAGGCTCCTCACCTCCCAAAAGGGCTGACATGGGTTAGACCTGCCAAGATACACTGCGTGCTAGTTACATCCCAGTCCTTGTTCTAATCTCCCTGCCTGCTCCCTGACAAGGGAATTGCCCTGCCTGCCCCAGCCCCCATACGCTTCTGCCTGCACCTCATGGTGCTTTACCTTGCATCAGCATATTGAGTTCAAGCAAGTTTCTCACTCTGTCTCAGTCTTAGTTTGGACATTAGGACAGTGTCACATTTACAGTATTTGACCAAAAAAAAAAAAAAAAAAAAAGAGAGAGAAATAGGTTATTTTGTAACCAGTCTGTTGTTGCAGAGCTGCTTGAGGAGCTCTTCCAGCCCTCAGGCACCATTGAGAGTCAAAAGGAGTCACAAAGATTGCCCAAACACCCCCGCAGTGAAGCCTTCACCCTCAGTGCTTGGTGATTGCTGGATTGTGTGTGGGTGTAGCTCTGGACGCAGCATGGCACCCAAACCCCAGGCTCCCACCTCCAGTGGCCAGACAGGGGCTGGAAGCACTGGGTGCATATCGATCTGGGCGTAGCCAGGTCCTTCCCAGCAGTCATGGGCAACAGGTAATTTCCAGAGATTGCAATGGGTGTGTTAAGCTATTTCTCTTTTTCACTTCGCTCGCCTGCACAAAATGAGTTTAATGAAGAGCTATTCTCTGCTTACAAAATGGTGCTGCACAGGCTAGATGGACTCCTCTGACCTTTCAATGTGCTTGACTTGAATTGGCTGCCTCTCCACGTTCTCCACTCGCTGTCTCAAACAGCACAGACAGCTGAAATACAGGCTCTCAGAGCAAGCACTGTGGCATCTTGCCTGCTTTCCAGCAGTCACTGGGGTTCTTCCCAAAGCCTTAGCTGTTTGTCATTGCTGGAGTTATTTGTCTGCTTCTGTCTGGGAGATCTGCATAATGTTTTTGGAAAGAGATGTGACCTGTATCCTTGGTGCTTCTGTAGTAGAAACCAGTGTTACCTCTGGTGAATGGAAAAGTAGGAAATGTCTGGACATGCCTGAGGGACAAACTCAAGAGTCCCTCCGTGGCTGAGGCACCACTGGAAAGCAGGACAGGTGAGAGCAGTCAGCCAAAATAATTTTGCCATCACAGATAATTCAGGCAAGGAAAAGTCTTCGGGCTTAGTAATCAAGGAGATGGAAAGGTCAGTCTGGAGCAGAAAGGGATAACAGAGGATTGAGTCAGATGCTGATACAAGAAAGATGCAGATCCTCCCTCTCAGCTTCCTGTAATTCCCAGACAGCTCTCTGGATGACATTCATTATTTGTGTTATCTTTGCACCTAACAGAGTGAGTCAAGGACCAGGCTGCTACATAAGCAAAACAAAAAAAGCTGTCCTTGTGCCAAGGGAACTTAAATCCAGCTGTGAGATGAGAGAAGGAGCTGATATAAACCCTAGAGAAGGGGAAGGGTGAACAAGCAGCGAGGCTGCAGCCCAGGGAATGGCATTGACATATCTGTGGCTATCACTCATCCTTGCAAAGGGAGGAGGGAGTGTGAGGAGATAATGAGGTAGATTTGTGGGTGTTTACAAGGATCATGATAAGACTTTGTGACAACCACAGCACAGAACATGACGTTTTAAGGTAACATTTGGGCATGGGCTAACATGAAAACAGGGTGAGAAATTTTAAGTCTGCAAAATTTACAATCCTACCCAAAATAAGTGCTTTGCTTGCCCTCAGCGACCGAGGCACAGCCATGGCATGTGCCAGTGAAATTGAGGCAGATTCAAACCAACACTGGAGAACCCCCACCCTACCTCTTTGCCTGCAAAGGGTCCAGCTGTCAGGTCAGAGATGGGGCACTGGCTACTTCCACCAGGCTGGGAAGAGCACGGCCAAGCAGAGACTGGTTCTGCGCCCAGCTAAATACTAGTGAAGCATCTTGGATGTGGGTTTGCCCACCAAAGTGTTAGCACAGTTGTGCAAAAGGCACAGATGCCAGTGAAGTGGGTGAAAGTATTCACGTGGCCGTCGAATGCCCATTTTCTGGATGGCAGCAGCGGGGCTGCAGGAGAACAGCCAGAGAGCTGCAGCTCCCTGACAGAGGTGTCTGACAGCTAGCTATCACATTCTTCAAGGGCTTATTCCTAGCTGCTTAATACTTCACATGCTCTCTTGGGGAGGGAGGAGAGAAGAACGGAGGAGTATATTTGGCACAGCAGGGAAGTGGACTCGGGTCTCTTCCATCCCTTAGCGCTGTGCTGTTGCAGGGGGAGAGAAAGCCTCCTTCCACAGCGGTGCTAATCCTCCTCCACAGCGAGCTGAACGTTTTGAACTCGAACAACTCCTCTCATTTTTTTCCCCCCATGTGATTGTGAGTCAGGCTGAGCTTCTCTTTTCTTCTCCATAACTGAGTAGGAGATTATTTTGACTGGAAATAACCAGACACAGGTATCATGGCTGTGAATGCCTCTATGGACGCCACTTGTGCAAAGTTCTGTAGCCCTCTGCAAAGGGAGCTGGCCTTTAAAGACTCTGCTCAATGGAGAGGGAAGAAAAGCAGAGGGGAAGAATAGTTCCTTCTTGCTCACTGCTGTCACTGTCGCTGCTAAACTTAACCTGCTGAATTGTTGGTGACACGCTGTTCTTCAGAAGCAGCTCTTTTGTGGAGGAGATCCTCTGTGACGTAGGGAAATAGCCACAGGGAGGCAGGAAATATCCCTGGCACGATGGCTTTCTACAGAGCTTCTAATTGGGATCCAGTCCCATGAACTTGCCAAGAAAGTTGCAATTTTTTCCCCCTCTAAATTCCTCTAAATTCTCAGGGGAACCTCCCCTAGCTCAGATTTTCAGACTCTGTTACTTCTTTTCTCTGTAGTACTCTCATGGGCTATAGACCAGCTGCTTGGGTTGCATTCCCACCCCTCTGCCCTGGAGGCAGTGGGTGACCAGAGGAGTGCAGGGCAAGGAAGAAGCAGATATAATGTGGAACCATGATGATCAGAGGGCTGCAGCACCTCTGCTATAATGACAGGCTGAGGGAGTTGGGGCTTTTCAGCCTGAAGAGAAGACTTCCAGGAGACCTTATAGTAGCCTTCCAGTATCTGAAGGGGGCCTACAAGAGGGCTGGGGAGGGAATATTCACAAAGTCTTGTAATGACAGGAGAGGAGGAATGGGTTTAAACTGGCAGAGGGGAGATTTAAACGGGATGTTAGGAGGAAGTTCTTCACACTGAGGGTGGTGAGACACTGGAACAGGTTGCCAGGGAGGTTGTGGCTGCTCCCTCCCTGGAAGTGTTCAAGGCCAGGTTGGATGAGACCTTGAGTGACCTGTTCTAGTGGGAGGTGTCCCTGCCTATGGCACAGGGGGGTTAGAACTGGGTGAGCTTTGAGGTCTTTTCCATTCTTTGATTTTATTATTCTATGACCTCCTCCACTGCCATGGCAGGTGATGCTGCAGGACATCATGCATTGCTGGTTCCATCTCTCAGTGGTACCTCCTCAGGGGTGACTCTTAGCTACACACTCCTACTAGCAAAGCTGGGTACTAAGGAGCATTTCACAAAGTCAGGCCTTCTCCAGTCTACAGGTAAGAGAAATTGCTTTCAGACTGTTGAGCCAGCCTGCAGCAGACTAGCCAACCCCAGCAATTTTATCTTTGCTCTAGCAACCTCAACTTACTGCTGTTCTGCTTGTGTATCTAAGGTCTCAGTTGCTTACTGAGGAGCTAATGAGCTTTTGGAGATACATGGGTGCTATAAACTCCTTAGGCCAGAGATAAGCAGCTTATTGCCTTTAGAAGCACTGCCAGCCCTGGGCTCTGCCACCCTTGTGCTTCTGAGGCCCCCAGTTCATTAGCAGGAAGGGTTATAGCATCTTGCAAATAGATAAGTGTACTCCTAATTATGTGCATTTATGTGTGTGCTGCAGCCATCTCCATGGGCTGAGGTAAAACCTGGCAGCAGGACAAACAGGTGACCACAGGCTTAAGCACGGTGTTGTCGAGGCTCCCTGCATGACTGATTCCAGCCCTTGCAAACTGCCATCTCATCAGCACAGGATGGATCCAACATCATGGTGAAATGGCCTTTGGCACCCAGCAGCAAATTCAGCATGGATAGCGTGGGCAGCTTCAGAACAAGTGGTGGCTCTTTGGATTATGAAACAGCTTCTTTCTGTTGCTATCCTTTCTCTGCTTCCAGATATACCTGTTAGAAACATCTGTCTAGAAAATTCATTGGAAAGAGAGGAGAGGAAAAAAAAAAGAGGGAGGAGGGTAATGCACAACTGAAAGTTCATCTTCAAAGTGAGTTTTTATTGCCTTGTATGGATCCAGCTCTTGCTCTTTTCCAGTGTCTGCCATCTAAAGCAATCCTACTGCAACTGGGCAACAGGCTGCAGTTGCTCCTCTAAGCAAATGCTGAAGAAAGCCTTCAAATAAAACCTGCTGGGCTAGTTAAAGCATCTTCATCTTTATTGTCTATTTTATTCCCCCCCAACTTTTGCATATTACCCAGGTATAAATTAGCCCAACAGCATTTTTTTCAAGGTGTAACTAGGAGCATAATTTGGTCCACAACTCTCAATTTTTTTCTTTAGTTGCTCTCCTTGGAGCAGTTTTGGCATTAATATCACCATCAGGGAGAGTTATTGGAGGTGCTGGAACTACCTTCTGATACCATCTTTTAACTTGAGTAGATAAAATTTGAAAGGTGCTTTCTTTGCTGCTCTATTGTCCTTATATATTGCCTTTGCTATTGGTTTATGCCTGCTTATAGCTTAGGTTGAAGCCAGAACTACTCTCGTATTTTTGGCACTCTGCGTAAATCGATGTCCTCTGCTTGCCTACATCCCCTCTTCAGGGGCTTGAAATGAAAGCATGAGCAATATGAAAACCCTGGTGGGACTAAAACAGCGAGATAAAACAATATCAGAAAGTCCATGGACGCTACTTGAACGATAAATTCTTAGTTAAACGGGTGGTGACTGTTTAGATAAAAGCTCTTGTCAGGGTGTTGGGATGATAACCCAGTGGGATCCTTGCAGTGGGATGATAATCAAGCAATGTTTTCCCATAAGTGAGAGCAGTGGTTTGGAGGTCAGCTCAAGGCTGCTGAAGCAGTACAAACAGTTCAGCACCAGGGCTGGAATTCAAATCAAGCCATCACCAGATTCACGTTCAAGGGCTGAACCTCACTAGCTAACCCTTCCCTATTTCAAATGCTCCTTCAACAAAAGCATTTCTCCCCTTGTTTAATTTTCAACTATAGAAATAAATAGCACCTAAAAAGGTGCTGCAGCTTTGAAGGGTTCGGGGGGCTCCACCAACTTTGTAGGCAAAGTAAAGCATGAGGAACATTTTTTACCACACTATCCTATCAAGCTGGCTTTTAAGGCAGGTGATGAGAAGGAATCTATTATTTTAATAGCACTTTCTCTCTGGCAAAAAGGTCTTGCTAACTTAGTGAAGCACAGCTTGAAATAACAGATAAAGCTGTCAGAAAAGCTGTGATACAGTTTGGAGCCGAATGAAAACGGTCACCAAAATGTGAGCCTGCCCTAACCCTGAGTTAAATGCCAAAACGCCCCAGGATTCCTCAGATCATCATGCAAGGATCATTAAGGATAACAAAGAGCTTATTTGCTTGGTGTTGGTTTGGGGTTGTTTTCATAGTCAGTCCTTTTGTGCAAAGGGTTTTTCTTTGGGAGGATTGACTGGCTTCATTTTTTATTTATTTGGGTTTTTTTTTGCTCTTGTGTTTCACCTGACACAGTTCACTTCGGTGATGCAAGGCTGATGAGGGAAAAAAAAACTCCTGCAGCTGTGTAAAACCTGAAATCTTAATCCCTGAGAGGAGAAGGGCATTGGGCTTTGGGGATCAAGCAGCAGGATTGCTTTGGTTTTTGGGGGTTTTTTGTTTGTCTTTTTTTGTTTGTTTGTTTTGTTTTGTTTTTTGTGATCTTGAAAGAAACGTGGTTAAATAAAAATAAAGCTTAGAGTTAAAAAGAGATGTTGGTTACGTGCATGGTACAAAAACCCTCGGAGAAAGCCTCTGTGCATCATTTGAATACCAGTTGAATTACCTTTGCAATAAGGGCATGGCAACTGGGAGGGTTGTGGGGAGCTGCTGTAGGGATTTCATCCATGCAGTGCATGAGCCCAGCCTGGGAAACAAACCTCATCTGCCAAGCTCTGTAGGGCTGCTTCCAGTTTTTCTGCTCGAAGGAGGGATCCAGCTCTGCTACCAATAAATGAAGAGGGAATTTCTGACATCGATTTCAAAGGAGGCTAAACCAAGCTCCATGAAAAAGGGAGTGTGCTAGCACACAACGCTGATTTCTTTCCTTTTTTTTTTTTTTTTTTTTTTTTTCCTTCCTTCTTATTAATGAGACTAATTAAATGTTTGTATTTCTAAAGCACTAACTGGTTTTTGATGGTCGTTTAGAGACTTTGAGAAAGTCAATAATTTTGATGAAATAAGACTGTAGACTTCCAGAACAAAGTCCACATGGAATCTGTGATGTTGCTAGGATACAGCCATTAGTATTTTCAGTGGCTGGGGTATCTTTTGGGTGTTTTTTTTTCCTTTTT
>VWZI01017184.1:466940-502353 GCA_013396835.1 Psilopogon haemacephalus | reverse complement strand
TTTTTTAAATAGTGTTGGCCTAACCTCTCTTATAATCAGTAGAAGGCTACGTGACTGCCTAATCCCACTTCCACGAGGCTCCCTCGATTTACAGTAGCAAAGCCAACCCTGACCCAGTAGTTGCAGCCACTTTTCTTTGGTGAAGAAGAAACGTAAAGACTAATTTTGTCCTGAGCTATAGGGAGCACGTTTTATCTGAACCTTGATGCTTTTCGGAGGAATTCCAAGTTTTCCTCCCTCTGGGTGCCGCATTGCTGAAGTCAGTCTCCCTCTAGTGGTTTATTTCCAGAGGGGCCCTTGTCTTTCCTGGCTTGGACTGGTACCAAACCTCATAGATTAACAGATTGCTTCGAGTTGGAAGGGACCCTCGAAGGTCATCTTGTCCAACCAACCTGCAGTGAGCAGGGACACCTCCAACCAAAGGATTGCAAAAAGTTGTGTGACCCTAGGAGCTAAGCCACAGAGCAGCACTGATAATTTTGAAGAGATGATCGTAAAACCTATAGAATATTATTTTCTGTGTGTTTTATAACCTCGGGATGTTGTTTGGGTGTTTGATTTTGTTGTTTGTTTGTTTGTTTGCTACGATATCAGCAGGAGATGAGGTTTCCACCCCAGGCTTACTCTGTGGTACAGGCTAACGTGGTTCACTTGGTGTGTAGGATGTGACTCTTGCATATTGTTTCCTTCAGCTTTATACTGGGATGTCTGTGAAAAGGAGGGGAAAAAAAAAAGATCAGTGTTTAAGCTCATGTTCCACATCAAAGCCAATGCCAGATGTGGTGCCAACAGCACTCTTTTTGATTTAATATAACACAGAACAGCATTGTGGATGATGCTATTTTGAGATGCCCATGTTTAGGGAAGCAATATCTAAGTGGCACACTCTGCAGATATATTGCTGTAAATAAGGAAAACAAAGCTGTTCGGAGTTTCTTTCCAAGATATAACTTAGGTCTGAGGTGCACCAGGTTTACCCTCACCTCAGCTTTCCTGAGTGTCTCTTTCTTGGACAGCCAAGGTAGCTCCAGTGCTGCACAACCATGGGTAATGGGAAGGGAGAGGGATGAAAGCAGAAGCATAGGATCCAAAGCTAAGTAAGAAGTCCAAGTCTTTTCATACCCAGTGCATGGACAGAATGCTGAGTTAATCCATTACCCCAATAACTCCCACTGGGGAGCCAGCTTGGCTCCCCAAAGGTGGTCACTTAAAGAATAAACAATCTGCATCAGGACTTAAGCTGCATCAGGAGAAGTGTGGCCAGCAGGTCGAGGGAGGTGATTCTCCCCCTCTACTCCACCCTGGTGAGACCCCACCTGGAGTACTGCATCCAGTTCTGGAGCCTCTATTACAAGAGAGATGTGGACATGCTGGAGAATGTCCAGAGAAGGGCCACGACAATGATCAGAGGGCTGCAACACCTCTCCTATGAGGACAGACTGAAAGAGTTGGGGCTGTTCAGTCTGGAGAAGAGGAGGCTCCCAGGTGACCTTCTTGTGGCCTTCCAGTATCTGAAGGGGGACTACAGAAAATCTGGGGAGAGACTTTTTAGGCTATCAGGGAGTGACAGGACTAGGGGGAATGGAGCAAAGCTGGAGGTGGGGAGATTCAGATTGGATGTGAGGAGGAAGTTCTTCACCATGAGAGTGGTGAGGCCCTGGGATGGGTTGCCCAGGGAGGCAGTTGAAGCCCCATCCCTGGAGGTGTTTAAGGCCAGGCTGGATGAGGTTTTGTCCAGCCTTATCTAGGGTAGGGTGTCCCTGGGCATGGCAGGGGGGTTGAAACTAGATGATCCTTGTGTTCCCTTCCAACCCTTACTGATTCTATGATTCTATGATCTAAAGCATATTGAAGTCAACACATGCTTTAGCTGTAAAGGGCTTTTAATGAGGCTCATCCTTTCTTCACAAGCAGTGCTAACCAAAGAGAGCTGGGATTCTGCAGTGCATCCAAGATCTTGGAACAGCTGCTGTCTTTCCAGCTATTTCCCTGACCTGAAGTAGGTAGGGGACTAGCACTTCATGTTCATATCTGACAGAGGTCTGTCCAGTGGTTTTCTTTTTGTAAACCAAGGAGCTTTTCCTTGTTTTTTCCTTTATAAACTGTAATAGAGAGAAAGCTTGGAGAAATTTAGGATTACCTGCCCCAGAAGTTTGCAAACTGCCATTCTGTTTTCACAGCCCTCTGGACCCAGAGGTTACAAGATGCCATCACCTTCTCTAGAAGCATTTCACAGTATGTCCAGTCCTGTAACAACTTTAAAAGTAAGGTTTTACTTTTGTTTGACTTTTATTTCATGCTCAGCTTCTATTCAGCAATCAAGAATCTTGGTCCCTTGAGAGACTGCTGAAAACACTTTCCTTTGGATGCTGCTCTGTAAAAGCCTCACAGCAGTTCCCATGATAGCGATTCTGGAGCCAATTTTGTCTTTCATTTTTTGTTTTCACTTTTCAGGCTGAAGTTTCCACATAGGGTCCCGGCCAAAAGTGATTTGCTTGTGGTTTATAACTTGTGCAAGAACTTTTCCATTAATTTTGTTTATATAAAAAACATGCAGCAACTCCTAGAATGTGGAACAGAACTCTTGCACTTTTTAACAGCTCCACAGCTACAAAAGCAGGCATAAACATTCAGCAGGCACGTGGACCTCTCTGAGATTTGTCCTAGCATCACTCACAGATAGTAAATTAATCATAGAATCATAGAATCAGTCAGGGTTGGAAGAGACCACAAGGATCATCTAGTTCCAACCCCCCTGCCATGGGCAGGGACACCTCACACTAGATCAGGCTGTCTCATCCAGCCTGGCCTTTAACACCTCCAGGGATGGGGCTTCAACTACCTCCCTGGGCAACCCATTCCAGGGTCTCACCACCCTCATGGTGAAGAACTTCTTCCTAACATCCAATCTGAATCTACCCATTTCTAGCTTTATACCGTTTCACCACCCTCATGATGAAGAACTTCTTCCTAACATCCAGTCTGAATCTACCCATTTCTAGCTTTATACCATTTCCCCTAGTCCTATCACTACCTGACAACCTAAGAAGTCCCTCCCTAGCTTTCTTATAGCCCCCCTTAAGATACTGAAAGGTCACAATAAGGTCACCTCGAAGCCTTCTCCTCTCCAGGCTGCACAGCCCCAACTCCCTCAGTCTCTCCCCATAGCAGAGGTGCTCCAGCCCTTGGAGAATCCTCATTGCCCATCTCTGGACACCTTCCAACACATCCATATCCCTCCTGTAATAGGGGGTCTTGTGTTCACATGGACACTTAAGGAATGCCCATGGACTTTATGTAATAGTAGAGATTATTTATTTTTGTAAGGAAGGAAAGGAACTACTTGAGCTGCACTTGGGTTTGGACTAGGGAGTGGTTACTTCAATTGTACAAGCTAAGGAAAAGTTTCTCTGCCTGTTTGACTCTGCTGGGCTTGTGCATTTGAAGGAAGATTTCAGTGAATGGGAGCTTGCAGGAACCAGATGTGAGGAGCCTGTCCCATGGAGCCCTGCTTGGGGACTCTGCAGGGAAACCTGTCCCAGGCAGGACTGAACTGAAGCCTGCATGAAAAAAAACAGGGGCAGCGAGCCTGTTTGTTTTTAACAAAACAAAGTTATGCAATATCATTTAGCCCTGACATGTTCCCAATATGCAGCAAATGAAGAACTCACTAAATACAGTATATCTCTGGCCATATCATTTGAATATAACTTGTTTCCATGACAACCTCCACTTAACAGCTTGGCTGATATGAAATCATTCCTAGATGAGGGAGGTTTTGCCAAAAGCATTGGGATTCAACACTTTAATGGCACGTTTTAGGTCTTGAAAAACATTTATTTAAGCCTCTGGAAGCAAATATCAAATGCAATCCCTTCATCCTCACCTCTGCTTCAGCTCTCAGTTGATCAGTTTATCTTCCCGTGAACCTTTCAGAAGCTCTTTGCGTTACTTAATATGCTTCTGAAGTCCCAGGCAGTGTTTCAAGAGCAAGCGATCGTGACACCAGCTCCGGGTAGAGGAATTACATTTCATGGCTGTTGGCTCAGGCTGTGAGGCAGCAGCGGGGCAGCAGCTGGGCACAGCAGCCAAGGCTTGTGCTCGAGCCATCCCTCAAGCCTGTGAAGGTTTATGCTCCAGCCAGCTCTGCCTCGGTGAGCAAGAGGAGCTTTGGCTGAAGAGGAGTCTAGCTGGATGGCTCACAGAGTTCATTTTGTATCCGGAGCGCCAAACAAACCAACCCAGGTGATCTGTCAGATGTTTTCCAAGGTGCACTGCCTCTCACCTCAGAAATAGCTGTGGAACTCTTCCAGCAATGTGACTGCTCATATGGTGCTCGTTCCCTTCCTCCCTTCCAGGTGCTACATTGTGCTGCAATATAGCTAAAATAAGCCTAATGCTTTCCTAATATTTCTCATGTGGGCACAGGCATTGCAGTTGCCACAGTGATGGAGCACAACTGCCAGTGGGAGAAGGGATGGTCCTGATGGTTTTCAGAGGCAGCCTGTCCTTTCAAGCAGCCCTTGATTTATGTCAAGGGGATTCCTTGTGCTAGCTAGCAGCAGGGTCTATGGCAAAATCTGCTGGAAGAGGCAAGGGACATTTCAAGCACATGTAACACACTCATTGCTGTCAAGGGTTTGGGATTAGTAAGGATTATAAGAGTAGGGGTTTAAATCTCAAGTAAAGCTATGGAAAGACTTGTGAAGATGTCACTGTTTCTTCTGGCTCTAACATGCCTTCTTCAGCTCTAATTAGACCCAATGTGGAGTGATTAGGGGCAAAGAGGTTCAGGTGCCTGAAACTGGGTGCAGGCAAGCAGTGCTAGGAGCACATAAAGTGGGACAGAGCAGCACTTCCCACTCCAGTTTTGTTGGGTTTGTTTCCTTCCCAACTGTTACTTGGGAAAACTTTTGCTTTTAGCCATCTAAAATCAGCTCATTCCTGCTTTCAGCCACGAAGTCCTGCCAGGTAAGACCTTAGAAGACAATCACCTGTTTACTTGGGTAACTCTGCAAGCAAGGAGGCTGGGAGAAGTTAGAGTGGAACCAGGAGCCCCTTCTGTCATGGTGAGCTTTAAGCAAATCATTTAACCTTTACATCATTTTGTAGCCCAGGATGGCACTATAACATGGTTATGTTATGGCCTGTATCAGGAATAGTGTGGCCAGCAGGACCAGGGAAGTCCTTCTGCCCCTGTACTCAGCACTGATTAAGTCACACCTTGAATACTGTGTCCAGTTCTGGGCCCTTCAATTTAAGAAAGATGTTGAGGTGCTTGGATTTGTCCAGAGAAGGGCACCAAGGCTGGGTAGGGGGCTGGAGCACAACCCTGTGAGGAAAGGCTGAGGGAGCTGGGGGTGTGCAGCCTGGAGAAGAGGAGGCTCAGGGCAGAGCTCATTGTTGTCTACAACTGCCTGAAGCGAGGTTGTACCCAGGTGGGGTTGGTCCCTTCTTCCAGGCACTCAGTGAGAGAACAAGAGGACATAGCCTCAAACTGTGCCAGAGCAGGCTCAGGCTGGATGCTAGGAAGAAGCTCTTCACAGCAAGAGTGATTGGCATTGGAATGGGCTGCCTGGGAAGGTGGTGGAGTCCCCATCTCTGGAGGTGTTTAAAAGGAGACTGGATGAGGTACTTAGTGCCTTGATTTAGTTAAGTAGGTGGGTTGGACTCAATGATCTTGAAGGTCCTTTCCAACCTGATTAATTCCCTGTGTGATTCTGTTTGTGTGTGTTTAAAATCTGTCAGAGAAGGTACAAAAGCACAGGAGGTGGCATCACCAGGGTTTCTTTTAAGAGGAACCTTTCAGATATATGGCAAGTATCAATAAGAAAATTTTTTAATTAAAGTCCCATAAATATTTCTCTGAAAATGCTAATAATTTCCTGGGATTTTTAATCTCTGAACTGATTTCATTCAAGGAGCTCTAGCAGCAGGGGGTGGCAAAGCAGAATCAGGATGCTGTTCTTGTCATCGTTCTTCCTTGTGAGATCCACCTCAGGAGGCTCTGCAGGGTTTTTTTTCCCCCTCTGTGTCACGACTTCATAGAAATCTCTGTAGGCAGTGCATGTGCTAACTCAGTGTATCCTGTGCTTACCCTTCCTCCACCACCAGATTAATTTGCTGTTAGTTGAGATTCCCACAACGTACCCGGTGCCATGTGAAGGCTGGCATTTACCCATGTAAACAAGAAATAAACGGAGGCTTTCCATGTCTCATCTGGAGTAATGATCCAGGCTCTGCTGCCTGGTGCTTGCTCCCTGTCTCAGAGGTGTGGGGGTTGCAGCTCGGATTGTTTGCAACGGAACACTTTGTTTTCCACACGAGCTATAATGTTTTAAATGATGAGCAGCTCCCTAACAGAGGAATCTGGAGGGTTTCACTGAAGCATGTGGTTCCCATCAGAGGCAAGATGCAGGATTCATGGTTAGTTTTTTTTTTGTACTAGAGCGTGCTGGGTTTGGCCTTATTTCCAGAGTGATGCTGCTGCATATCAAAAACCTCAGCCTTTCCTGGCAGCCCTCAGCAGAGGACACCACAAATGTGTCAGGCGTGAAGGCTGTCAGCAGCCATAACAGAGACAAGATGTGTCCCTTTAGGGTCATAAGAAATTAGCACTCTCCTCCTCTCCTCCCATCTGTGCTGGTTTGAACTAACTGGAGGAAAAGAAGGACATGGAACTGCTGGAGAAAGTCCAGAGGAGGGCCACAAAGATGATCAGAGGGCTGCAGCACTTCTGCTATGAGGACAGGCTGAGAGAGTTGAGGCTTTTCAGCCTGGAGAAGAGAAGGCTTCCAGGAGACCTTGGAGTGGCCTTCCAGTATCTGAAGGGGGCCTGCAGGAGGGCTGGGGAGGGACTGTTCACAAAGTCTTGCAATGACAGGATGAGGGGGAATGGATTTAAACTGGCAGAGGGGAGATTTAAACTGGATGTTAGGAGGAAATTCTTCACAGTGAGGGTGGTGAGACACTGGCACAGGTTGCCCAGAGAGGTTGTGGCTGCTCCCTCCCTGGAGGTGTTCAAGGCCAGGCTGGATGAGGTCTTTAGTGTCCTGATCTAGTGGGAAGTGTCCCTGCCTATGGCAGGGGTTTGGAAGTGGATGATCTTTAAGGTCCCTTCCAACCTAAACCATTCTATGATTTGAGTGAGAAATTAGACCTATAGGCTGAGAAATGAAAACACCTGATGTCACTTCACTCACAGCCTTATTGAGAAAGAAAGAAAAAAAAATGTTTTAAGAGTTGTAACTCAAATATAGATAAGTCAGAGTGCTTCAGACCTCTCTGGGCTGTGGCTGCTCTTGCATGGCTCCTTTTCCCTGCCTTCTGTAGCTGATTCTCAATAATTCCACTAACCTCTTTCCTACTGCTAACCCCTCCTTGGCTGATCTACCTCTGCCTATCTGCTGCATCAATAGGTGATGAGATAAGATTGGGGAAGGGGGAAAAGGTGGCAGGGGTGGTTAGAAAACCCCTCTTAGGGATTTTGATCTCTGGGAGGGCTGTGCTGTTTCTGTATTACCTTTTCACTGTATATATCTGTAAATATCTGTTGCACATTGTAAATATCTGCTTGTACATTGTGCATAGCTGTAAATATAAAACTTCATTTATCAGCTTCCAGCTGTTCTGAGTCCTAGCCTGGGTTATATCAAAGGTGGTGGTGGTGGGGAGGTAACTGCTAAACCACCACACAGTCTTTTTCCTTTCCTGAGGAAATCTGTGCCTAGACAGCCATTCGTTGTGGGGTTTTGTTTGGGGTTTTTTTGGTTTCCTGATTTCCTGGTTTTATTTTTTTTTTTTTTTTTTTTCAGGATTAACATTTTTGGTGGGCTCGCCCTTAAAATAGAGAGCAAATGCTCAGATAGCCACATGTTTTGATTTGGAGCTCTCCTAAGCAGTCATTATCTTGCCTTCTATTTAAAGAGGAGTAAATTGAATTGCAAGAGATGGTGCAACTGGTTTTCCAGATCTTAATTTGGTTTAACAGTTAGCATTTTCCATCTGCACAGCATAATCATTAACTTTTTTCTTTTGTTCCTTCTTTGTCACTGTAGAGAATGCTTTTTATGGGTGATCTCTGCCCTTCCTTACTGTTAGATTTTTATTTCTTGAGGGGAATGTGTCTTTATTGATTTTTTTTTTTTTCCTTTAGGGTGAGGTATATATAAAATTATTCATCCTACTAAATGTGCTTGCAAGGAAACCTCTGTGATTCATGGTCTTTGATCCTGCTATCACTTATGTGGGTGTTTAACTTTACTACTATGCATAGTCCCACTGGGGAGAATCTTGATTTAAAAAATACTATTATAAAAATAATGTGAGGTTTTTAGCACATGTTCTCGCTGGATTATGAGGAACATATCCCCATAAAACCAAGCATGTAAATTAAATAGGCTGTGGAGAACATGAGAAAACAGATAAATTGTCCTTGCCTCACGTTTGGAATGTTTCTTTGTTGTGTTATTGTCTCCATCTGTGGTCAGTCTGCATTCCTCAAATTTGTAACCGTGCAAGGTTTTGTGTCCTGAAACCTGGATTTTTAGACACATTTAGTTTTCTGGTCAGCATTACTGAGCCCAAAGGTAATTTTTTTCCCCCAGAAACGCAGCCTTCAGCAAGGTGTGATTTGTGTATGTGCAGAGAAGAGATGGTGAGCAGTGTGCTCAGCACAGGACAGTGGCATCAGGCACGCTGCCTACCTTAGTGCTATCGACTCTGAGCCAGTGTAGAGGTCTGATGAAGTAGATCAATGGTTCACCTCCACTGTGCCCTGCAGAAGGGGCAGAATCATAGGATCAGTCAGGGTTGGAAGGGACCACAAGGATCAGCTAGTTCCAACTCCCCTGCCATGCCCAAGGACACCCTACCCTAGATTAGGCTGGACACAGCCTCATCCAGCCTTGCCTTAAACAACTCCAGGGATATGGCCCCAACCACCTTGGACAACCCATTCCAGGCTCTCACCACTCTCATGGTGAAGAACTTCCTCCTCACATCAGTATGAATCTCCCCACCTCCAGCTTTTCTCTATTCCCCCTAGTCCTGTCACTCCCTGATATCCTAAAAAGTCCCTCCCCAGCTTTTCTGTAGGCCCCCATCAGATCCTGGAAGGCCACAAGGTCACCTGGGAGCCTCCTCTTCTGCAGACTGAAGAGCCCCAACTCTTTCAGTCTGTCCTCATAGAAGAGGAGATGTGGATATAATGAGTGTATGTACTGGGTCTGGGTCAGGACCCTTTTCTGGAGCCATACAAGCCTGCAGATGGAACTTTGGCCATGTCCATTGCTATCACCAGCAGTGTGGCTCCCTTATCCTCACTGTCCCAGAGTGGTAGGCAATGGAGGGGAAGTCTGGGGATCATCCAGTCTAACTCCCCTGCTAAAGCTGGGTCATTCTGAGCAGGTTGCCCAGGATCATGATGTCCAGTCAGATTTTGAAACTCTCCAGAACCTTGTTTAGGCAGCCTGCTCCAGCATCCTCAAAGGGAAGGTTTGTTCTTTGTGTTCCGATGGAACATCCTGGGTTCCAGTTTGTGCCCATTGCTCCTTGTCTTTCTGCTGGGCAGCACTGAGGAGTCTGGCCCCATCCTCTTGACTCCACAGGTCCTTTAACTCCATCTTCTTCACCTTCTTTGTCTTCTTTAGCTATTCATCAGGATCGAAAAGATCCCCTCCGGGGCTGCTGTTCTCCAGGCTAACCAGCCGCCGATCTCTCAGCTTCCTCACAGAAGCGCTTCCAGTCCTCTCAGCATCTTTGTAACCTCAGCTAGACTCCGTCCAGTAGTTCCCTGTCTCTCTCGAACTGGACACAGTAGTCCAGGCGTGGGCAGAGCAGAAGGGTATGAGACCCTCCCTCGACCTGCTGGCCGCACTCTGCTTACCGCACCGCAGCAATGCGGTTCCCCTGGCCCAAGGGCCGCTCGTCGCTCTGTCCCTCCGCCTCCCTCCTCCCCTTGCTCTCGCCCCGCTCCATCCCTCTCCACCGTCCCTCCCCTTATCCGGCTCCCCGCCACGACCGTCGCTGGTCCCCTCCCTCCCCGCGTCGCGTCCCGTCCCGTCCCGCCCCAGCCGGGCCGATGGCGCTCAGCGCCCCCGGGCGGGAGGCGCCGAGTGGCGGGGAGCGGGCCCGGCGGCGGGACGGGCTGCAGGACGAGCTGGCCGAGCTGCCGCTGCACTCTCCATGGACCTTCTGGCTGGACAAGTGAGTGGGGCCGGGGGTGGCGGGGGGCAGCAGCCCTGTGGCCCCCAGCGAGGCGGGCAAGGGTTCGAGCGGGGCTGTGGGAAGCATCGCCGCTCCTTACCGGGTTCGTTCTGCTAACAGACCGGACGCGGGGAGGTTAATCTCGGGCTCCGCGTGGAAAAAAGTTCGTGGTCCTGCCGCTTTGTAATCAGCCGGAGCACCGCTGGTGGCCCCCCATCAAGGGACAGGTCACCATCTTCCCACTCCCCTTTTTGCCGCATCTCTCCTTCCTCGCTGATGGAATCCACGCAGGCAGTGACAGCTCTCCCGATGGCGGGGGAGCGTCAGCCTCTTCTGGGAGTTAGTTAATGAAGCCGGTTAGGGAATCGCGTTTAGTTTAGCAGCTGAACGGCCGTGCATCGATTCAGGCAACAGTTGTGATGTTTTAAAGGTCTAAATTTAGACGTGACGCTGGCAAGCCCCAGAAATAGAAGGGTGAAGGTTGCTATCCTTCGCTGCTGCTGCGCTTGTTTGTACAGCCCAGTCCCTGATCTCCCTGCCCCAAATGGACCCAGTCCCACCAACTTAACCATCACACATCCCACTTTATAACTCTAATTAATCAGGTCTGGCTCACGTGGATGATCACTTCTTAAAATCCGAAGTGATCAATTTGAAGGATTAGCTGAAACGTCTTTATTGACTGCAACATTTTACACTGCATTTCGTGGAGTTTCGGTGTCTGATGGTTATGGAAAGTTGCTGCAGAGGGAGCTCGGTCCCATGGTGCATGCAACCAGGCATAGGGATAAAATACTAAAGTTAAAAAAAAAAAAAAAAAAAGAAGTTTAAAAACATAATCTGGTGTCATTTTGCTAGTGTGTGCTTTCTGGCAGCTTATTTTTAATCTTCTCTTTTCTCAGTTTTCTGTAGTATTTCTCCTCTCCCCCAACTCCAGAAGGAAACTTCTCTCCTTTCTAAGCTTTTCTGCCTCACAGTACTGGTAGAATTCTCCTATTCCCCCCGACCCCAGCTGTAACTTCATGTCACATAGGCAGCAAGAAACTCTTGAAAGCACACCAATATCCTCAGGTCCTGCAAATTAGTTCTTGTGAATAGCCCCACAGGTGATTTCTGGTTAATCCTTTTGAACCGAGGAGGTGGCTGGGCTCAGGATCTGAGCTGTGTTTGCAGTCAGTTTTCAGGCAGCACCATTTGGGCTGCTCTTTGAGCAAGCCACCATCCAGCTCTGTTTGTTTACAAAGGGCATGTGGACATCTCTGAGCCGTGTTGGATGTTTAAATCCATTTCAAGTCTCTGAGATGCATTGTGATATACTTTTTTTCTCCCCCTGAGTCTTGGTTGCACTGTAATTTAGACACCTGAAATTTCAGCTGCTGTATGTTTCTTTTTTTCCTTCTCTCTGATCACATCTAAGTGGATTTAATTGGTAGTATTGTTGTTGCTTAACTTATAAAAATGAGTGTATGTATAAGAAGAGGGAAAAAAAACCAACAAGGTAGGACCACGTATACACAAAACTGTTTTGTTTACCAGCAGCAGTGATGGGATAATGGCAGGGAACAAGAGTGACAGCAAACAAAGCATGCTTCATCCATTAAAAAAACCATTTAAAGCACTAAAAAGCACACAAGAGTTGCTGCCATGAATTTAATTTGCTGGAGTGTGTGTGGAGGTTCAAGTCTCTCTGCAGTCTTGCAGAAGTGACTGTGACATTTAATGGTACACCCACGCAGGTGGGTTGGAGGGAGCTTTAGGCTTCTCTAGGGTATACAACTGGCATACAACTGTGGGCACTTCTTTAACTGACTTCAGTAACTTGGTGTAAAGCAGTGATGTTTCCTCGTACAATGGTATTGATTTTTGCCTGCTACCGCATTTTACTCTTTACTTGGACTGAGAAGCAGGAAGAAGTGATGCTTAAGGATAAAGAGATGCTGAGATAGATACGTAGTCATCTCTTTCTATCAAATTACTGCAAGAGAGATCCGAGGCATAGATTTTAATACCTCCACAATGCTTTTTTTTTTTTTTTTTTTTTTTAATTAAGTCACACTGTTAGATACCCATCAGCTATCCAGCACTTCCTGTGGCAACGAGTGATAGACTTCCAAGTGATCCCCTTGGGGTTCATGACCTTGCTTTTATGGCTGTGTCACTCAATACATCTCCTGCTTCAGGATGTTTTGTGTACATCAGCACTTGTTTCTGTGAATGCTTTGGCACAGGCTTGACATCCAGAGGCTGGCATCCTGTGACCAGGTTCTGGTTCACTGCCATTATCTCTCATGTGTCACAGGGCATCTGCATTTCTCGTAAGAGCTAAGCCTTTCTTGGTGTGTGTGGCTGAAATAAGTAAGCATCTGATACCACTCCCTGGTATCTTACCCCATTTAGTGAGCTTGATGAAGGCATTGGGGAGAATATTATTCACCAGCTTGACCAGTAAAATCCCATCACACGACCACAGGACGTTAGGGGTTGGAAGAGACCCAAGGAGATCATCTAGTCCAACCCCCCTGCCATCTGTGATCTTCAAATGCTCACAGGTCAGCAGTTTCAGAGAAGGTGGCAGGGAAGCTGTCAGGTGTTTTTTTTTCTTCTTAAAAAAACCCACCATATTTCCTTTTTTTGTTTTTAAATCATGTGCTAACAGTTTTAAAACCAGTAATTTAGATCTGCCATTACATTTGTCCATCCTGCAGGACTCCAAGTCGATACCTGCATGTCTCGTTCATGGAGTCGCAGAATGCTAGGGGTTGGAAGGGACTTCCAGAGATCATTGAGGTCCACCTAAGGCAGGTCACACAGGAATGCATCCAGGCATATTCTGAAGATCTCCACAGAGGAGACTCCACAGTCTTTCTGGGCAGCCTGCTCCAGTGCTTTGTCACCCTCGCAGTAAAAGGTTTTTTTCTCCTGTTGAGATGGAATTTCCTGTGGCTGAGTTTACAATCCTTGCTGCTTGTCCTGTCAGTGGGTATCACTGCAAGGAGACTGCCTCCATGACCTTGACAGCCACCCTTCAGGCATTTGTAGACATTGATGAGATCCCTTCTCAGCCTTCTCTTTTCCAGACTGAACAGCCCCAGGTCTCTCAGTCTTCTCAGCACAAGAAGGACATGGAACTGTTGGAGAGAGTCCAGAGGAGAGCCACAAAGATGCTCAGAGGGCTGCAGCACCTCTGCTGTGAGGACAGGCTGAGAGAGTTGGGGCTTTTCAGCTTGGAGAAGAGAAGGCTTCCAGGAGACCTTATAGTAGCCTTCCAGTATCTGAAAGGGGCCTACAGGAGGCCTGGAGAGGGACTATTCACAAGGTCTTCTAATGACAGGACGAGGGGTAACAGATTCGAACCGGCAGAGGGGAGATTGAAACTGGATGTTAGGAGGAAGTTCTTCACAGTGAGGTTGTTGAGACACTGGCACAGGTTGCCCAGGGATGTTGTGGCTGCTCCCCCCCGGAGGTGTTCAAGGCCAGGTTGGATGAGTCCTTGAGCAACCTGTTCTAGTGGGAGGTGTCCCTGCCTATGGCACAGGGGGGTTGGAACTGGCTGAGCTTTAAGGTCTCTTCCAACCTAAACCATTTTATGATTAGCCACTTGAAACCATCCCTTAGTGGGATTTGGGCTTGTGGATCTGGGTGTGATCTGTGTGTAAATACAAAGTTGTGGAGCTGCTTATGCTCCTTGATCTACACGTGGACATGATGTAAATATTTTGCTTTGCAATCCTTGCAAGGCATGACTCATTCAGCCTGAGTGTTTTATGCTACCTTCTGTTTGATACAACTCCAAGTAAGCCTTTCCCTCCTGACATAACAGAGGAAATGTACGAGCACTAGTAGCTGTCTGGTTTTGGTTTTGGTTTTTTTTCAGCCTCACAAGAAGAAGCCAGAGGTTTTGTCAGGGGTCACAGTTTTTGGTCCAGCATGTGTGCGTGCACACACAAGAGTGGAGATGTTGCACATCCTTGGAACAAAAAGCCCTCTTTTGAAGATCTAACTGCACTCCTGCTGGCAGCATTGCTGACAGAACATTTTCACTCAACAGCAAGGAAAATGCTTCTGCCCTCCTTTACCAAATCAAGCAGGCATCACACAAAAGCCTAATTTCTAGATAAATCTCATCAAAGGTGTGCTTGCTTCCATGGAAATCTAAGTGTGAAGCAGGGCAGATCACCTGCCTGCCTTGTCATTTTGCCCAATTCCTATCAGGGCTTTTTAGGTAATTTTGTTTCTGCTTCAGGAATATTTAACTCTTCAGCAACCCTATAAAGGGAAGAATATACATATAAATGTTGTCAACTATAGAATGGCTTAGGTTGGAAGGGCCCTCGAAGATCATCTAGTTCCATATAGTGCAGTATCAGTCTACCCCGCTAAAATGAAAACACTATTGCATAAACATATTATCCTAACATGGTGATTTTCCTCTCTCCAAGTCCTCCTGGTGAGTTCTGTGTAAGTTCAGTAGACAGATTCTGATGAGGGAGCCATTTGGGTCATGATTGTGAATCTTCATAACCGAACGCATCAGATATCTGAAACCAAATTTAATCATTTCCCTTCTTCCCTATAGCAAAATCTTATTTGTCTAGGATCATCTGTTTCATCTATCAAAGCTTGTGAGTAGGTGGCTTACAATGAAAAATGATGGTTAATATGATGAGAACGTTCAGCCTGGTAAATGCATTTTGACAGGCTTTGATGGCTCCAAGTCAGGCTTTGTATTCCGAATGGATTACCAGATTCGTTTAGTTGCCACAGTGTGCTTTGGAGATTATGCTTTGTAAGTAAATATTTTGCTTATTTCTACCAAAAGCAGTTGCAGCTAAGTAGTTACAGGGGTGTTTTCCAAAGTGCTTGGCAGCTTTTAAAGCTCCCGCTAAAGCCGTGGTGAGATTCCCGCTGGGAAACAAAGGCCACTGTGAGCACATGTGAAAAAAAAAAAACAAACCTACTTCTATCCTTAATTCTTTGCAGGGAAACAGAAGAGCTACAGTTCGGCATCACACATTAACATAAGCACAACCACCTGGAGGCTTATTCATGGATAAAACAATGGGATTTATCTTCGTAGCCTTTGTTCTTTATGCCTGCTGGTATAATGAAGGAGCAGCAAAGCAAGCTGCAGTTAGGATTCAGGTCACGTAGGTTAATTCCTCTTTCCAGGAGTTTACCAGCAGATGGATGCTGTGCAGTCAGGCTGGGCCATTCCTGGTTTCTGCCACAAAGTTCCAGAAAGTGCAGAAAAGTGGCATCAGAGGGCATGGAGTAGACAGATCAGGAGAACTGCTGAATATTTTATGCGCAGCCTCTCCATGGGGAACCAGGATGAGCGTTTATAGGTGGGGTGGTGACAGACCAACAATAGAATTGTAAAAAGGTAGGAGTTGGAAGGGACCTCTCAAGGTTATCTAGTCCAAGTTCCCTGCTAACGCAGGTTCACCTAGATCAGGTTGCATAGAAATATGTCCAGGAGCATACTGAAAGTCTCCACAGAAGGAGACTCCACAACATTTCTGGGCATCTACATGCTCAGAAGAGCATTTGGTGCCTGGCTGATGCTGTGACCCATGTCCCTTCCTTTTAATAGAATAGAATAGAATAGAATAGAATAGAATAGAATAGAATAGAATAGAATAGAATAGAATAGAATAGAATAGAATAGAATAGAATAAGCCAGGTTGGAAGAGACTTCTGAGATCAGCCAGTAGTCCAACCTATCACCCAGCCCTATCCAATGGCACTAAGTGCTCCATCCTGGCTTTTCTTGAACACTCCCAGGGATGGTTTAGGTTGGAAGGGACCTCAAAGCTTACCCAGTTCAAAACCTCCTGTGCCATAGGCAGGGGCACCTCCCACTAGATCAGGTCGCTCAAGGCCTCATCCAACCTGGCCTTGAACACCTCCAGGGAAGGAGCAGCCACAACCTCCCTGGGCAACCTGTGCCAGTGTCTCACCACCATCACTGGAAACGACTTCCTCCTAACATCCAGTTTCAATCTCCCTTCTTCCAGTTTAAACCCATCATCCCTCATCCTGTCATTTCAAGACCCTGTAAATAGTCCCTCCCCAGCCTTCTATCACAGAACACTGCAGTTCAGATTTGTCAACAGTCTGTAATTCTGCAGGATTTTTTTGGCTTTTGCCTTCTGTCTGTCTGTGATTAAAATACTGCCTCTACCTTATGCTCATCCATTAAACCAGACATGTGCAGGTGTCATTTCTGCAGCAAGTCATCCTGGACTTTGATGGCTGGCATCATTTTCTCATTTGCAGCTCTTTCAGTAGTTGGTGTTTTGCTTTGTTTTAATATAAAAAGTTTTTGGGTTCATGCTAATACCCATAAATCCCTGGCGTTTCCCAGAGCTGGGTGAGAGGCTGAAATAACACCATGGATTCGTGTGGGTGTGGAGAACTTGCCAGGCAGGTTGCTATCTATAGATTGTCACTCACCCTTACTTTTTAACCAGACCATTTGCTGTTTGGTTGGTGTTTTCTGCCAGCTGGTCACATAGTTCTCACCTAGTTTCTCTGGAAAATGTTATTTGCAGCTATCAGGATGAGCCACTTTCTAACCTCAGAGTGGAATATTCTGTTGATCTGTCTCAATTGCTCTTTTAAATGGCATCGAATGTGCTAAATGGATACCGTGGTTATCTGGATAACCTTTGAAGGCTGTCATTAGAGAATAGATTTTAATTTTTTCTTTGAGTAGATCTTGCTATAGAAGCAACTCTGTGGCAGTATCAGTGTGAGTATAGAGTGATATCAGGAAGAAGTTCTTCACCATGAGGGTGGTGAGACCCTGGAACAAGTTCCTCAGGGAGGTGGTCGAGGCTTTGTCCCTGGAGGTGTTTAAGGCCAGGCTGGATGAGAATCTAGACAGCCTGGCCTAGTGTGAGGTGTCCCTTCCCATGGCATGGGGGTTGGAAATAGATGTTCCTTGTGGTCCTTTCCAACCCTGACTGATCCTATGATTAACTTCCTGTCCGCAAGTGATGCTAGGTCAAATAGTACTAAAGAGAAGTAGTTCCGTGGAGAGTGGTGTGAGACAACGAGGGGCAAAGGTTTTACACCTCAGGTTTTGCCTGTTTGTGTTCGGGGAAATACTTTTTACAAGGGCTTGTAGTGGTAGGATGAGAGGCAGTGGCTGGAAGCTTGAGGAGCATTCTTGTAGGCTGGAGAGGAAGAAGAAATTCTTTACAGTGAGGGTGGTGAGACACTGGAACAGGTCACCCAGGGAGGATTTTGAATGTGTCCTCCCTGGAGGTGGTCAAGGCCAGTTTAGATGAGGTCTTTAGGAACGTGGTCTGAGTGGAAGTTTGGAACTAGATGATCTTTAAGATCTCTTCCAAACCAAACCATTCTATGAATCTATCAAATAGTGTGAGCAGTAGAGGTGCTGCTTCTGTCAGCAACAAGGGAAGAACAAGGGCTAGTTTGTTGCCAATCCTCCACTCCAGGCTGATAAACACATTTACATCACCTGGAAGTTTTAAAGCCTGTTTTAACTTAACCAGCTGACTCTTGTTTCTGAGAGGAATAAAAATAGTTCACTTTTTATTCTTTGCTACTGAGCATAGAGTATAAGAAAAATAAAAAAAGATAAAAACCAAAACCACACCACCCAACCTCCCAAAACTAAAGCCAAAATAAACCCAACCAACCAAGAACCACCTCCTACCAAACAAACAGGCAGACAAAAATAACCTAACCCAACCTTACTATGACCATTCCTTTTGAGCCCACTGATGGAAGTTTCGTTTGTTGCTGTTTTCATTGTACCAGTTTCAGTTGGGACTTTGCATAGTTCTTGACCCACAGGATTAGAGCCTGCCCCTTAGTGACTTTTTGGGGGGGTTGGGTTTGTTATTTTTTTAATAGCCTGTATTTGAAGTGATCTTTGAGATTTAAAGGTGTAACACTTTTTCCTCATCAGTTCCATGATTCAGTGGATTAAGAGGCAAATAGCCAAGCAGATATTAATTTGGCTGTTGGAAACTGAGGAAGTTGGGAGGGATTTCTCTGCTAGCAAATAACCTAACCCAACCTTCCTATGACCATTCCTTTAGAGCACACTGATGGAAGTTGAGTTTGTTGCTGTTTTCACTGTACCAGTTTGCCTTGGGAGTTTACATAGTTCTTGAGCCACAGGATTAGAGCCTGCCCTTTAGTGATTTTTTGAGGGGGTTGGGTTTGTTATTTTTTTAATAGCCTGTATTTGAAGTGATCTTTGAGATTTAAAGGTGTAACACTTTTTCCTCATCAGTTCCATGATTCAGTGGATTAAGAGGCAAATAGCCAAGCAGATATTAATTTGGCTGTTGGAAACTGAGGAAGTTGGGAGGGATTTCTCTGCTAGGTTTGTCTGTATTTTTGAACTCATTTTGGTAGGAGCCTTCACGAGACCTAGGAGCTATTATTAAAGTTTTGAAGGTGTGATGCTGTTTCCATAGCTCAGCATATTAATTTTTTTTCACCCTCTTCATGAATATCTAGTTTTTGCCCCAGAGCCTGCAATGTATCTGTAACAGCTGAGAGTAACTTCGGTGTTTTCCTTGTTGTATTTCATGCTGATCAGCTGTAGCAGAGCCACGTTGATGGGAGGGTTACTGAGATCTGATTTGCTTTCATCCTTTCTCCAGCAGGTACCTGAGCAACAACTGTGTTTGCTGTTTCCTTAAAGCTGCTCTGTTCCTTCTGTGCCAGATTTAGTAATTTTACACATTTTTGTTTCCCCTTCTGAGATGCAATGGGAGGTTGTTTTGCCTTTGATCTTCGTTTTCCTTTATAAATCTTACTTCAGCTGCTGAGGGAGGGAGAAAGGAAATATTTCTAGTCCTAATAAATTGAATCTGCCTTGGCAATTTTGACCTCATTCTCCTCAAACAGTGCTTGTGGGAGCATGTGTTAGGAACTGTAAGGTGGGTGTTACAATGTCCATGGGGAGGGGTATCTTCCATTTGACCAGATTGCTCAAGCCCTGTTCAGCCTGGCCTTGAACACTTCGGTGGATGTGGCATCCACAATTTCTCAGGGCAACCAGTGCCTCACCATCTTAACAGTGAAGAGTTCCATCCTAGTGTCTAACCTAAATGCACCCTCTTTCGGTTTGAAACCATTACCCCTTAACCTGTCACTACACTCCTTGGTGAAGAGTTCCTCCTCATCTTTCCTGTAGGCCACAGTAAGGTCTCCCCAGACCCTTCTCTTCACCTAGGCTAAACAACTCTAACTCTCTCAAACTGTCCTTCTAGAAGTCTTCCAACCCCTTGGTCATCTTGACTCTCCTCTGGATGTGCTCCAACAGATCCATGTCTATCTTGTGCAGAGGACTCTAGAGTACTCTTGAGGCAGGGGTGGGGGCAGGGGGTGGTCTCACAAGAGCAAAAGAGATGGGCAGAATCACCTCGCTCAACCTTCTGGTCACACTGCTTTTGATGCATGCAGTCTTTCACCCACCAAGTCCTTCTCTGCAGGACTGCTCTCAATCCCACTTATCTCCCAGTTTGTGTTTGTGCAGGACCTTGCACTTGACCTTACTGAACTTTATGGTGTTTACACACAGGCTTACAGGATGTCAGGGGTTGGAAGGGACCCAAAGAGATCATTGAGTCCAACCCCTCTGCTAGAGCAGGACCAGACAATCTAGTACAGATCATAGAGGAACACATCCAGACAGGTCTTGAAAATCTCCAGAGGAGGAGACTCCACAACCTCTCTGGGCAGCCTGTTCCAGTGCTCTTACCCTTACAGTAAAGAAGTTGCCCCTTGTGTTGAGGTGGAACCTCCTGTGCTGCAACTTACACCCATTACTCCTTGTCCTATCCCAGGGAGCAAGTGAGCAGAGCCTGTCCCCCCCCATCCTGACCAGCCCTCAGATATTTATAAACATTTATTAAATCTCCTCTCAGTCTTCTCTTTTTCCAGACTAAGCAGCCCCAGGTCCCTCAGCCTCTCCTCATAAGGCAGTGCTCCAGTCCCCTCGTGTTTACACACATCCACGTCTCAAGCCCGTCCAGGTCCCTCCGGGTGCCATCCCTTCCCTCCAGCCTGCCAGCCGGACCACGCAGCTTGGCGTTGTCAGCAGACCTGCTGAGGGCACAGTGACCGCTGTCGGTGTCGCTGGCAGAGATGCTAAAGAGTGCCAGCCCCAGCAGCGAGCCCTGCGGAAAGCCACTGGCCATGCCTTGGGTTCCTTGGCTCACCGCAAGAGCACAGAGAGCTGTCCTCTGGGACTTGCTCTTCTCATCAGCCCCTGTGCGTGTCCCCAGCGTGTCCCAGCCCGCAGCCAGCTGGTCGCCTCTGCCACCTAGTGGCCTCTGCTCCCGCTAATTACGGAGTCATTCCAAACCTGCCTGCGCGCTGTCCTGTGCAACCTGCCCTAGGTGAACTTTCTCTGGCAGGAGAGCTGGACGAGATGATCTCCAGGGGTCCCTTCAAGCCTCCGTTGTCCTGGGATACTGTGATTCATGATAATTGGAGTTTGTTTTGCAACTTCGGCATGCAAATAGGTCGGCTTCACACTCACGAGGCACTTTCCCCCTCCATCTCCCTCTTTCTTCCTCGTCAAAATGTGTTTTAATTAACCTCTGCTTCATTTCCCAGGTCGCTTCCTGGTACGACAGCAGCTGAATGTGCCTCAAATCTGAAGAAGATTTATACAGTCCAAACAGTGCAGGTGAGGTGTCTGGCTTTGCCACAGGAGCTGTCACCTGTTAGTCATGTCTCTTCACTTCTTAAGTTTCCCTTTTCCTCATAAGGACGAGTTAGGCTTCCAGCTTTGCTTAGCTGTGGTATGAAACGTGAGTCTAATCTGCTGCGTTTGGTATTGCTTGGGCATGGCTTGGATTTCACTTGGCTTTCCAGACCAGGAAAAGAGGAAGCACGTTGAATTGATCAGGCAAGCTGCCTCTTTTTGAACTGTTCCTGAGTTTCCACTTGTGCTTCCACGGAATGGTAATATTTTAACTGTAAACGTTATTCCTGCTTTTTTCTCCCCGCCTCCAGGCCCCCAGGTCCTGTTCCTCAGGGCTGCTTTCAGCCATTCCCCACCCAGCCTGGAGTTGTGCTTGGGATTGCACCCACCCAGGTGCAGGACCTTACACTTGGCCTCGTTGAATGAGGTTGGCCTGGGCTCGCCTCTGCAGCCTGTCCAGGTCCCTCTGGATGGATCTCTGCCCTCTAGCAAGTCAACTGTGCCACACAGCTTGGTGCCAGCTGCAAACCCACTGGGGCTGCACTTGAATCCTCTGTCCCCACCAGTCATAGAATAGAATCATAGAATGGTCTAGGTTGGAAGAGACCTCAAAGATCATCCAGTTCCAACCCCCTGCCACAGGCAGGGACACCTCCCACTAGATCAGGACGCTCAAGACCTCATTGAGCCTGGCCTTGAACATATCCAGGGAGGAAGCAGCCACAACCTCCCTGGGCAACCTGTGCCAGTGCCTCACCACCCTCACTGTGAAGAATTTCTTCCTAACATCCCGTTCAAATCTCCCCTCCACCAATTTGAACCCATTCCCCCTCGTCCTGTCATGACAAGACCTTGTGAACAGCCCCTCCCCAGCCCTCCTGTAGGCCCCCCTCAGATACTGGTAGGCTGCTATAAGGTCTCCTGGAAGCCTTCTCTTCTCCAGGCTGAAAAGCCTCAACTCCTTCAGCCTGTCCTCATAGCAGAGGTGCTCCAGCCCTCTGATCATCTTTGTGGCCCTCCTCTGGACTCTCTCCAACAGTTCCATGCCCTTCCTGTGCTGGGGGCTCCAGAATTGCACACAGTACTCAATGCAGTGACACTTTGAACTGAAAGTTGGTAGTAGAAGTGGGGTTGTTTCAAAACTAGATGCAGTGGCTCTCCTTGTAAAAAAGGACAGCTTAAGGCCTCAAACTGGGGTACCCAGTATCTGGTGTTACCTGCTTCACTCCGACTCTAGCTTTCATTATTTAAATTATTAAGTTTTATTGGCTGAAAAACTCAAAGTTTTCTTCTCATCAGGTTGGGGCTTAAAATATTAAAAACCACCTTCAGGTTCTCTGGGAAGGCTCATGGTCTGGATAAGGTTACCAGAAGCTAGCAGCGTGGCTCATAACATGTCTTACTGTGCTGTCCTACATATATGATGATGATCTTCCTTGGGGAAGCAAACCCAAAATCTTCATTGGCTTCATCACTGTCCATCATGGGCCACTAGTCAAGGAGCAGCGCCAGCCTGCACTGCCTGAAGGGTGGTTGAAAACCAAAAGCTTTCAAACTGAATCCCTGGTCTCAAATCTTTCCCCTGGCATCTGCTGGTGTAGCTCTGCTCCTTTCACTTCTCTTAGTAACCTCAGGGTTTGAGCACACAACCGGGTAAGAGTAAGCTGAAAGTTGAAATGGATGTTTTGTACCAATTCATTAGATTTTTAATAGTCTTCCAGCTCTTCTTGTGACTGGGTAATGGTAATGGCAGGTAGGGAGAATTGCCAAAGGCCACCAAATTTTCTCATCTGGTGTGGCAATCTTTGCTTCTGAAGCTGTGCTAATGATTCAGTATTAAACAATAATTAATGAGCTAGACTAATGCTTTATATTGCATCATTGCACGTTGATGCAATGTAAGTATTTAACAATGCTTTCTTATTCCCAGCTGCTGGATGAAGAAGAAAGGGGACTGGGATCTTCTCAGTCATCCCTCCCTGTTGCTCACCACGGCTCTTAGGTGCCTTTTATCCACCCCAAACCTGCACATCAGCTTCTGCTTTTACCAGCAGAAATGCTGGGAAGAAACACTGGGAAGCAGTCCAGTGGTTTCTGGTAACTTGGATCTTCTCATTTCTCCACTCTTCTTGTGCTAATATCTGCAGCTCAGGCTCTTTGTGTCTGACTGGAACTTTTTTGCTGTCATCTAGACAAAGTAGTTGAATTTCTAGTTAAGCTTTTAGATCCACAAATTATTGCTTGTGGTGGTTTTGTAACTGAAGATAATCATAACAAGTTTGGGCTGCTCAGCATGGAGAAGAGAGGGCTCCAGGGAGACCTTACAGCAGCCTTCCTGTATGTGAAGGGAGCCTACAAGAAAGCTGGGGAGTGACTTTTAACAAGGGCTTGTAGTGAAGGCTTGTAGGAAGAGTATCTTTTAGGGGAAATGAACAAGGAAGTAAATCAGATCCTGGGCTGCATTAGGAGAAGTGTGACCAGCGGGTTGGGGGAGGTGATTCTCCCCCTCTACTCTGCTCTGGTGAGACCCCACCTGGAGTACTGTGTCCAGTTCTGGAGCCCCTATTTACAAGAGGGATGTGGATATGCTGGACCACGTCCAGAGAAGGGCCAGGAAGATGCTCAGAGGGCTGCAGCACCTCTGCTTTGAGGACAGACAGAGTTGGGGCTGTTCAGTCTGGAGAAGAAGAGGCTCCCAGGTGATCTTCTTGTGGCCTTCCAGTGTCTGAAGTGAGCTACAGAAAAGCTGGGGAGGGACTTTTTAGGCTATCAGGTAGTGACAGGACAAGGGAGAATGGAGCAAAGCTGGAGGTAGGGAGATTCAGATTGGATGCGAGGAGGAAGTTCTTCATCATGAGAGTGGTGAGGCCCTGGAACGGGTTGCCAGGGAGGTGGTTGGGGCCACATCCCTGGAGGTGTTTACAGCCAGGCTGGATGAGGCTGTGGGCAGCATAATCTAGGGTATGGTGTCCCTGCCCATGGCAGGGGGTTTGGAACTAGCTGATCCTTGTGGTCCCTTCCAACCCTGACTGATTCTATGATTCTAAATCTGCATTAAACTTACTCTCTGGTCTTACTCTTTTTTAAAGGATTTCTGGAGTGTCTACAACAACATTCCCCTGGTGACAAATTTGCCCTTGAGATGCAGTTACCATTTAATGCGGGGAGAAAGACGACCACTTTGGTACGTATGTCATCATCAGACGTGCCTGGGAATGGGCAGTGAAAGCACCTCAAGTGGGTGGAAGGAGGGAGGAGGGAGGGAGAGGAGGATCTTTTCTGCTGTCGCCTGCAAGTGCCTGAGCTCAAGAGACCTACAAAAGAAATAACCCAAGGTTCTTGTTAAGCTTAAAATTGCCTTGCACTAAAGAATCTTTATTAAAAAAAAAGAAGTTGTCTGCCTCTGAATGTAGATGTAAGGAAGAAATTCAATTATGAAAGAGAAGTTAAGAAATGAAAATACATCTCTGAATTTCAATTCAAGAGTACCCAGAGTGTCACTTCTATTTGAATTATTGTTGGCTTGCAGATGTTTTTCTTTCCATTGGAGCTGGTGTAATAATGATGCAAACAACTGATGGCCCTTCAGTGTTCTTCACCTGTACAAAAGCCTGCTTCTTATGCACAGAATTGTGCTTACACCTTGGGTTAAGACTGACTTAAGGCATTATGAAGTGATTCATTGCAGCAAATTCATACTTGATTGCAGGACAACAATGGAATAAAGCACACATCACTGAGGTTTTGCTTTCAGAAGCTGAGTTTTGCATGATTTTTCCTCCCTGCTACAGTTCTGTCACATCTCAGTTGCAGAGTCCAGGCACTTTCTGATGAGTTTGGTCCTTTTGGCATCATTCTGCTCTAGATTATGATCCTGCTCTGACAAGGGGCTTGGACTTAATCTCCAGAGGTCTCTTCCAATCCCTAACACCCTGTGATTTGCATAGATTTTGACTGAAATAGAGTTCTTTAACTTGATGGCAGTATCTCTGACTGGGAAGGTGACTTACTACAAAAGGTTTCTGTCCTGATCTACCAAAGAAATAAATCTTCTGAAGTGAAGTACACCTGAAGGTCTTCACTTCCTTCCTAAAAGTACTGTGAGTGGTTAGAATTGCTGAACTGGGGGTTAAAAATGTTGATGGTGCTATAGATTGCCTGGGCCAGGTCTTGACGTGTCGATGGTGGTATAGATTGTGCAGGTCTTGATACGTTTGTAAGGATGAGAATTTTGCTTTTTGTTTCTTAATATGCATATTGGTAATTTTTTTTTTTTAATATATGGTTTTAGTTTTTATTTGGTACGTGGCTGTCAGAGGTGTGAAATGCCAAGATCTCTTCTAAAAATGGAACATGTGGTTTAAAAGTAATTTTGATTGGATGTGAGAAGGAAGTTCTTCACCATGAGAGTGGTGAGAGCCTGGAATGGGTTGCCCAGGGGGGTGGTTGGGGCCACATCCCTGGAGGTGTTTGCAGCTAGGCTGGCAGAGGCTGTGGGCAGCCTGATCTAGGGTAGGGTGTCCCTGGGCATGGCAGGGGGGTTGGAACTGGATGATCCTTATGGACCCTTCCAACCCTGACTGATTCTGTGATTCCATGATTCTAATTTTTGCATTTTAGGAATGGGGTTGCCCAAATTTGATCTCGTTGATAACCTGCTAACTTTTCAGTAATTAACACCAAGGAGCTCCTCTCAGATTACAGTTGCAATAAGCTGCCTAATTGCAGCATTGATTTTTTTTTTTTTAAGAAGAAAACAAATCGTGAAGAATTGAGGACTGCAGATTTTGGAGGATGCTCTCCCAGAGCTTTCCCACTCTTTTCCAACCTGGGTGTTTGGATTGGTGGGAGACAACTGACCATGAGGAATCTCTGGAGGCCTCATACCGATCTCATTCCAAATGACGATTCCAAATCTGATGTTATTCCCCATATATTCCAGATTAATTTTAGGTTATTCCTTCAGCTTTGTTATTACAGAGTTCTAATGGAAAATTTGGATCCCAGTTGAAAATCTTGCAAAAAGAATTGTGGGAAATTCAGTTTGAAGCTGCCACGTTTCTGCGTTGTGCTTTTGTCATGATGAGGCAGCTTAAATGGTTCTGTGCCCTGACCCTGGGCAGCTTCAGCCTTTCTTTTAACAAGGGCAATTAATTTCTAGCTGTCACCAAAAAAAAAAAAAAAAAAGAAAAGAAAACTGCAATAAAGAAAGTGCTCTCGTGTTCTTTCCTTAAACTGGATAAACCTGAGAGAAATAAGCTGCTTCTGTGAAAATATGCCAGAGGTTTTTGGTTTTTTTTTCCCAAAATAAAAAGGTTGCCATAGTGAAACGTACAACTGCTTCGTGGCCTGTTCCCATGTAGTGTGCAGCCACTTCAAAGAGGATCTGCAGTCAAGGAAAATGTAAATCTTCTTCCAACACACAAAACTTAGGAATAGGGATTAGGTGTTGAGAGAGAAACCTCATATGAACAATGGAAGATTTTTTTTTTAAATTTTTTTTCCCCCTGATGCTGAAGTCACAGCTTGAGTCATGCTACCTGCATTTCCAGAGGGAGATTTTTCTGAGGAGATGAAACCCCAAGCATAGGTTTACCTTGAAACCCCAAGCATAGGTTTATCTTGATGTGGATGTGAATGTTTGTGTTGCTGATCTGTTTTCCATAACCAGGGAAGAGGAAAGCAATGCCAAAGGAGGTATATGGAAAATGAAGGTCCCTAAAGAGAGTACGGTATGTAATACTGATTTGTTTGGGTTTTTTTCTTTACTTCAACACTGTTTATGGAGGGAGCTTACATCTGATTAAGCTTTTCAGCTCTAACATCACCTAACACAGCAACCGAGCACTGTTTTGTCATCCATAACTTTTTGTTTCAGTGGGCCAATGTTTCCTTTCAGATAATTCTACATTCCGTCCTTTTGGTGACATTTCATTTGCTTGATAATGTAACAAAAAACAAGCTGCAGTCATTGCCATTTGGAAATGCAGCATTTTGTATGATCACCTTTGACCCAAAGACTCTTTGCATACAGGAATGCAAAGAAAAAGAATCTTCTGGTAACATTATATCATAGAACGGTTTAGGTTGGAAGGGACCTCAAAGCTCATCCAGTTCCAACCCCCTGCCATAGGCAGGGACACCTCCCACTAGAACAGGTCACTCAAAGCCTCATCCAACCTGGCCTTGAACACCTCCAGGGAGGGAGCAGCCACAACCTCCCTGGGCAACCTGTGCCCAGGAATCACCCACCCTGGATGTGTTTAAGGGTGGTTTAGATGTGGTGCTTAGGGATATGGTTTAAGGTGAATCTTGTAGAGCAGGGTTATAGGTTGCACTTGGTGATCCTGAAGGGCTTTTTCAACTTGGATGTTCCTGTGATTCTAGATCATTCTGTCATCATTTAACATTGTCTGTGATGCTCATTAGACTGTTTTGTGAGCCAGCTTAAGGCACTCTGATGTAAGACATCTCCTATTTACTTTCTTTTTAATTGGAATGTATGGCCAGGAGTGTTTTGGGTGTTTTTTTTTATGGATATAGAGAGTAGAGGAGAAAAGAAGAGAGGGATCATCCTCTTTGTCAACAGTGAGTTGTCAGGCCCCTTTGCGTACATCTTGTGGAACTTTCGTCCTGCTCAGGTTTTTTCACCTTTCATTTTGCATTTTTATTACCGATTTTAAAACATGGAAGATGAAATCCATTCAGGCTTGCCGTTGTGCTGGCCCTGCTGAAACAGCTGGGCTTCTCTTTGTGCCCTTAATCAAATGCACATGGGTAACTTCCCCTGTGAACTGCCACGGTGAGGAGATCTGACCTCCTCACATGTGGTGTTTATGGCTCTAAGTGTGTTCTGATTCAGGGCTCTAACCACCAAGAGTGAAGTGTCAGGGAGATGTGACAGCCTTGCAGAAGGCATCGAATGCTGAAAAGATAGTGCTTGAAATTTTGGGGCCCAAAAGTTAATTGTTTTTTGCCTGTGACTTTTTTTCCCCTGTGATGTGAGTTGCAGCTTTCCTCCACTGCAGTCGCGAGGGATCGCATAGGACTGAAATTTTGGAGTTTTTTTTCCCCTCTTAGAATCCAAGCTGTGAAGATTTCAGAAGTGATTTGGGGAGCCTGGATTAGTGGGTACTGAATTTAGGGCTCTGACAGGCCTTGTTTGTCAGAGGTTTGTTTTGTGAGGAGGGCCATGAAGATGATCAGGGGATTGAAGCACCTCTGCTATGAGGGCAAGGCTGAGGGAGCTTGGGAGTGTTCAGCCTGGAGAAAAGCAGGCACTGAGGGGACCTAATAGCAGCCTGCCAGTTGCTGAAGGGTGCTACAAGAAGGATGGAGAGAGACTGTTTGCAAAGACCTGCAGTGACAGGACGAGGGACAATGGCTTCAAACTAGAGCAGATTTAGATTAGATGTTAGGAACACCATGAGGGTAGTACAACACTGGAACAGGTTGCCTCAGGAGGTGGTTGAGACCCCATCCCTGGAGGTGTTCAAGGTGAGGCTCAACAGGGCTCTGGGCAACCTTATATAGCTGATGCCTTTGCTTACTGCAGAGGGAACCTTTGGAATTCACTTCCAACCCAGACCATTCTATGATTCTTTGAATGACAGTAGTATCTTTTTTGTTTTTTTTAAATTAAGATACTTTTTGGTCTCTCAAACTTTGTACCACACATCCTAGGTCACTTCTGAAAGGTTTAGCTGAAGGTGAACTTCAGCCTGTATCCAGTGCCTCTGTAAACAATAATATTGTGCTTGCTTCTTGTGTTTTGGGGTTTGGGGTTTTTTTGTTGTTTGGTTTTTTTTTTTTTTTTTTTCNTTTTTTTTTTTTTTTTTTTGCTTCATTCTTCATCACATGTGTACACAACATCTCCATGGCTAAGATGGACCAAACTCCTAACTCAAAAAAGATTATATTCTGGAGTAGCTCTTGGTGATGGTATGGTAGGAGGGAAATGAGGTTTTTCCCATTAGTATTATGAAAAACTGACTGACAAAATGCTGACATTTCAAGTGACACTTCTATCTGCCATTTTTTTAAATAGAAAAACTGATACTGTTTAGATCCTCATAAGCCTAACCCAGCAACTGCTTACTGCTGGATGAAGTTCCTTCTTACCCTTGAGACCATTAGGACAACTCCCAGTAGACAGTGTGCCTGGTCACTCCCATCACCAATACATGAGCTGTTCCACTGGCAGGGGAAGGGCGTCATGTGAAAGGCTGTGTCATGCCTTCAACCTGCCTCAGGGTGGTCCTTCCCATAGCACAGCTTTGGATTTGCATTGGATTAGATGATTGAGTCACAAAAATCCTTTGTTTTCTAGAAGTTGCCGTAGGAGTACTGAGAAACCACCATTAAGGCAGTTTATTAGTTTGTCATCCCTGTGGCTGCTTGCCTTTTTTTGTTTTGTTTTGTTTGAACTTGGTGCATTTGATAGTTTGGGGTTTTAATAGTACTGAAACTCAAACTGACTTCATATAGCAGAGAAGAGATTTCTTTCAAGTGTCATAGAATGGCTTGGGTGGGACCTTTTAAAGGTCATCTAGTCCAACCTTCTCTGTAACAGGTAGAGCATCCTCAACTAGAACAGGTTGTCCAGAGCCCTCTTGAGCTTCATCTCTGGGGATGGGGCCTCAACTACTTCCCTGGGCAACCTGTTCCAGTGCTGCAGTCACAGGGACATCTGCAAGTAGATCAGGTCACTCAGATCTGGAATGGTTCCAGGGATGGGGCTGGGCAACTTGTGCCAGTGTCTCACCACCCTCAGCATAGAATCATAGAATGGTTTAGGTTGGAAGGGACCTCAAAGATCATCCAGTTCCAATCCCCTGCCATAGACAGGGACACCTCCCACTAGAACAGGTCGCTCAAGGCCTCATCCAACCTGGCCTTGAACATCTCCAGGGAGGGATCAGCCTAAGAAAACCTTTTCCCTTATGTAGTCGAAATCTTCCCCTTTTAGTTTAAAGCCATCACCCCTTGTCCTGCCGAGTAGTCCATGGAAAAAGTCATTATGGTGATATAGTTCATGTTGATGTGTTCTTTCAAAAAACCTCAAGGTTCTGCCCCTACAAACCCACTCCTTGGAGCAGATATAGTTAATGGTCTTTGGCTTAGTTGATAACAAGTCTCCAAAGGAAGTTAGTGTAATTGATCTAACAGTCTAAAAGTGGAAAATAACTTTCCCCTCCTGTTTTAATTTGCTGGTGAGCATTTGAATTTGTTGAAAGATGGACTTAGTTCACAGTGAGAGCAAATCAGAGATGACGCTGAACTGCAAATCAATTTAATTTATTATGCAATCATAGAATCCTAGAATGGTGTTGGAAGGGACTGTCCAAAAGTCATCTAGTCCTACCCCCTCTGTATACATCAAGTAGAGCATCCTCAACTAGATCAGGTTGCCCAGAACCTCTGTGGATGGAGCCTCAACTACCTCCCTTGGGCAGCCTGTTCCAGTGTTCCACTACCCTCATGGTAGGTAAAGAATTGCTCCTAATATTCAAACACTTACTGGTAGGGGTTTCAGATACTTTTCCTGAAAGTGGTTAGGGATCCTTTTCTGTAGAAACAAAGGATCACAAGTGGAGCCATGTGGCCTTCCATCATGGGAGATTCTTGGGAGAAGTCTCCTTCCAGGTTTTACATTAACTGCTGTGTTCAGGATGAGTCATGGGCACAGAGGTAGCATAGGTAGAGTTATTGTTAAATATTTGAAGTATTTATTGCTGGGGTTCTGTGTCACAGCATGCACTTTCAGGGTCTAAATTCTTGTTTCAGCTGGGCTGAAGGGTTAATTTCTCTGGTAATTGAGCTTCTAATTCTGTAACACAGTGTGTATTTAAAATAAATACTCTTTTTTTTTTTTTTTTTTTTTTTTTTGCCTAGACAACTTCAGGAAGAGAATGTCCTGAAAGCTGAGCTAGCAAACCTCACTTTTCCACTAAAACCAACTATAATAATGCAAATGTAACTCGTTGTTGTTGTTTTCCCCTTTCCCAGGCTGCAGTTTGGAAAGAGCTTCTGTTAGCAACGATTGGAGAGCAGTTTACAGGCTGTTGTGCAGCAGGTAACTCAGAATAGAGGCAAGCATGGGAAATGAAATTTTAGTGCAGGAGATGGAAATACTGCCCCAAATGGGCTACTGGGGCTGGAAATCACATTCATAGCTCTTGTCATGAAAAGGAGGAGGGGATTCTGGCTGACTTAGCACAGCACTCCAGCTCCAGCATCCATGGGAAGCCAGCAAGCTTTCTAGTTATGAAATTAGCCAGCATTTAAATCATTAATATTAATTCTACAGTGCCAGGACTCTGCACCCTCTCTCAAATGAGACTTCCATACTAGGTTGCTTGTACCATCACTGTTGGAAGTTAACTAAATTAGTCTTGTTTCTGGTTTTGGGGAGGTTTTTGGTAATGTTTTTCTCCCTCCCCCCCAACCCTTGTCTTTGTGGGTTGTTTTCCCTTTGTGTGTTTTTGTCCTTTTTTTTTGTGTGTTTTTCTCTTTGTTTGTGTTTCTGTCCATTTCTTTTTGCATTTGTGTCCATTTTCTTGTTTGTCTTTTTGTCCTTTTCTTCTGTTTGCATTTGTGTCCATTTTCTTGTTTGTCTTTTTGTCCTTTTGTTTGGGTTTTTGTCCCTTTCCTTCTTTGTGTTTTTGTCCTTCTGTGGTTTTGTGCTTTTCTGTTGTTTATATTTTGGTCCTTTTTCTTGTTTGTGTTTCTGTACCCTGTTTAATTTGGGGCTTTGACCTTTTCTGTTTGCATTTTTGTCCCTTTTTGTTTGTTTTTCTTTTGCCTTGTTTTCATTTACATTTTTTTTTCCCTTTCCTTTTTGTCCTTTTTTTGTTGTTGTTGTTTCTGTTTGGGTCCTTTTTTTGTGTGTGTGTGGTTTTTTCCCCCTTGGTGTGACAAAATATAAAGCAAAAAGAAAGCCTAGTGTGGAAAAGCTGATACCTGGTCTCCTCCAGGTGACTGTTCCTGGGGTTTTGGTTGTTTCTCCCTCCCCCTCCCATTTTTACTTCTAGACATTACCGCAGGTAAATTATTTAGCATTATCTAATGCTAACCTTACTGAAGGGCATCTTGTGATTCCCTTTTAATCAAGGGTAAGACTGCTAATAGCAAAGATGAATAATTTTCTGGCACTTTATTAAAACCACCATGAGGTGGTATATCCAACAGCATCTATAAATACAGAGTTTGTTTCTTTCTGGTAACTATTTTGTCTGCTTTGAACACAGATCTTCTCCTCACTGGAAACTGCTCTTTTTTTTTTTTTCCCCATTTCTTTTTGCTTTTGGGCAAAGTATGCAAATATGAAATTAGAGATGTCTCCCTTTGAAAGTATTCCTTAAATGCTGCATCCTCTTCTGTGCAGATGATGAGGTAATAGGGGTGAGCGTCAGTGTCCGTGACCGTGAGGATGTTGTGCAAGTCTGGAACGTGAATGCCTCTTCAGCCAGTGAAGCAAAAGTCGTAGAAAAGATACACAAACTTCTGCCACAGACACCTTTTAAAGCCGTGTTCTATAAATGTAAGTGTTTCCCACTCTTAATTTTCGCTTCCCTTAAGAGAAACAAGATGCTTGGTAAGGTATTTCCAGCGTTCATCTTCTGGGAGTGCATTAAAACTGTGGCCCCTCAAGGTGAAAGTCAGCTGCCATGCAAAAATACATCTTTTAGCTTAATTGTAGAATATTTAAACAGATCTCTTGATAACTCTCAAGGCTATGTGCTGCTCAATGTAAGTACATGTGTAGAGGATTCATTTACAAACAGGATTTTAAGGGATTGCTTCTTTTGGACTCTGTGTAAATGCATCATAGAATCATGGAATGGTTTAGGTTGGAAGGGATCTCAAAGATCATCCAGTTCCAACACCCCTGTGCCATAGGCAGGGACACCTCCAATGAGAAGAGGTCACTCAAGGCCTCATCCAACCTGGCCTTGAACACCTCCATGGAGGGAGCAGCCACAACCTCCCTGGGAAACCTGTGCCAGTGTCTCACCACCCTCACTGGAAAGAACTTCCTCCTGACATCCCGTTTAAATCTCCCCTCTGCCAGTTTAAAGCCATTATCAGAGTAGTGTATTTCCAAGATCTCCTATTGAATTTATACATTGTTTTATATATATCAGAGGGCTGCAGCACCTCTCCTATGAGGACAGACTGAAAGAGTTGGGGCTGTTCAGTCTGGAGAAGAGGAGGCTCTGGAGTGACCTTCTTGTGGCCTTCCAGTACCTGAAGGGGACCTACAGAAAAGCTGGGGAGGGACTTTTTAGGCTATCAGGGAGTGACAGCACTAGGGGCAATGGAGCAAAGCTGGAGGTGGGGAGATTCAGATTGGATGTGAGGAGGAAGTTCTTCACTATGAGAGTGGTGAGAGCCTGGAATGGGTTGCCCAGGGGGATGGTTGGGGCCACATCCCTTGAGGTGTTTGCAGCCAGGCTGGATGAGGCTGTGAGCAACCTGATCTAGGGTAGGGTGTCCCTGGGCATGGCATGGGGGTTGGAACTAGATCATCCCTAGACCATCCTTGTGGTCCCTTCCAACCCTGACTGATTCTATGATTTTATTTATTTATTTATTTTTACCTTTTCAACTCCTTGACAGACTGCACATGCCCTTTTGGGCTTTTTCCCTCTTCTCTTTTCCCTAGCACACAGAGAGCATCGTGCTTTTGAAGGCCAACGGGGAAAACATTAAGAGCAGCCCATGCCGAGCTCACTGATTGTTGTTTGGTGTTTTGAGGTGGTCTGGGCAGGGAGAAGCCCTGCAGAAGCAGAATATGCAGTGGGCCCTTTGCGTTCTTCACATTTCAGATGAGGAAAACCAGTTGCCTGGACCACTGAACGTGCAATTCATTTACTTTTGGTTTGGTTGGGTTCTTTAAATTTTCCATTGTTTCCCGTATCAAGATACTTTGGCCACTTCATTTTGTTTGGTTTTTGTTCTTCCAGTCAGATCATCTTTGCTCCTGTTTTCATTAAGGTAGCAGGCTTTCCTCTCTTCTGTCCTGTATTGAGTCACATGCAAACGTGCAGAGAGTTGGTATCCTCTTTGCTCAGATGTGCTCTGCGTAAAGGAATATTGGCTTGGGGAAATGTGGGTTTGATTTTCATCTTAAAACATTCCTCTCATGCTAAGATTTCCTCACTGGCTGGGTCCCAAGAGGGAAAGACACTGCACTGCTTTTATTCTAGCATTCAGTGTAATCTGGCCTTGCACTGGCAGTGTAAAAGTAAATAGGGAAGCGTTCACTAAATAAGAGACGAGAGACCGCGCTTAGGTTGCGACTGCCTGTGGGATGATGCTAAATGAGTGCGTTAATTGTAGTGATTTCAGAAGAGCCCTTGTTCAGGCTAGGCTGAGGCATCTTCCAGTAGGAAACCCTGCCAGTTCCATGCCTCTCTTATTTAAGAGGGGGATGGGGGGGGGTACATGTTTTATATTGCATGCTTTTTTTATGATGTCTCTCTATGGAAAAGTGTCGTGAATCGCTTCTAAAGCGCTGAATTAACTGGATCCATCCCTCAGGCTGCTCTGGGTGCTTCAGGCCCAGAGCTGCACCCACAAAGGTCAGGGTCAGAATTGCAGTTGGCTTCAGTGCAAGGAGATCCCATCACATCCCACAGTTGTGATGGTTCAAGCCATCACAACTTCCTAAGTGCCTTGTAAAGCAAACAAAGACAGAAATACAGAAAAGAAAAGAAAAGAAAAGAAAAGAAAAGAAAAGAAAAGAAAAGAAAAGAAAAGAAAAGAAAAGAAAAGAAAAGAAAAGGAAGGGATTTTGTGTTGTAGCATGGATGTGAATATAAGCAGTTAAGAATATAAACAGTGTTAATCTTCAGATATTTGCCTCTACTAACTCTCTGAGGTGCTGATTTGTTTTAATAACACTACCAAAGATGAATGTAGTTTCTTTTACAAGAAGCTGCAAGGTAGAGCTGAACATGCTCTCCACTGAGTATTACTTCATTGGCAAGAGGTTTTCACTTGGCAACTCTTCAAGTGCCACCGATTTCCACGCCTTTATTTAGTGTACTGAGAGGCAGATGTTACAACCAAATAAATGTAGAAATAAGAATCACACACGTTTTGAGTTGTTGTCATTTTATTGGTTTTTTTTAATATATAACACTTTATTTGTATTTATGAATTAAAGCTGTGCAGTTAATGAGCATTGCTAATTAAACAAATTTTCCAAAATCAAAATGTCTGTCTTCTGTAATTGCTTTCTGAGATGAAATGGTGCAGAACCTGCGATTTTAAACCTATGTGGTTTACTCTCTTAGAAGCTGTTTTGTTCCTAATTAAAAGCACAGTTAAAGTGCTTTGGTTTTTTGTTTGTTTGTTTGTTTGGTGGGAGGTGTTTTTGTTATTTTTTGTTGTTGTTGTGTTATTAAATCAGAAAGCAGACCTGAAGATTATTAGGAGAATCTCTTGTATGAATTCAGTTAATCCTTGAGGTATTTTTAACTTTCAGTTAGGTTGAGG
>VWZI01017184.1:447726-458906 GCA_013396835.1 Psilopogon haemacephalus | reverse complement strand
AGCCCTGGGCTGAGCGGCTCCCGGCTCGGGCTGCGCAGGGAAGCTCCCTTCCCGGTGGGGGAAAAAAGAATATGCCAGGGGAAGAGAAAGGACTTATGTAAGGATAATTCTGCTATTAGTCAGGGGGGGGGGAGCTGTCATGGAGCTGTGTCTGGACTGGACTTTTCCTGCTTACACAAAGCACATAATGCTGGAGGAATTCGTGTATAAACAGTGCAAATAAGTAGGGGGAGGCTCTCTTAAGTGCTCGGCGGCAGCAGCAGCAGCAGCAAGGAAATGGCTTTTCTTTGGCTGTTGCTGGCAAATCCAGCAAGCCTTTGATTTCTGCGGGGGTTTCTGAGGATGTTCAAAACGGTCACGGTATAACTTTCTGCTGGACTTGGGTGTTTCAGCCTTTGAGCACATAAAAAGTTTAAACCAAGCTGTGGGAAGGGGAAGGAAGCTATCTTGAAGGGGCAGGTTTGCAGCTGAGGAGGGGGCTGGCTGTGCCACCCATCCTTGGGGATGAGGTAGGGAGCCTTCCTGGGGCTCTGTGCTCCTGGCAGCCCACCGGAAAAGCACTTTGTGCCCGTATCAGGGCAAAGCAGCATCCTTCTCACAAAGCACTGTGTAACACGTTGCTAGCAAAGCTCCCTGGTGTTGGTGATGCTAAATGAAATGCTTTGGACANTGTTGTGTTAAAAAAAAAAGTGGTGAGAAAAAAAAAAAAAAAAAAAAAAAAAAAAAAAAAACAACACCACAAACCACAAAAAACAAAATGAAAACTTTTGCCCAAAGCCAGACAGGAGGCATGGGCTGGAGCATGCTGCAATTTCTAATTAATTGTAGTTAGAAATCCTGAACTATGGAGGGGATCTTTATAGATTGAGAGTGGATTCTTTGCTTTCTTGAATGGATGCTTCCCCCCACCCCTCCCCTTCTCCCTGCCTAGAAATATACTTGCCTTTTTTTTTTTTTTTTAATTCCCCTGGGGCTCAGTCAAAGCCTTGGCTGGATCTAACTCTTGGAAAGTAAACAGCAGCCCATCAAATGCATTTCTGCAGTCAGAGAGTAAGAGTGGGCTGTGTCTCCACAACTTCCTTACAGCACTGTGACAAGGTCAAGAGCGATTCTGGAAGCAATCAGCTAAACCCACACCCACAAATAGGCTTGGGGGGTGGGGGGGGTGGTGCTGCCCTTTTGCTGCCCCACAGCACAAAGAGAGTTTGGTGACTGGAGCCAGCAGCACGGTTAGAAGTGGTGTTAATAACCTGCTGTGCTGCCCAGATGCTTGCCCAGCACTGGAGCCCCTGGCAGTGGTGGTGCCAGGGTGTGAGCAGTGTTGAGGGGCAGCTGGGCATCTTGCATGAGTGTTCTTTAAATGCAGTTACAACTTCAGCATCCCCTTGGCTGCTGCCTGCTCCACAATGCTGGGCAGACCCCAAAGCACCCACCAAGGGGTGCTCACAAAGATTGCTGCAAGGACCTGCATTTCCTGGGCTTTGGTAATGGGTATCCTGGTACTGGGACCAGCTTGCCAGTGGAGAAGCTGTTTCATGGCTGTAGCAGGTTGCAGAAATCCACCTGAGGTCAGAAGCTTCGTTGCTGAGACTACAGGTTGAGGTCTGCTTTTCCCAGGCACCATGACTTGAGGAATCCCTGCCTGCTACATAAAATCTGGGTTGGAAGGGACCTTTAAAGGTCATTTAGTCCAAACCCCCAGCAGTCAGGAGGCACATCTTCACCTAGAGCAGGATGCTCAGAGCCCCAAATCACCTGATCTGGAATATTTCCAGGGATGGGGCTTCTACCACCTCTCTGGGCAACCTGGGCCAGTGTTTCACCTTCACATTGCAAAACCCCCAGCTTCTTTCTAGTCTCAATCTCCCTCTTTTAGTTTAAAACCATCACCCTTTGTTCTATCACAACAGGCCCTGCTCAAAAGTTTGTCCCCAGCTTTTTTATCAGCCACTAAAATACTCAAAGGCTGCAATAAGTTGTCCCTGGAGCCTTCTCTCCAGGCAGAACAACCCCAGCTCTCTCAGCCTGTCCTCACAGGAAAGGAAAATGTAGGAAAACACAACAAATAAGAGCTGCCTCTTTTACCTGACCCACTTCTCCCTGAGGTCCCTTTATTTTTCCTTTTTTTTTTAACCCCTCAATACCTGCATCTCAATCCAGGCAAGGATCAGAAACAGGACATTTCTCCTTCCTGCACCATTCTGAGCCCAGCCCAGCAGCCAGCCCTGCACTGTGCCCTCCAGGCACTGCTCTACTGAGCACCAAGCTACCACACAGGCAGCAACGCTGAGCTTAGGTTTGGTTGGGTTTGGATTTTTGTTGTTTGGTTTAGGTTTTGGTTGGTTGGTTTGGTTTGGTTTGGTTTGGTTTGGTTTGGTTTGGTTTGGTTTTCCAAAGGCAAAAAACTTTTTTTTTTTTTTTTTTTCTTTTAAGGGTGTTTTTAAAACAGGACTTTGGGGGATAATTACCCTTTATGCTGCTTCAAAGACGCCCCCATCACACTTAACACCATCCTGGGAGGACCGTGCCTGGTAAGAAAATAGGGCTGGCTTAAGCATCCTCTTAAGACCAACTTTAACTGATGGTACTTAGTGCAAAAGGGCCAAGGCTCACAACGCTGAGGATTCTTAATGCCATTCAGGGGATTTTTGTGCCAGTCACAGGATTTTCGTGCCCACCACTGCCTATTCATAAGAATGAAATGCCTGTAAGTAAACCATTCTGCCCCTCAACTCTGCCCTGGTGAGGTCACATCTGGAGTACTGTGTCCACTTCTGGGCCCCCCAGTTCAAGAGAGACATAGAACTGCTTGAGAGAGTCCAGCACAGAGCCACAAAGGTGCTGAAGGGAATGGAACAGCTCTGTTAGGAGGAGAGCCTGAGGGAGCTGGGGCTGTGCTGCTTGGAGAAGAGGAGACTGAGAGGTGACCTCAGCAATGGTTATAAATGTGTGCAGGGTGAGTGCCAGGAGGCTGGAGCCAGGCTCTGTTCAGTGATGCCTGATGACAGGACAGGGAGCACAGGGTGGAAGCTGAGGCATAGAAAGTTTCATGTAAACATGAGGAGGAATTTTTTTCCCTGTGAGGGTGACAGAACCCTGGAACAGGCTGCCTAGGGGAGTTGTGGAGTCTCCCTCTCTGGAGATATTCAAGAACCATCTGGATGTATTCCAGTGTGATCTGCTCTGGGTGATCCTGCTCTGGCAGGAGGATTGGGCTGGATGAGCTTTCGAGGTCCCTTCCAGCCCCTGACGTTCTGTGATTCTGAGATGCTTTCAGAGGGGAGCAGTGTAAAGTAGGTGAATTCTGCCCCCAAATGGATATTGAACCTTACAGCAAGTGGTGTGTGGTGGAAACCTGCGAGTGAGTGCCTTGGCTCCTGGCCTCGCTGCGAGCCCTGGGCTCATGCTTTATCTCCATCACCTCCCAGCTGCGCTCCCTCCTCCCTTGCCTGCGGACGCTGAAATGAAGTAAAGCGGAGGCCAACTAACCAGGAGCCGTTTCATTAGGCTGTCCTTTAAAAAGGGCAGGCTGTGTGCAGTGCCCTGCTAAAAGCAGGGCAGCATAATGCAAGGATAGGAGCTGCAGCTGCTCCTTCAGGGCAGCTGAATCTCCCTAGCAGGTCGCTTGCCTTGGATATATTTATTTAGGGATTATAAGGAGCAGGGTGGGAGAAGCCAGGGGTGCATGGAGAGTACAAGGGGTAATGGGTGGAAGTTGACCCATGTGAACCTGAGGAAGAATTTTTTTTTTTCCCTGTGAGGGTGACAGAGCACTGGAAACAGCTGCTCAGGGATGTTGTGGAGTCTCCCTCTCTGGAGATATTCAAGAACTGTCTGGATGCATTCCAGAGTGATCCTGCTCCGGCAGGGGAGGTGACCAGATGATCTTTTGATGTCCCTTCCAGCCCCTGACATACTATGATTCTATACCTTCTGGTTGCAGGGCTGTGAGCTGGGGTGTGTGATGCTCAGCTTCTCTGGTGAGTGGATTAACTGAGCATTTTATTCTAAACTCTCTAGCCAAGCAGGCAGCCATGCTCCTGGCTTGGGGTCACAGTGTTTGCTTCTGCAGTGCCTCCTGAGATGTCTGGTGGGGCTACTCAATGCTGCAGGGAGCTGAGAGTGACACTGGAGAGGGAGGACACCAACCCCAATAGTAAGTAGTTTTTTTAAAGAGAGCAGGAGTTTTGCTGTCCACATCCTGAGCTCCTGAGCTGATGTTTTCTGGCATTATCTCCAGGACTTGGAGGATGTACAGGTACCCCCTCCTTTTTTCACCATCCCTACCCAAGTCTTTTTAAGGGGAGGTCAGTTACCTGCAATGAAACCCGTGAGAGCTGGCAGCACAGTGGTGGCAAGTCCTGAGGTTTGGATTCACCTGCAGGGAGCAATTGCTGCTTGAAAAAGACCTTTGGCTCCACAGCCAAGCTGCCTGCATGTACCTGGCAGCAGCGCTCTGGAAGTTGGCATGGGGAATTCTGGCTGCATCCCACAGCCTGTACCACTGTACAAAAGACAGATATTGAGAGTTGCCAAGAGGACAGATCTGCCATGCTGAGGGGCCCGAAAACCCATAGGTGCCAATGGCAGGGAGAGGTCATGCAGCCCATGATTGCAAGGATGTGTGAGGGACACCACAATCAAAGCCCACAAGGCTTTTGGATAGGCAGGCAGTGGTAGCAGTCCTGTCCCTGCTGCAGACTGTTTCCATCCCAGTCAGTCCTGACCCTGCTGCCACCACCACAGCAGGGCCCCAGCTCATCTCAACCCTATCACAGGACCATAGGATGCCAGGGGTTGGAAGAGACCCAAGGAGATGACATCGAGTCCAACCCTTCTGCCAGAGCAGGACCAGACAATCTAGTTCAGGTCACACAGGAACACATCCAGACAGGTCTTGGAAGTCTCCAGAGAAGGAGACTCCACAACCTCCCTGGGGAGCCTGTGCCAGTGCTCTGGGACCCTTACAGACAAGAAGTTGCCCCTTGTGTTGAGGTGGAACCTCCTGTGCTGCAGCTTATATCCATTGCTCCTTGTTCCATCCCAGGGAGCAAGTGAGCAGAGCCTGTCCCTCCCCATCCTGATCCCCATCCCTCAGATATTTATAAACACTTATTAAATCCCCTCTCAGTCTTCTCCAGACTGAAAAGCCCCAGGTCCCTCAGCCTCTCATCCTAAGGCATGCCCTAATCATCTTCCTAGCCCTCTGCTATAAGTGTGTATGGGTTTGGGGTTTTTTTGTTTTTTTGTTTAAACCATTACAAATGTAAATGATCCTTCTCAATTACCAAAGCCTGTGTGAACTGGCATCTTTAAAGGAAACTCTGAAAGAGCTCCTGGCACGGTGCTTCTTCAAATATTTGGAAGCTTTGCTAAGTCTCCTGAAACAAAGGAAGGAGCAACTCCTGCTCCTCCACCAGCCTCCCTCCCACGAAGCCCAGCACTCTTTGAGCACAGGCTGAGAGGCCATCAACTGGGTGACAGAAGGGCTGGCAAGGGACAGAGAGGCCAACTGCCTGGGATAATTGCACTCCTGGCTGCTCCCCATCCTCCTCCACACTGCTGCAGAGCAGCACCTTATGAAACATCTTCTTGCATCAGTGCCCGAGTTTCCCCTTCTGATCTTTGTGCTTTTGCCTCACTGCAGTGGCCTAAACTGTTTTGTTTGGGGTTTTTTTTTTTAATTCTTTCTTTTTTCCTTATTCTCCATCACAGCCTCTGCTAGCAAGTTAATTCTGCTCTACAGATAGGTAGGGGACAATGTGCTAGGGTCTTGCTGCTTCTCTCTGCTCAGGCTGACCTAAAGGGATGCTCTGGCTTGATGGCCACACCTAAAGAGTGGCTGTCAATGGGTCCATGTCCAAGTGGAGACCAGTGACAAGCAGAGTCCCTCAGGGATCAGTCCTGGGACCAGTCTTGTTCAGCATCTTTGTGGGCAACATGGACAGAGACATTGAGTGCGGCCTCAGCAAATTTGCTGCTGACACCAAGCTGTGTGGTACAGCAGCCAGGCTGGAGGGCAGGGATGGCATCCAGAGGGACCTGGACAGACTGGAGAGGTGGGCACAAGCCAACCTCATGAGGTTCAACAAGGCTATGTGCAAGGTCCTGCGAGGCAATCCCAAGCACAAATCCAGGCTGGGCAGTGACTGGCTGGAGAGCAGCCCTGAGGAGAGGGACTTGGGGGTGCCAGTGGAGGAGAAGCTCAACATGAGCCAGCAGTGTGTACTTACAGCCCAGAAAGTCAAGAAGAGCCTGGGTTGCATCAGAAGTGTGGCCAGCAGGTTGAGGGAGGTGATTCTCCTCCTCTACTCTGCTCTGGTGAGACCCCACCTGGAGTACTGCATCCAGTTCTGGAGCCACTATTACAAGAGGGATGTGGACATACTGGAGTGTGTCCAGGGAAGGGCCATGAGGACGCTCAGAGGGCTGCAGCACCTCTGCTATGAGGACAGACTGAAAGAGTTGGGGATGTTCAGTTTGGAGAAGAGGAGGCTCCAAGGTGACCCTCTTGTGGCCTTCCAGGATCTGAAGTGGGACTACAGAAAAGCTGGCAGGGACTTTTTAGGTTATCAGGGAGTGACAGGACTAGGGGGAATGGAGCAAAGCTGGAGGTAGGGAGATTCAGATTGGATGTGAGGAGGAAGTTGTTCATCATGAGAGTGGTGAGGCCCTGGAATGGGTTGCCCTGGGAGGTGGTCGGGGCCACATCCCTGGAGGTGTTCAAGGCAAGGCTGGACGAGGCTGTGGGCAGCCTAGTCTAGGGTAGGGTGTCCCTGGGCATGGCAGGGGGCTTAGAAATAGGTGATCCTCGTGGTCCCTTCCAACCGTGACTGATTCTATGATTCACGACTGGATCAGATGGGAGTGAAACAAATGGTTAAATAAATGCACTGGCTGCCTGAGTGCAGTGCAATAGCACTCCCCAAACAACAAAGCATATTCTTTTGGATTTGATATCTACTATCAATTGAGATTGAAGATATTGACCAGGGCTGATTGCAGGGGACAATCAGAAAGTGGGAGGGTAATTGACTGTCATGTCCCTCATTGATCGGGCAGCGCAGTTCACAGCAGCCAACATTATTTTCGAGTGCCTTGCAGCATCTCCTGTACTAAAGCAATGCAGACCTGCTGCAATGAAGTGACTTCCATGTGCTGCCATTTAGGGGCTGGAGGGAGCCCTCCTTAGCCAATATGTCCTTGCCTTAATCAAACTGAAAGGTTGTCAACAGGAGAGTGCCAGGGCAGGATAGCAGGGATTTGTTTGTTGTGAGCCAGCTCTCTGCTGTCTTTGCTCCTTGCTGCTGGGCTGCAGCAGATATTAAAGGAAGGCCTCCAAGACAATGAAGGCACTGCGTGTGGGACACGTGCCAGGAGAGTGTGAGCTCCTCTCTCTAGGTTGTGCAAAATGGTAAAGCAACAAATGTTTTGTACCATGTGTGCTCCACCGGGGCTGGCTGGCAGGTGATCCAGAAAGATTGTCCTGAGAGAGGAGCAAAATGAGGAACGTCCCAGGTTGCTGCAATCAAATCCACAAAAAGCTCATAGAAAATTCTTACATGTAATCAGGAGTATGGAAAAATTGCCTTATTCCCTGCTGTGCACTTGAGATTAATACAGCCAAACATTGTTCAATCCTAATGCTTATGGTGACCACGAAACATCTTCCTGTACTTACTCGGAACAGGCAGGTAAAATGACTTTCCTCCTGGAGGACATGTACCTGCTGTTGGGGTTTAATAATCTGACGTATGTGCTGTTGGTTTTTAATAAGCTGCGCTACCTGACACTGCTGCTTCTCACCTGCAAGCTCTTTTGGGCAGGGGCTTCTTCCTAGGAACACAGATCCAGTGAAATTAATAGGATTTAGTTGTTCAATTTGATTCCTCTGCCTGAATACCTTAGTGAGCATGACCATGGAGTAGGTTCAGGGATAAAGGTCCTAATTTTAATTTCACAGAACCCCATGCCTTGGGACATCTCACCCACTACAGCTATGAGACACTGCTTGTCCTGGGTGTGCTGTGCATTTCAAAGCAGCAGTGACTGGCAGAGTGCTAATGGCAGGCAATGCTGTGCTCTTGTGCTTGCTTTGCTCCAGCAGCATGGCCAGGCAGGCATGGAGTGGGGGCTGCTGAGGTTTGTGTTTTGCTAGTCCATAAAGTTGATGTGGCTGCAGTCTCCCATCACAGCCTAACACAGCTTCCAGCACTGAAAGTGTCCAAGTGCATCCCAGAACTGGTTGTGTTTCAGTTGTGGCTGAGGCCAAGTAGGCTGCAGAGCAGAGGTTTACCATACAAGAAGGTTTCCTCAAGCATTTTCTAGCTGAATGCTATGTACAGGCAGTTTTGGAGGCTTTTGTGTGTTTCTCTCAGATTTCCCAGTGTCTGGCAGCCTGCTGGGAGCTGCCAGATGGCCAGAGATTGCTGACCTCGCCCAGAAAGCATGCACAAGCTCTTCCATGGCAGAGGCTCAGAGCAAGTCCAGTGCCTCCAGCATCATGGGGCTGGCTGTGCCTATGCTGTCTGCTCCTTTCAAGAGCATGCAGGAAGCCCAGGAGCTGCTCGGGGTTTCTGCCTGCACACTGAGTCAGTGCCACAGCTGCCTTTGGTTGGCCTGATGCACCCTGAGGTTCTTGTCCTGGTATGCAGCACTGTTTGTTCAAGTCGTGGAATCACAGAGCGGTTTAGGTTGGAAGGGACTAAAGCCTTCTCTTCTCCAGGCTGCAGAGCCCCAACTCTCTCAGCCTGTCCTCATAGCAGAGCTGCTTCAGCCCTCCTAGCATCTTGGTGGCCTTCTCTGGACTGGCTCCAACAGTTCCATGTCCTTCTTGTGCTGGGGTCTCCAGAACTGTACACAGTACTCCAGGTGGGGTCTGAGGAGAGCAGAGTAAAGAGGGAGAATGCCCTCCCTTGCCCTGCTGCCCATGCTGCTCTTGCTGCAGCCCAGCAGACGTTTGGCTGTCTGGGCTGTGCACGCAGTCATCTTAGCAGTGTTTCAGGAGCAATAGATTGGTGGGAAACCATACAGAGGAAGAAGCCAGAAGATTTTGTGTACACACATAAATCATTGCTGCTGATCTGTGCAGCCTCTGCTCCTCAAGACCTTGCTCTAAGCCCCAGGCTTGGCTTTTTGCTTGTAAGTGGGGCTTAGTAAGGCGCTCTTGCCTGTACCCAGACTTCTGATGGTCAAACACCATTTCAGTGAGTCTGAGGCACTTCTCACTCACTGCAGCTGCAGAGCTGAGCCGAGCTGTGTTCCTCACCTTGGGTTTCAGTCTGTTAAGCAGCTCAGCCCAATCTGCATTTGATTTGCTTCAGCTTGGTGCCGGTGGTGAACCGAAACCCCCACTGCTGGCTCAGGTCTCATGGTAGGGGCAGGGCTGCCGGGGGCAAGGCAGCTGAGCCTCCAAACTTTCACAGCCATGGGCGGCAGCCCCGTGGGCACCAACCGTGAGTCAGCCACCGCCAGGCTGGGCAGCCAGGATGCATGAAGAGGTTTCTCATCCCACCTGAGTTTCCTTTCCTGGGAAGCGAGGTGGCTGCTCTGGGGTGCGTGGGCTGCACGAGATCTTGGGGAGTCAAACCCAAACTGAGCTGACAGAATAGCTGTAGCCTCAAGCACTCAGAGCAAAAAGCTCCCATGCCGGAGGCTTAAAATGCTGATTAAACAGAGCTGCTTGGCCACAGCTGAGGTGTTGGTTAAAATGTGCAAGAGAAACAGGAGAAAAAAAAAAAAAAAAACAACAAAAAAACCCCCCACAAAACTGTACTAGATCAGGTCAACAAATTAGTCAGTTTAGAGAGAGGTAAATCCTACAAACAACACCTATGTGCCACCTGCTGCTTAATCCCAACAGTCCCATACCAGTGGGTTTATGGAAGTGTAAGACTGGGCGAGGGGGACAGGCAGGGGACAGGCTCTGCTCACTTGCTCCCTGGGATTGTACAAGGAGCAGTGGGTGTAAGTTGCAGCACAGGAGGTTCCACCTCAACACAAGGGGCAACTTCTTGTCTGTAAGGGTTCCAGAGCACTGGCACAGGCACCCCAGAGAGGTTGTGGAGTCTTCTTCTCTGGGGACTTTCAAGGCCTGTCTGGATGTGTTCCTGTGTGATCTACGCTAGATTGGATAGTCCTTCTCAAGCAGGAGGGTTGGACTTGATGATCTCCTTGGGTCTCTTCCAACCCCTAACATCCTGTGATCCTGTAACTGGGATCCCCTCTGACCCCTCTTAAAGTAAATTCTCTGGGGGCTGCAGACATGCTTCTGAGTGATCAGCAACTTTACTCTTCCTATTACAGCTGCTGGAGAGGGGATGAAGAGGACAGAGAGGATGAAGAGGAGGAACCTGAAGCTTGGCTGAACTGGCAGTTAGAACAAATAATGAAATTAAAATGTCACAGCATTAACTGAAGCAAATCAAGCAGCATTTCTCCTGAGTGAGTGGATGTACCTCAGAGGTCTCTTCCAACCTCAGCCCTTCTATGATCTATTTCAGGAACATGCTGCAGAACAAGCTGGGCAAACACACACCACAGCATAGTGAAAGAAGAGTTAAACAGCATCAAATCATTCCCCATGATGGATCATTAAAGATGTGGAGCCTAAATGCACGGTAAGATTACAGCATCTTGCAGATGTTCCTATACCAGCAGCTTATTTTGCATATTGCAAAGCATGTAGATAACTCTTAATGGCAAGTACACACCAAGACTACCCCCATCCTATGGTGAGTGTGCATTTGGGTTGTTCTACAAGGTGAATTTTGTGGGATGGAGGGGATGGGTCCCAACTGCTGCCTGGGATTACAGCTGGCTTGAGCCCACAGCATCTGCCTGTGACCGCTCCGCCTCTGCCCAGGCATGGTTTACAGGAGGGACAGACAAAGAGGGGATGAGATGGGTTAAATAAACAACAGAATGGGGGGGGGACACTCTAAGTAAGTAAATGCTCAGGATTTCTGTTTTGTTGGGTTTTTTTTACATGTATATTTTGTAACAAAATTTAAAGCAACATTCCTCCTGCTAATTAGCGTTTCCACGGCGCTGCGAGAACTACAGCTGTAGGAAGAATTCAGGAAAAAGTAATCAGCAGCACAATTAAGCAATCTGCCATAATGACAGAACACAACATTAGGGTGGAATAATCAGAAACATATATTTTTCCCCCCCGCCCC